>VDFB02000011.1:6591977-6868528 GCA_007258455.2 Sequoia sempervirens
GTACTGGACCCATCATTTTGGGATTTTCTACAACCAATATAATAACCATTAGAAGAAAAGTCAAAAGACTCATCCAATTACATTTTAACATATTTTTGGATATTGATAATAAATTCTTCAATGAAATGGCTTTGGTAAGGATGATTGAATACTAGTTTAGAAATGAAGAATCCCGAGAATAGACTAAAGATGTTATAAATAATTGTAGCCAAAATTAAGGCTACTTGACAACTTGGAGTGATTGAGACTGTCATCATTCCATAAAAGGCAAAGTAAAAAAGTGTCACGTAGTTTGAAAAGAAGAACCAAGAAATCTTCTTAATTTTCCACTCGAAGCTAGCCATACTGTAAATAATAATAGTGTACACAATTGTTTGGCTGAGTACATATGTGAGCTCAATAACCACCTATAATGTAAAAATTAAAATGAAATAGTTAAATTTGTGTATCCTATCATCGCATCTTGAACTCTTCAATGTACCCTCTGTTAGGAATCATCACATTCTCTACATTTTTCTTCGATAATTGTACCTTGGTGTGCAATGGGGACACCGATGAGTTGTGGAAAGTCAATTATGCAATTTTTTGGTCTATTTTTTTGCATACATCTATGCAATACATGAATTCATTTGGTATTCCATTTAAAAAATGACTATGCAACAAAGGTCTGAATGGAACATTGATAGCTTCAAATAAACTATGCATCCACTTATAGGGTTTGAAACATGACTGAAACAAAACCTTTGAATTAGAACGATAACTAGGTTCTATTACAAACATGCTCATATTATGTTTACAATAGGGAGAGAGAGAGAGAGAGAGGTAAGGAGATAGGGATAGTGAGGAAAATGGATATGAAATAGAGGGATGGATATATGTAGAGGAGGGGGGAGAGGGAGATATAAAGAGATATGGTGACAAAGATAAGTAATAAAGAGAATTATAGAGGGAAAGGGAGAGAAAGATAGAGAGGGGGAAGATAGAGATAAAGATAGGGAGTGTGTGTACAAGTTAGAGAGAGATATGGAGAGAGATATAGAGGGAGATATTTATATATATATATATATATATATATATATATAAATAGATAGAGAGGGAGGGATATCTCTCTATCTACCTCTCCCCCTTTCTCTTAGCATATATATCTTTTTCTTAATTAACCTTCCACAAATATTTAACCTAAATTAATTATTTTTTAATAATTAAATTTAATTAATTGTAATTATATAAATTGAAAGTACAATTAAATAATCCATGGACACATTGTTTCATGTTAGTATGCTTACATGAACCAAATCATGATAATTTGTAAGGAACAACTTATTAATTACTCATATAAAGAGTTTAAGTCCCAAATAGACCATGCAAAAGATGCTCTTGTTCACACAAATCCAAGTCGTTGAATGAGAAAGCCTACTAAATACACATTAAAATCAATGCCAAATAACCTCAAACAACTTCCATACAAACCAAAAGTTCAATCCCGCCACCTACCAAATCCACATACTATTTGAATGTTGGGATATGGTGTTGTACACCATTACATAAAATGTTATATTATAATGTTGTAATTAAATAATTATTTAGTTGTGATGCACCTAGGAGGTGTGGTTAATCACACTAGGTAATTATTTGGGGATTGCTTTATGTTTTATTGTAACATTGTATTATTATTTAATGTGTGGAAGACATGGGATAATAATTTAATATTGGGGAAATATTTAAAAAGTGAAACTTAGTACCCAATATTAAATAAGGGATTAGTGGTTTAGTGTTCACATGGTTTTATCTTACCATTTAGTTTTATTTGTGTGAGATTAAATCTATAAAAGCAAGCACATGTTTAGTGGTTAAAGTTGGCTGGTTGAGTGGGTTGTCATTATTGAGTCTTTCTAAGGAGTGTATATATGAAGCATGACATATAATGTGTGGATTCATGCTTAGACACATGAGGATGCATTGGAGGCTTGATTCTTCAGAGGTATTTATTTTAACTCTTGTATTGCTTTATTACTGAATAATATAATGGAGCATGGATGCTTTTGGAGGCTGGGTTTTTCCCTTATGAGGGTTTTTCTAGGGTATACCTTGTGTTATCTTATGGCTTGTCTATTTGATATATGCATTATGGTTACTTGTATGCATGTTTATCTCTCATGGGGTTATGTAGGAAATGGATTAAGATTGTGGGTTGAATGCATTATTTCCTAACAAGTGGTATCGGAGCTTTCATGGTTGATGGGTTTTTGTTATAATCCTTATTTTGAGATATTTTTGTAAAGTTGAAGCCATGAATATGCATGAAATATTTGAGGCTAAAAGATATGGAACACGTGTTGCAAGTGTTTATTTATGGGTTTGTTTTTGTTAAGATTTGTTGGGTTTATTGTAAATCCAAAGTATTCAAAAATTGGGTCAAAAGGGTTTTCTTGGATTGAGCTTTCATATGAGGGTTTTGTAGGGGAAATTTTATAGATGACCTCTTGAGACAAAATTTACCTCACCATTGGATCTAGGAGGCCCGAGACATGAAAAATGACATAAAATTTGGCCTATTTTGGAAAAGTTGAAAAAAATACAATTTTTTTACCTATAGCCGTACTTGTACGGTCATTCGGGTTGACTACAAGTCAATTTCATAAAATAATAATAATTATTCGACCATGTAGACACTGAAAAATTTCTTGGTATGTGAGTGTCATTTATCCATTGTCTTGGTCTTATCCCCTGCATAGTTAAATAATTTTAATTATTTAATTATTTTCATTGATCACATTTCTCTATTAATTAAATAATGTTAATTATTTAATTAATTCATTTTCTTGGTCTTTGTTCTCCTTTGATCAATTAAACAAATTAAATATTTATTTAATTGTGTCGCTAACACCCTTTCCCTCTATAATTAAATAAATTATCATTTATTTAATTATTTGTTTGTCAATATTTGTCTATAGTTAAATAATTATTTTTAATTATTTGGCTATTCATTAATCCTTTTTTGTCCTTCCTTGGTTAAATAATTATTTAAATTATTTAACTCCCTCTCTCCACTTTCCCTCTATTAAATAATTAATCTAACTTAATTATTTAATTCCCTTTTGCCATTTGCTTCTATATTTGATTTAAACAGTTGCATAATCATTTAAATTAAATATTAATTTTCTCTTCCTCCATAAATAAATAATCTAAAATGATTATTTATTCCTCCATTATCTTTTACCAAATTTAAAATATGGTCAAAAATACCTTCCATGAATTAAATAATTTACTTTATTCCTCCACTTCCTCTCCTAAATTAAATAATAATATGATTTAATTGTCAAGATTCCCTTCTTCAATTAAAAATTATTATTTAATGGCCCACATGCTCTCCCAAATTAAATAATTATATTATTTAATTTGCTCCACTACTTTCCCTCCACTTTCTCATTTCAAATCTTGATTGTTGATTATCTCTGGTCTTGTTTCAATCTTGATCGTCTATCCTTAGCCGTCCCTAGCCCATTATTTTGTGGTAAATGAATCCTTGTCCATTGATCTTGGCATCTTTCTAGAAGATCAATCTTAGCCATCCGTTTGAATAGCTCTTTTATAAAAGAGAGCTTCCTCCTTCATTTTGGCTTAACCACATATCTCGAACATTTGTGCTTACATTTGTAGGTACTTGCATACAACAAAAACTAAGGGCAACTTGCAAAGAAAAATTTGAGGAGAGGCAAGGAAGGTTATTCAAGTTCAACATGGAGAGTTTTCTTTAGTTTTGTTCTCATTTGGTTGCTATGTTGATTGTTCTTTCTTACTTTGGATTTGGGTTTTTAGCTTAGATTTAATAGAGTGGTTGCTATTATATTTGTTATTTGGATTTGGATTCTAAACCAAAGGATATGGTATGAAATGAGACTAAATGAGACTAATAGATGTCAAATGATGCTAAAGAAAGAGGATGCTAACCAATCTGTGTTGACCCAAGATGGGAATGGAAGATGACATGAGATTAAGCTATGTTTTTGTGATTTTTTTTGGATTTTTTGAGGATAGGGGTTAGATAGGGGTTATATCATCCTTGCACTATAACATTGCATCTTTACATTACTCCTAAAATCACATATCCTTTGGCTATCATCATCCTTGCATATCATATCCTTTAGTCATAGGATCATTATCATTCTACCCTTTCTAATCTTGGCCTTAAGTGCATCCTTATAATCCAAAAAATTCCAAAAACATAGCTTAGTCTCATATCCCACTTTGCATTTATCATCCTTGCATATCATATCCATTTGTCATAGGGTCATTATCATTCCACCATTCCTTAATCTTGGTCTTAGGTACATTGGAACTTTGCATCCTTATATCCTTGACAATCACAAAAACATAGTTTAATTTTATATCCATTTTCCATTGGCATCTTGCATTGTCATCTAAAGGTCACAAGTTTTATATGGTCCTCACTAAGTTTTCCTTATCCATCCTAATCTGAATTCATGACCATGTCTTCACTCTAACTTGATCTTCTTAATAGTCAAGATGAATACCAAGCTACTCTCAATCGTTAATTCCAATTGAACAAATTTTTTTTGTAGGGGCTTCTCTCTTGCACTTCTAAGGTTTTTCACCTAAAAGGAGAAAGGTATCCCATAAAAACTTGGGGGTTCACTCAAGACTAATGCAAATAAGACTAAAGTATGTATAAATGGAATGATCTAAATGAAAAGAATGGATACAAGAGATTGATTATTAAATTAAAACTATTGAAATGCAAGATGTTTGAAAACACAATGTTTTATGCAAAAACACCTAGAAAGATGAATAAAAATGCAAATAGAATAGAGCAGGGAAATAAAATAGAAAGCATGCACCTGGAAATGTGTTGAAGACTGGATTGAAGACTGAAAATATTTTTGATCTTGAAAATTTGGCCTATTGGGACACTTACGCCATTCTCAGCAACTTAGTCCCAGATCTAGAAACCTGCACTGGAGCCCGTTTCGACCAAATGGGTATCACTACAGAAAATTCTAAAAAAAATGTGTAGTGGGACTAAGTTTCCACCATTGGTGATAGTCCACTTTTGAATTTCTAAAAATCCAAAAGTGGAAACGGAAGCCCTCGGTCTGCACTCTAGTTTCTGACATGTGCCCGCCTCCAAAACTCTGATTTCCAGCTCTATAAATGACTTTTTGTGGATATTTTGACTTTGCAAACAAGGAGATGTCTTCAAAAACTTTGCAACTTATCCTTCAATGTACCTAAATCTGCAAACACACAAGAAAAGAGAGAGAAATGTTGAATGTTAGGGCATGGGGGTTTTGCCTTAGTCAAACCCCTTTTTAGGTAATTAAACCAAAATGAAGAAAAAATGTAATGAAGTATGAAAAAATGGAGTTAGAGACTTTCCATGATGATAGATCTTGAATTTTTGCAGCAATAGATGAAGAATATGCCCTTGAATGTCTTAAAAATCTATCTTGATGACTTAGAATGCTAAAACCCTAGCTTGCTTGACTTGTGATAGAAGATATGATGAATGAATAATGATGAGCTATGAATTAGGGTTTAGAGGCTTGTATTTATAGGAAATCCATCTAATTTTCCTGTTATTTTGATCCCCAAGGCTGACATGAAGGAAAAATAAACTTAAAATCTAATTTTTCCCACCCAAACCTTGAAAATAGCCCAAATGGGACTAAGTCACCAAGCTAGGTTACTTAGTCCCACCTGGATGGGACTAATTCACCCAGATGGGTGACTTGGTCCCACAGGGGTTATTTTTCCAACTGGATTGTCGAGTGAAGAATTTTGGTTTTTATGTTGTTTTCATCAGGTCCTTGATCAAATTAAACCTCAGGATGCACAATATGGGGCCATAGGGGCCTATTAATGATGATGAAAAGGGGAATTACGACTAGGGACACAAATTTCAATGTGAAAGTCTGATTAAATACACTTTACAACACTAAAATGAGGTCCACATAGCCTAGAAAGGCACAACATCCAATGTGAATGTGTAAAACACATTACAACATATTAAGATTAGGTATAATTTACAATCCTTCTAGATTAATGTGAGAATGCTATTAAATACATTTTATATCATTGAATTAGGGGAAAGATAGGTCCATTAGTCTAGAAAAGTGTGAAGGTCTTTTACAACACCTTTACAAGACATTGTTAAATGCATTTTATTTAGTTTGCAAGGGTCCAAGACCTAGTGTGGATGTGTAAAAAACCTCACAACACTAAATCAAGGCCTCATTAAGTCCAATTTATTGTTAATTATTCCCATATCAAGCAAGATATACACTTTTTTCAACACATTAAGCCCCCACTTTAGTGAGAGGATGAACTTGCTTCAAACTCACACTAAAGTAGACATTCAAGAAGAGTCCAATCATACCAATGTGGATGAAAAAGAATGAAAAAGATCAAGGCATCGGCTAAGCCCCCAGGATCCAAGATCCTAAGTCATACCAACATAAGCACAAAAGGACACACACAAGGTGAATAATTTGCAGAAAGACAAGATACATGATCATACAATGGCAAGAACTAGAGAAAAGCGAAAATAAAAAGGTGGATCAAGCTTCGACCATTTGTCCAAAACGTTGTGGATAAGATCTGGGTTGTTTGTCCAAAAATACATACTCACTCTAAGGCGACGAAACTTATGGTTGTCCATCGGGTGAGAAGTTCTAAGAGGTGAGACACATATGGATGATATGTGCTCACACACATGTGAGTGGCTATGGGGAAAGTCATGCCTTAGAATGGGCTTCTCGCTCAACCATACCAGAGTTATACCTCCTGATAACTTTAACAAGGAACCACAAAAAATGGTCTTCGAGCTCTATGAGGTAAGCAAAACTTCATATGCTTGACACTCATAGACATTGTAAATGCAAAATGGTGTAAGAAATGTTCAAAAGGGATTTTTCTTAGTTCGTGCAAGGTCTCATCTTAGGGAACATCATGCTTAATTTTTCCAAGAGAGGAAAACTATAGATGGTCTCATCTTGTTTCCAAGAGAGGAAAAGTGCAATGTCTCATCTTGGGAAACATTGTACCTAATGTTTCCAAGAGAGGAAATTGCAAGAAAAATAAAATCGCACAATGAAATGTGAGTGTCGATGTATGCCCCCACTTTAAAGCAGTTACTAACACCATTACTGTGAGTAATTGCTTTAAAGTAGAAGAGGAAGAAGAAGACACGAGAGTCTACTCGGAAATCCCTATGCCAAGTCATATGTTTCCTATAAGCTACGTCATGAAAAAGGTAGTATGTCACATGCGAGCCAACTTAAGGCATGTTGTCCACATCCCAAGCTTCATCTTATATGCTCATGAAAGGTTAACAACTAGCCAAAAGAGGCAATGGCGGGTGACATACGAGGACAAAGCTACCTAACCCCTTGCCCCAACTTAGTGCAAGACAAGGGTGAGCCAAAATGATTGATAAGATGTATGGTAGAGTGAAAATCAATATCAACTAGAGGAATTAGATTCCTCCACATAAGGGATAGCACCAAACTCCTTAAGATGTTGGATTTTAATACTCAAAACGTTACATTCATTAGTAGAATGACCATGAACTCTATGATATGCACAAAATGAATTCTTGTAATAAAATTTCTTTTGAGTTCTTGGAGGAGTCTCAACAAGATACCCTCTTGATCAATGGTAGAACGTGCTCCTGTAGTTTGCAGCAAAGATATTTCTTGGTTAGAACAAGATGTCATACCTACACAAGATTCCTTGGATTGTGAGATTTTGTTCTCTCCTTTACAGGAGGGTTTAAAATCTAACAAACTCAAATCAATTGTGTTTTGCAAGATGATATTGATAGGAAGTAAAGGTTTCTTTGTTTGTGTCATTTCTAGAAAAAGAGAACAATCAAGACCACTAGTGTCTATCAGTTCAAGATGCACTATTATTAAAGTTGTTTTAGAAGGGTGTTGTGTGATAGTGTTGATGTTGAGGGAAGGCTTGATTATTTCTATCAAAGGACAATAACCAAGACCATGAGTCATTTATTGCATGTTAGGATTGGTGGGGACATGGATACCTTGTTCATAAGCACCACATCCTTTTCCACTATATCCAAGTTGTTTCATAAGCTCATAACCCTTTCCATAAAGCTTTTTCATTGCTTTTAGATCATGTGGTTGTTCGTGGTTAAGTTCATCAAAGTTTGTCATGTAATTTGCTTCTTTGTCTAAAGTGGTTGAGGAGGATGCTTTGGAAGGGTCATCTAAATTTTGTGTTGACATTACTGCTTTTTCATGTCCCTTGTCAGAGTCTTTGCATATGATCTTATATTCTCCCATGAACGTTGGTGTGAAATCTAAAGAACTCCAATCATCTTCTAATAGCTTTATGAATTTTTCAATTTGTTTTTCATTGTTGTTTTATTGCACGGGTTCCACTTGTGTAGTGGATGTTGATGTGTTTAAGGGTTTTTCTTTGTTTTTTTCAAGTTGCAAGACACTATAAGGCTTAGGATCAATGTCAAGTGTGTACACTTGATTGTTGTAGATGTATTTCATTTTACGATGAGGAGTAGAAGGTACCCCATTCATTGCATGAATCCATGGTTGGCCTAAAATAAGATTACATGAAATTTCATGAGGCATAACATGGATTGGTGTATCCAATGTGGCCTGTCCAACTATAAGAGGTAAAATGATCACCCCAAGCAGTTTCTTTTCGACATTGTCAAATCCCTTAAGAGATAAAGAATCAGGTTGAATGTTTGTTTTATTTATTCCTAGCCTATCTAGAAGGCTCACACTACACACATTAAGGGCATAACTGGTATCGACAAGAGTTATCTTTATCCCTTTTCATTTTTATTGAGCTATGATCACAAAATCATCATTTTTTTTTGCACTTCCAAAGGGGGGAGTTCACTTTGGTGGAAAACAAAGTCAGTGTTTATTCTTTGAATCATGGTTGCTATGTCATTCAGTTTCATATTAGAAGGGACAAGAACTTGTTGCAAGGCTACTTGAATCATGTTGTGATAGTGAGGGGAGGCTTGAATAAGGTCCCATAATGATATCTTAACAGGAGTATTCTTAAGTTGTTCAACAAGATCATACTCCCTAATGTGTGAATTTAATCGAGGATCATGAGGCAATTGGGATTGGGTAAAGGTAAGGGTATTGGGGTGGATTGTAGTGGTCGTGGATTGTTTCTAGTGGGATATGTATGAGCAACTGTATTATGAATTAGTTGTTGTGAAAGATTATTTGTAGGTGGGTAAAGGATAAGTTTTGGTTTGTTTTGATTTTGTTTCTTGTGTGAAGGGGGGTAAAGGATGAGTTGAGGTTGAATAATATTAACATCCCTTAGCGAATGAGAGTCTAACATGGGCTCTTCATCTTCTTGTAAGGGAATAATATTATTATTTCCAATGTTATCCTTGTCTTGTAGCATGATATCCCCCCTAGGAGGAGAGTTTGTAGGAGAACTACAAACCACATGTTCTTGACATTTGAGGGTTGGTTCTTCTAAAATAACTTAATTGCAATTAGGGGAATGATAAATAGTTGAATTGTGTGGCTTAATAAGGATTTCTCTAGGAGAAGGGGGACAACTAAGATACTCATGACCTTCATCAATTGTGTTTTCCAATATCAAAGTATCTTCGTCACACCTAGGAGAGATACTAGGAGAAGAATAAATGTGATTGTCATGATTACTGTATCTATGGATTTCTTTTTGGTTTAGATTAGGTGTGTTAAGCAATAAATAAATGAATGACAAAGAAACCCAAAGACCTATTGAGTACAAAGGAAATTAAACAATTAAACAGTTATACTTGTAAATTGAATTCTCCATGATTACCTCCATAGTACCTTCTTGCTTGCTGGATGATACTTTGCCCTCAGATTCGTCGTGCGAGCAATCTGCAAATAAATGTCTATGTCCTACACCAAGCTTTGAAGGATTTGCACAAATGTCCAAATTCCTATGCCTAAATGACTATGATTGGCAATGCCTAAACATGCTAAGATTTGATCAAATAAAGACAATAAATGCCTCAATTGCTATGGAAAGCCTAAGAGTGCAAGTGCAAGAGTGTATAAAGTGAATGCGTGTAATCGAAAAGTGAGAGGAAAATGGCATTTTATAGAAAATTCCATTTTGAATGGATGGGTGAGATTGCATTTTGACCAAAACCTAAAATGAAAGGTACAAATTAAATTTGAGAATCCCTAATTAGGGTTAGGAAAAATTCATTAATTGAACGGTTAAGATAATATCTTAGATAATTGGATCGACGGTGGAGAATAAATGAGATAAACTAATTAGAAAATAAGGATTTTTGAAAATCAAGAAGATAAAGACTGCCTGATTTGTGAGATTCGAAAAATCAAGAAGATAAGAGTTAGACTGAAGATCAGATTTGGAAAATCAATAATCTGCCCGATTACTTGATTTTTGGAAGATTAGTTACCATTTTGAATTAAATTAATTCAAAATAATGATTTTGTGAGACAATAAATAATCTTTTTCAGATTATTTACCAAAATGGACTGACAAGAAAGTGATGACATTTTAAATAATTTCATTTATTTAAAATGAGAGGAATATTAATTTGACAATTAAATAATTAAAGATAATTATTTAATTTAGAAGATAAGATTAATTAATTAAATAAATTAATCAATTTATTTATTTAATAACTGGAAGAAATATATGACAAAGGGTAATTAAATAAATTAAGAAATTTATTTAATTAAGGGAAGACTTAGACAATTAATGATGTATTTAATAAATAAATAAAATTTATTTATTTAATAATCATGAAGAATACAAAGACATGAATTAATTAAACAATTATAAATTATTTAATTAATAGTCTAATGTGGACCAAGGACATAATTAAATGTATTAATTATGCTAGGACTAAAGTGGTAAAAATGAAGCTTGCAGGCCTAGGTCATTTTTAAGTGTCTACATTTGCCCCTCTTTGTCATAATGTAGCATGTCACATTGTGACAAAGAAAATAAGTCAAAAATATGCCCCAGTGCAAAATAAGATGAGGAAGAAGAACGAGGAGGGTTACGGTATGCCCCCTCGAGAGGACAGACAGGTTCCAAGAACATGAGTGTGCTCTCGAAATTAATGAGAAGACTAGAATATGAAGAGACAAAGAAATGTTAGTGCAAAAGATATGGATGATGATATGGATGCAATGCCTATATGAGATGAGCGAGAGAAGATGGCAAGACAAAAGGAGATGCATGTTAGTTCCTAGACCAAATCCTTCAAAAGCCCCATAAGACTTTAATATTTATTGCTCTTAATCATCATTGGGCGGTAAAATGACACAAATGGACAACAAACACCATGATATGACATAGACCAAGGTGTGCAAGGTCATCCACTTGAAAAACAGAATCATAGACAAGGAATGTCCTAACTCATACTAAGGGTGAAGTTGCCCCAGTATTTTTGTCAAGACAATCCACAGACAACATTCAAAGAAAATAAAATAGGCCAGGAGACGTCATCGCACCTCTAAATCCTTCATGGGACATCCTCGAGGTAGCTAGTAACATGACCAAAGAAGAAAAGATAAGAAAAAATAGACAAAATAGTCAAAAGATAAGACAAGATAGACCAAAAAGATTAATAGCCATTTTATTTTGTTTGCCAAAGATTGATTTCTTGTCGATTTGACAGTTTTGATGGTTTAAGAGTTTTGCCAATTTGACGGTGTTGACAGTTTGACGGTGCCTATTGTCAGGAAGAAAACATCCTGAAAAAGGAAAAGGACATTTTGACGAGGTCTAACTCCAAGAAGGACACATCTTGAAGAGGACCAAAGAGTGACGAGACTGACATTGTTTTGACTAATATGTTTTGGCAAGTTGACTGATGTTGACTGTATGATTGATTGGACTGTGTTGTCTGATTTTGACCAATTTTGACATGGACATTTCGAATGACTGTCTTGTGTCTGAGTTTGACTATGTCTGAATTATTTGACCAATGTGATGATTGTGACAAATTCCATGATTTTATTTGGACCAACCTAAAAGGACTGACCTAATGTCTCGGGGACTCATCGACTAATGGCCTTGCCTACGTAGCAAATGTGCAGAGACAACGTAGTTCGACAATGACATGGACTAACTGACATGACTGATTGACTTTGACTCCATTTTTAGGATTTTGACATTGATTTGGATGTTTTTTTGTTTTTCTTCAGGATGTTTTATGATTTTTAGGTCTTTCTTCAGGACATTTTATGATGTTTTTGGTCTTTCTTCAGGACATTTTATGATGTTTTTGTCTTTTTTAAGGACATTTTATGATTTTTTGTCTTTTTTCAGGACATTTTATGATGTTTTTGTCTTTTTGTCATTTTATGATTTTTTTGGTCTTTTTTTAGGACATTTTACCATGTTTTTGGTCTTTTTGAATGGTTTAAGGGGATTATGACAAATGCATGTGACTGATTCCTACACATGAGAATCCAAGGACAAACATGATTGTGCCCCTAGTTAAGCCGAATACCAATTGACAGGTGATGACAACATTGTTTGACGTGGGGAGGACACATCTCGAAACAACATGAGGACAATGACGATAATGTGATGAAAGTATGGAGGTCTACAGCCGGGTCAGGAACGCAGTCAAGTAATGTTTTGGATAATGTACTTGTATGGATTAGACTCATTGCATTTGGAATGAATTGGTTAGGACTAGATGGGATGATGATTATCCTTAGACCATTCGACAAGGGAAAGCCAAGATAGGTGACAGGCATGAAAGGATAGGGGGTGGCCTTGGTAAAAGACGAGAGACATGAGACTAATGGAATTGTCATATGATTTTCAAGGACTATGTCGTATAAGGACAATAAGACTATGACGGTTAATGACCTGATGTTTCATGAATCGTGTATGACCAAAGGATAGACATGTCAAGAGTTTTTCCAAAGCATGATTTATGTGTGCCAGTTTTATGTCAAGACCGAGGTAAGTGGAAAATGTATGAAAATGATATGAATGAAATGGTCGGATGTCAATGTCAAAAGGAAGTCCTAGTTGATGAGACGACTTGCCCCCAAGTGTAAGAGTCCACATAGACGATTTATTTTACACATGATGCTTGTTTGCTAGGTTTTCATCATGGTACTTATCCAGGGTGCCTATTTGCCAGGTTTTCACCATTGGATGAAATTTTTCTCTTTACTATTTTCTTGAAGTTTTAATTTTTTTGGTGTCACCAAGATTTTTCATCGGTGACGATTTTTACATTTTCAATTTTTTTCAATTTTTGTTTTTGGATAGCCTGGATGCTTTAGAGGACCAGATTGAATCCATTGACGGTGCCAATGTAGAGACGGTGCCATGATATGCCAATAATGACCTTCTGAAGGAGTTGTCTTGTCGATCGTAGCACTTGTATACAACTGATCGATGTCATTGTGATCCTTTCTGATACTAGAGTTGGCCTTATCAAAATACGCACATCGCAATAGAGTGCCATGAGAGTCCTTGTGGTAAAGAGTTGCTGCCATGATGTGACAGATTTGTGACGGAGATTTTTGGACTTTAGGCGAGATGTAGGATTATGACAGATGATGGTAGATGTGGAAAGGTTGTTTGGACATTTGGATGAATGACTTTTTATTTTCCAAACTTGGGATGGTGGATGACGAATTTTGGAGGGATGGTGTTTGGAACCAACAGTTTTAGATGCCTTGTTTGATGACCATTTTGAAGGAGGTGGACATGTGTTATATGTGGGAGTCCTCTTGTATTGTGGCTCCACATTGTGATTGACTTTTTCTTTTGACATATTTTCTTTGTTTGATCCACTTGTCTTTGGGATCCATTTTAATTTCATTTTTCCACTTGTCTTTTTGTTTGATTCAATGGCCTTTGACATTTGATTTTGATCTTTTAATTTGTATGACTTTTGTTTTTGTTGGTTCCAAAGGGAAGGTTTATTTATGATGGAATGACAGTTTATGTTGTGGGTGGAGGGGGTGTTGGAAGCAATCTTATGACAAGGATTTCTCATGGACTCCATTTTGACGTTTGTATCTGACAAAGTTGCCCCCAGTATCGAGGAGGTATCACTGACATCGTTTGATTTACTAATTGAGGAATAGCCAAGACCTTGATGTTTGTAATTTTCCTGAAGCTGTATTGGTTCTAGAATGCCTTGCTCATGTATGCCTAGTCCTTTGCCTTGATATTGCATGCTTTGACAGATTCTATTTGCGATGGGGTATTTGTTGTTTTGAAAGCAAGATACTAACCCATCATTAGGTATGTGGATACTGTCACTTGTAATATTTTCATTTGCAAGAAAGCCTACTCTGACAAAGATATATGACCCTAGTTGATAAAGTGTCTTAGCTTCATTGTCATGTTGGACATATTCCTGACTGATATCTTTGGTCTGATCATGTGACATGTCAGGTTCAGATGATTCTGTTGGTGCTTCCAAGGCAATGCCAAAGCCATCATTATGTTTAGTGTCATAGAGTCCAATGATTTTAGCTATAACTTGATCATATGCAAATATTTCCATAGTGGAAGACTCTTTTTCTGAAGGAATATTATCTATGTGTCCCATGGAGGCAAGTGTCTCATCGTGGGAAGTGTCAATAGTCGACGCCTTTATAAGATCGGCAAGTGTTTGATCATGAATGGTGTAAAGGTCAAGGAGTGGATCATTTTGGACTTCTTGGTCAATGGTAGGTGTACTTTGGATGTCATGATTATCTTGAAGGAATCCTTGAATGGATTTTAAGATAGGTTCATGGGATGGACTACCTTGTTCTTGACATGAGGGTGACATTATAAGGTTATGCTTTGGGCTTTCGTTTTGACATGTATTCTCAGGTTTACACAATAAGATTTGACTTTGAGTAATGATAGAACTTTCATGACTAGATGTGGCTTGTGAGGGGGTGACTTGAAAAGGATTAATGGACAAAGGACTAGGATAGGACGTGGGAACTTGGACTGGACTAGTATATGAAGGACTAGGATAGGACATGGGGACTTGGACTGGACTAGCATGTGAGGGACAAGGATAGGACATGTAGTCTTGGACTGGATATGTCATGGAGTCTTGGATTGGATTAACATGGTATGATGTGAGAACTTGACATGAGTTGTTAGATAGTTGATAAGGCATGTAGACTTGGACGGGATTGATAGGTGAAGAGTCAAAATATGACGTGGAGGTTTGGAATGGACTAGTGGATAGTTGGCTTCCTTTGTCAAGGTTAGGATAAGGGTGATAAGTGGATGTTTGTTGTGAATTACTGGTAGGATTTATGTCAAGTGACTGTTGATGGTGAGGGTAGACGGATGGAAGTGGAAAAGTATTTATGTCAAAGCCTCGTGGTAACTTAGCCCCTTGGTCCAAAAGCATGGCTAGATACCTTTGAGGGTCGCGTAAGATTGAGTTTTCTACAAAGGAGACTATATCAGGATTTTGCACTGCAGCTTCTAAGTCTTCGACATATATTCATCCATTTTGGTCTCTTTGTATGAATGGTTCAGCAGGGTTTCGTGATGAAGATGGAATGTTCATGAAGGATTGAATGTTCATGTTGTGAAATGGGTCAGAAAAATTTCAATGTTGGTTTGTGTCACAAGTGTTATTATCGATGTTGGGATTGAAATCTTGTCCAAAGTTTTCCATTTGTCCTCTCTGTCTTTGAAGCCTAGTCTCAATCAATAAAAAGGGATTTGCTCAAATGAGGACGATGAGAATGACAACTAAATGTGAGGATGATGAAAACCTATGTTTTTTGGATTTTTGATAAGGATGAAAATGCAAGACTATGTTTCCTAAAGAAAATGGCTAATGTCGAGTAAGATGACAAGTTATGACAAACTTTTTGAATTTTTGGAATAAAGGATGACAATGCAAGGTGATGACTAAGGAAATGATTGATGACGAGGTTGTGAAAGCCAATATGAGGACTAAGATGATGATGTTTGACTAAGGACTTAATGTTATAAATGCAAGGTCTAGGTCCAAAATGAGGACTAAGATGAACAATGCAAAGTCTAAGTTCAAAATGAGGACTGAGATTGTTTTATGATGTTTTGTTGAAAAGTTTGAGTTGTCCAAGGTCGATTGTTTGTGTCCAGATTTGTGAATGTTGTGTATATTGTTTGAAAATCTAGAAAACACTTGACAAGCATGATGTTTTAGTGTAAGCAAGCACACATAAGACAAGTACAATCCTAGGTTAGGCCAGGACAATATTTGCTAGATTCCATGTGGGTTTCCCCAACCGCATATCTGTAGCGTGTGAATTCAGAAGCTTGTCTGCACGGGCTCCCCCTTATAGTGTACTCTCTTCTCAGGCCAACCAAGCTTCCAACCCCCATGAAACTCCCATGGCAGATTGATCACATCTACTACAAACTACGAAAGTGTGGATGCCTTCACACCGACCGGTGCTGTGCTAGCAAATAGAAGGTTTTTGGCTTACTACACAAAGGTTTTTAGTTTAGGACCCCCGTTCGAGTGGCCATACATGGGGCAAGAGATTAATCACCAATAAGGTGGCACTCCAGCCTAAAGAGGTTAAGCTCAATAGGGTTTAAGGGAGTACAACTCTGTCCGTATGACACATCTGCACTCGTAATCTTAGGTTTTCCCTTAAGATTCACATTTATATACTGGTCGGGGGTAGCTTGGCCTTAGCTCCGTTGCCGGTTTGAGTCACGTTGGGGTGATG
The DNA here is from genome assembly GCA_007258455.2 of Sequoia sempervirens. NCBI lineage: Eukaryota > Viridiplantae > Streptophyta > Pinopsida > Cupressales > Cupressaceae > Sequoia > Sequoia sempervirens. Next base: position 6,608,714 of record VDFB02000011.1, read on the forward strand.
AAATCCCCAGGCAGGCCTAATTTCTAGAGTTAGTAACCGTTTCTCTTACACCCAAGATCGCCCAAAAGCACAAGGGGAGAGGATACTCCAATATACTAAGTCGTGGGGTTAAAAACAGATAAAAATGGGTCTGGTTTTCTGATCATCGAGTTTTCACAAGTTGAGAGCATACTCACCTACCATTATGCAAACACACTCAGACATAGTAGAAAGACAAGTTCATTTTAATTGCACCAAAGGAAATGTGTATTATACTAAAAAAGACAAACACATTGTTTTGATGTTTAGTCTTTGACGTTCGAACCTGCAAGACCACAAATTAGTAGTTTGAATGTTTGTCTTTGACTATCGATCTACAAAAATAGTTAGATGTGTCATTTTTGTCCACTTGATCTAATGTGTCCTTTGAAGCGTTTATTTTCTGCACATGCACAAAACCAACAACAAACCCTAACAAGATAATCGATCACTACTATTAGAGGGTTAGCTAGTCGAGATAAATCTGATTTTTAGAAAAAATTTGGATAGTAAAATAAAAAATACAAAGAATAAAGCCTATCTAAAATCTCAAGAGGTTTCCAAAAATGTAAATAAATCATAATTTTTTTATGTTTTGCACCTGAAATTAATTTTTTATGAAAAATCATAAAAAAATTATAAAAATTATAAAACAGCTCTAAAAATTATAATTTTTTTACTGGAGTCATCTAATGTCATCCCAAATCTGCAAAAAAAAATTGTGATTAGATCTACAACTGTGAGTGAGATATAAGCAAATTTTTTTTAAACCCAGATTTTAAAAGATCTATTTTTTGGCTAATAATCGCACATCCAAATTTAAAATATAAAGAACAGACCCATGTTAAAATTTAAAGAGCTTTCCAGAAATGTAAACATATCTGAAAAATTTGATTATTTTCTCTCAAAATTAATTTTTTATTAAAAATAGAAAAATAATTATAAAAAATTAAAAACAAATCCAAAAAGTCTGAATTTTGGAATGAAATCCCATGATGTTGTCCCCAAGCTGCAAAAAAAATTTTGTGAGAAAATACGTAGCTGTTTGAGAGTTATGGTCGAATATTTGGAAACTAGGGCTTTATCCAAAATGATGCCGAACCTGCAACAAAAAACAAACAAAACCTGCAACAAAAGAATCCAACTCTAATATTTCTCAAAATGTGTTAAAATATGTCGGGTTCACCAAATGTATCTATGGATTTCTTTTTGGTTTAGATTAGGTGTGTTAAGCAATAAATCAATGAATGACAGAGAAACCCAAAGACCTATCGAGTACAAAGGAAATTAAATAATTAAACAGTTATACCTATAAATTGAATTCTCCATGATTACCTCCATAGTACCTTCTTGCTTGCTGGATGATACTTTTCCCTTGGATTCGTCGTGTGAGCAATCTGCAAATAAATGTCTATGTCCTACACCAAGCTTTGAAGGATTTGCACAAATGTCCAAATGCCTATGCCTAAATGACTATGATTGACAATGCCTAAACATGCTAAGATTTGATCAAATAAAGACAATAAATTCCTCAATTGCTATGGAAAGCCTAAGAGTGCAAGTGCAAGAGTGTATAAAGCGAATGCGTGTAATCGAAAAGTGAGAGGAAAATGGCATTTTATAGAAAATGCCATTTTGAATGGACGGGTGAGATTGCATTCTGACCAAAACCTAAAATGAAAGGTCCAAATTAAATCTGAGAATCCCTAATTAGGGTTAGGGAAAATTCATTAATTGAACGGTCAAGATAATATCTCATATAATTGGATCGACGGTGGAGAATAAATGAGATAAACTAATTAGAAAATAAGGATTTTTGAAAATCAAGAAGATAAAGACTGCCTGATTTGTGAGATTCAAAAAATCAAGAAGATAAGAGTTAGACTAAAGATCAGATTTGGAAAATCAATAATCTGCCCGATTACTTGATTTTTGGAAGATTAGTTACCATTTTGAATTAAATTAATTCAAAATAATGATTTTGTGAGACAATAAATAATCTTTTTCAGATTATTTACCAAAATGGACTGACAGTTAAGAAAGTGATGACATTTTAAATAATTTCATTTATTTAAAATGAGGAAATAATTTTGACAATTAAATAATTAAAGATAATTATTTAATTTAGAAGATAAGATTAATTAATTAAATAAATTAATCAATTTATTTAATTAAGACAATTAGTGACATATTAAATAAATAAATGAAACTTATTTATTTAATAATCGGAAAATATATGACAAAGGGTAATTAAATAAATTAAGAAATTTATTTAATTAAGGGAAGACTTAGACAATTAATGATGTATTTAATAAATAAATAAAATTTATTTATTTAATAATCATGAAGAATACAAAGACATGAATTAATTAAACAATTATAAATTATTTAATTAATAGTCGAATGTGGACCAAGGACATAATTAAATGTATTAATTATGCTAGGACGAAAGTGGTAAAAATGAAGCTTGCAGGCCTAGGTCATTTTTAAGTGTCTACAATTACCTATGGTTGTGTTGTCATGTTCATAAATGTCTTGTACACTAAGAGGTAAGAGGAGAGAAACAACTATGATTCTCAAAATGCTCATTGATTGGTTCTTCTACCAAAAACATCTTCACCACCAATAGGAGAGATATGAGGAGAAGAACAAATATGATCATTAGGAATGTCCAAGGTTGTATTCTCTTTCACTAAAACACTCTCATAGGGAGGGGCTAGGAAATATTTCTTAACATGTCTAAATATGTAAGACACTAACATTGTTTGAACAAAAATGAAAAGCACGTGTAACCATTTCATGAGATGTTTCAGCAATGTATATCCAAAGATGCAAAACACTTTTATCCAATGTATGCAAAAGTTTAAGAATGAAAACAATGTATATCCGAGAATGAAAAGCACTTTGATCAAACTTATGCAAAGTTTTATGAGTAGAAACATTGTGGATGCAAAAGTGAAAAGTACTTTTATCCATGTTATGCAAAATTTTAGAAATGTGAGCATTTTCAGATCTAATGATGTTGTAGATTGAAATGATTTGAAAAAAGACTACCCTAAATTCATGTTTTTGAGCTAGATGCATAAAACAAATGTTCCCAAAACTTTATAGATTTATAGTATATGATACTAGGAGGCTTAGGAAGCACATAAATGAGGTTTCTGACGCTATAACAGACAGTGAAAAATTTGGACTAGGACTAAGTCGCCCAAAATGGAGAATGAGTCCCAATTAGGGTTTTTTTTTTAAATTCAAAAAAAATCAATTGGTTTTGATGCTTTTGATGTTTTTCAATGATTTAAGATGCAAAAAAGCAAACTATATTCACTTTCACTAATGCAAAATTTGAAACCCTAGAATGCAACTTTAACTAATGCAAAATGCAATGCAAGCAAATTTTAGGAAAATGATGGACTCCAAATCAGAAAAGAAAGTATTATAAAGGTGGGTTCACCAAAATGAACTGCAAATTTTTGTAGGGGCTTCTCTCTTGCATTTCTATGGTTTTTCACCTAAAAGGAGAAAGGTATCCCACAAAAACTTGGGGTTCACTCAAGACTAATGCAAATACGACTGAAGTATGTCTAAATGGAATGATCTAAATGCAAAGAATGGATAAAAGAGATTGATTATTAAAGAAAAACTATTGAAATGCAAGATGTTTGAAAACACAGTGTTGTATGCAAAAACACCTAGAAAGATGAATAAAAATGAAAATAGAATAGAATAGGGAAATAAAATAGAAAGAATGCACTTGGAAATGTGTTGAAGATTGGATTGAAGACTAAAAATGTTATTGATCCTAAAAATTTGGCCTACTAGGACACTTATGCCATTCTGGGTGACTTAGTCCTAGATCTGGAAAATTGCACCAGAGCCCGTTTTGGCCAAATGGGTATCTAGAACTACAAACACTTCTGAAAAAAATGTGCAGTCCACTTCTAAATTTTTGAAAATTATCTGAAAGTGGAAATGGAAGCCCTCGGTCTGTACTCTAGTTTCTGATAAGTGCCTGCCTCCAAAACTTTGATTTTCAGTTTTGTAAATTACTTTTTGTGGATATTTTGACTTTGCAAACAAGTAGATTTATTCAAAAACTTTGAAACTTATCCTTCAATTATTTCCAAACCTTCAATGTACCTAAATCTACAAAAACACAAGAAAAGAGAAAAATGTTGAATGTTAGAGCATGGGGGTTTGCCTTGGTCAAACCCTTTTTTAGGTAATTAAACCAAAATGAAGAAGCAATGTAATGAAGCATGAAATAATGGAGTTAGAGACTTTCCATGATGATAAATATTGAATTTTTGCAACAATAGATGAAGAATCTGCCCTTGAATGCCTTAAAAAGCTATCTTGATGACTTAGAATGCTAAAACCCTAGCTTGCTTGGCTTGTGATAGAAGATAGATTATGAATGAATAATGATGAGTTATGAATTAGGGTTTAGAGGCTTGTATTTATAGGAAATCCATCTAATTTTCCTGTTAATTTAATCCCCAAGGTTGACATGAAGGAAAAATAAACTTAAAATCCAATTCTTCCCCCCTGAACCTCAAAAATAGCACAAATGGGACTAAGTCACCAAGCTGGGCGACTTAGTCCACCTGGATGGGACTAATTCACCCAGATGGGTGACTTGGTCCCACAGGGGTTATTTTTCTAGCTAGATTGTCGGGGAGTGAAGAATTTCAGTTTTTATGTTGATTTCATCACCTGTCCTTGATCAAATTAAGCCTCAAGATGCACAATATGGGGCATTAGGGGCCTATTAATGATGATGAAAAGGGTAATTAAGGCTAGGGACACAAAGTTCAATGTGAAAGTTTGATTAAATACACTTTATAACACTAAAATGAGGTCCACATAGCCTAGAAAGGCACAACATCCAATGCGAATGTGTAAAACACATTACAACACCAAATTAAGATTAGGTTTAATTTGCAAGGCTTCTAGATTAATGTGAGAATGTCATTAAATGCATTTTATATCATTGAATTAGGGGAAAGATAGGTCCATTAGTCTAGAAAAGTGTGAAAATATTTTACAACACTTTACAACACCTTTACAAGACATCGTTAAATGCATTTTTATTCAATTTTCAAGGGTCCAAGACCTAGTGTGGATGTGTAAAAAACCTCAAAAAACTAAATCAAGGCCTCATTAAGTATAATTTATCATTAATTATTCCCATATCAAGCAAGATACACACTTTTTGGCGACACACCAATCACCCACAATCCTAGGTGAACCATCTATCTACCCATCTTACCAACAATCCATAAGATATAGTCCTCCATCCATCTACCATCTCTATCAAGAAATAGTTAACATAATCCATGCCATTAATCCCCAACAAACATCCATTAATCATTCTTATCCTAACCTTGACAAGGGAAACCAACCTTCCACTAGTCCATTCCAATCCTCCACATCTTATCCTAATCCATTATCCACTAGTCCATCCCAATCCTCCACATATTATCCTAATCCACCATCGACTAATCCATTGCCATCCATTCCATCCCAAACTACAATACCATCCAATAAAATCACATTAATTAATACTCTCCAAGGACAACTAGCAAAGGAAATTGTTTGACTCTTAAATGAAAACAAAGTTAAGTGATCCAATCACATTGCTAATCCTACACCATCCAACCATTTGTCACCATCATTTCCTCCATCACTTACAAATACCAAAAATATCTAGCAATTGAAACTCCATTATTTCCATGTCAAAATCTTGAGTCTATCAGATAAAATCCTACCATTACCCAAAATCACATTCCGTTGCTTAAACCTTGGGATATACATCCAAAGAAAAGACCAAAGCATGATGACATAAGCTCCATGACAAATCTAGATCAAGTTACCCAAAAATCACCTATAGATGCTCATGATATCCAAGTTAATCCAATCTCTAATCAAGATCCAATTCCCAATCATGTTATCCAAGATAAACCTATCCTTGATAAAAATCCTACCATTGAACAAGAAATCCAAAATGATCCTCTCATCGACCTTTATACCATCCATGATCAAACATTTTAAGTTGGTCCTATCCAAACTCCAAACACCTTCATTTCCCAAAATGAGACAATTGCCTCCTTTGGAAACATATATAATCAAATGAATGATATGGATAACATCAAATAAGAGCATAAAGAAGCTACTACGGATCAAGTCAAAGAAGAAGATGCAAAATCTACCATGGATCCAATCGACATCCCAAATGATCAAGAAGAAACAAGCATGATGAATGATAAATCCAAAATGTCATATAAATTAGGATCGTCCACCTTTTTCAAAGAAGGATTTCTTGTAGATGAGAAGATTCCAACTAGAAATTTTCACATACACAATGATGGGTTCACATCTTACATCTTTCTTTCAAAATAAAAAATACCCCATCGCAAGTAAAATATTTTAGAGCATGTAGTATCAAGGAAGAGGACTAGTCATACATGAGAAAGGAATTCTAGAATCAATACAATTTCATGCAAATCCTAGACATCAAGGTCTTGTTTATTCTTCAATCATGAAATCAAATGGTGTTAGTGATACCTGCATGATATTAGGGACAACTTTATCCAATAAAAACATCAAAATGGGGGCTGTGAGTAGTCCTTGTCATAAGGTTGCTTCCAACACTCCTTCCATCCACACCATAAACCATCATTCCAACATAATTAATACCATCAATTGGAACCAACAAAAAAAAAAGTCTTACAAGTCTAAAGATTGAAATCAAATATCAAAGGCCATTGAATGCAAAAATTCAAGTGGTCAAATAAAGTTAAAATGGATCCCAAAGAAAAATGGATCAAGGAAAAAATATCAATTCCAATATCCAATCAAAATGTGGAGCCACAAGAAAAGAGGTCTCCCACATGTAACAAATGTTCACTTCCTTCAAAATGGTCATCATGCAAGGCATATAAAAGTGTTGGTTCCAAACACTATCCCAATCAAAATTTTGAACTCCATCATCCACCATCCCAAGTTTGGAAAATAAAAATTGCTACATCAAAAATGTCAAATAGTCCATCCACACCTACCATCATCCATCATAATCCTATATCTCACCTAAAGTCTAAAAATCCTACTTCACAAATTCGTCGCATCTTGGCAACGACTCTTTATCATAAGGACTCACATGGAACTCTATCACGATGTGTGTATTTTCATAAGGAAAAACCTAGTGTCAAAGAGGATCACAATGACATCGATAAGTTGTATGCATGTGCTATGATCTTGATAAGACAACTACTCCATAAAGGTAACTATTGGCATATCATGACACCAATATCTACATAAACACCATCAAAGGATTTAGAACAATCAAGGATCATCTAGAACATCAAGGCTAAAAACAAAGTAAAGAGAAAAATTTCATCCAATAGTGAAAACCATTTATATGGTACTTTGGATATGCACCATGATGAAAACCTGGAAAACATGTGTCCTGTGTAAGAGAAATTATCTAAGTAGACCATTACACTTGGGGGCAAGTTGTCTCATCTCCCATACCTTTCTCATAACATTTCCATCTATCCATACAATCCATATTGTTTCCATCCATTCTCCCACCTACCTTGATCTTGATAAGAAATGGGGAACAAACATAAATCATACTTTGGGAAAATTCTTGGCATGTCTATCCTTTGGTCATACAGTATCCATGAAATATCATGTCATTTCCTTCATAGAATTTATCCAAACCCATATCTTAGAGAAAAAAAATTATTCCTATGCAAAATAGTCCTTGGAGATCATATGTTAATTCTTTCAGCCAATAATCCTCATGTCTCCTATCCTTTACCAAAATCAATCCATTATCCTTTGATATCTATCGTTGGGCTTGGTTTTCCCTTGTCATTGGTTTAAGTATTCTAATCCACTTATCCAAGTTCCCTCCATAATCCCATCTAGTCCTAAGGTTGGTCATTCCAAATGAAACAAGCCTAATCCATACAATCTTGTTATGCAACCTAGCACATCATCCAAAACATTCCTTAGCCTTGTTCCTAGCCTTGTTGTAGAACTTGATCCTTTAGTTACATTATCATCCATGGGATATATCTTTCCCAATCCTCACATTGTTTTGGGATGTTTCCTTCCCATATCAAAAAATGTTTTCATCATCATCATCATCACCTATCAATTGGTTTTCGGGTTGACTATGGGCAAGATCATGTTTGTCCTTGGATCCTTGTGCATGCCTGATTGGTTGATTGTGGGTATCATTCACATGCATTTGTCACAATCCTTATGGTTATCATCCATAAAAAATTCTCATTTGTCCATAATAAAGCTTTGTCCTCCCTCTCATGGCCTGAGAACCACTGACATTTAGCGTTCTTCACTTGCCATCCCCACTCATAACACATTAGCATCCATCAATCCCCTCGCACATAATAAGTTGGTCTTATACTTGACTGGGGAAAATTCTTTGACTTATGTCTTCCTGGGATCCTACACATCGTATCAGGCTTGAAAATCATCAAAATCCAAAAAAAATAGAAAATCATCAAAATCTTAAAAAAATCAAAAAATCATCAAAAAAAAAAAATCATAAACAATCAAAATCCAAAAAAATCATAAAACATCAAAAACTCCAAAAATAGAGTTAGATTAGGGTCAATATGTGTCAGTCTAGTCGAACTACGTTGTTTCTATGCATTGCTACGTAGGCAAGGCCAACACTCGATGGGCCCTCAAGACATTAGGTCTGTCCTTAGGGTTTTTTCAAGTCATCAATTTTGGACAGTGTTCGGTTGAACTACGAGGTCTTTGCGTGTATAACATAGGCAAGGACATCAATTGATGAGCCCCTAAGGCCCTAGGTCAGTCCTTTAGGGTTTGTTGAGTCTGTTTGGGTCTTTTGTCTTCAAGAAATCAAACATCTAAACCAAATTACAAATCAACAAATCAACTATCCAACAAGTCTTCAATCCAAACTAGTCAATTATCTTAGATTGGTCTTATCATTTTGTCCTATTTAGGATGTGTCCTTCCTAAATTGAGACACTGGTCATTGATCAATCTTATCATTTTCCTTAAATAAGATATGCCTTTCCTAAAACTAGGCATAATCAACATTGGTCAATAAATCTTATCAATCATTCAATCAATTAAGTTTTCCTTAAATAGGATGTGTCCTTCCTAAAATTCAGGCATGGTCAATCAGTCAATTAGTTTTTTCCTTATACAGGATATGTATTTCCTGAAACCAAGTGTAATCAGCCTTGGTCAATCAATCTTTTCAATAGGTCAAACCTATCAATCAATTAGTTTCGTCAATTAACAAATGGTCTTGTCATATTGTTCAATTGGTCAATCAATCAATCAATCTATCGAGTCAAAAAATTAGTCAATTGGTCAACCTTATCAATCAATCAACATCGGTCAATCAAACATGTCAAATAGTTAGTTCATCAATCACATTAATCTCATCATCAAATAAACTCTGGCAACTGATCTAAATGGCTATTGACTTTGGTGGTCTAGTTGGTCTTATCTTTTTTATTGGTCTTTGGTCATGTTACTAGCTACCTCAAGGATGTCCCATGAAGGAATTAGAGGAGAGATGATGGATCATGATCTCTTTTCTTTTAATTGTTGTTTGTGGTTTGTCTTGACAAAAAGACTGGGGCAATTGGGTCCTTAGTATGAGTCATGGCATTCCTTGTCTTTTGATTGTTTGTCTTTTGCAAGTGGTAACATTACACAACTTGGTCTATGTCATACCATGGTGTTTGTGCTCCATTTACTATAATTTTGATGCCCAATGATGATAAACATGCAAGTTAACATTTGTTAAGAAAGAAAATCAATCCCTTTTCATTTGACTAACTCCACATTGACATTCATCTTCTCCATACTAAGATCCCTCTTCTTTGCACTAACATCTTCCATTTGCAATCATCCTGAAGGCTTGCAAGCTAAATGCTTCTCCTGTTAGTGCATCAAAGTGGATTTTTGAAATAAATTCTCAATTTTTTTGAAAATTTTAAAATAATTCTGAGAGGGCATAGGTCTATCCCACCTTCACTAGGGAATGTTGGGGCATGATCTGAACTTGATTTTTTATTTATTCTTTGACACAATGCTCAAATCACATTATGTCAAGTCGATTAAATTTTTAAATCCTTCAAATAAAATTATTATTGAAAACTATAGCCAATAAATTTGTTGTTCAAATTTACTTGGAAAATGATGCTTACTTCAAAGTGTTCAGCAGTATGACTTCACCAAAGGTATTGGTCTGGTAGGAGGTTTATTCCCCAAGCATCTAATTCATTACAAAAAGTGGTATACAAAAGTTTTTCAAGGTATGCTTCTATCAACAATGCATGATACCTCATCTTACCTCTACCAAGCTCTTAATAACTACCGTTTTGCTTTCACTATGGAGGACATAGATCAAATAAAGAGGAAGTTTCATGCAATTTCCTTCTTGAGGAATCATACATGTGTGGATGATTTGCAATTATCAATCCTTCCACAAGCTGCCAAGGGAAAATATTGTTATTGCTATATTCCTGATATCAATGCAATAGTTCCTTCACAGGATTATGATCATAAGTAGAAACAAGTATATGATGAAAGTTTAGTTAATGGCCCTCGAAGGGCAGGGAACAAATCAACTTCCTTCTAATCAATTTTTCGGTTCATCCTCTGTTCAACTTCTGCAGGTCGAATATGTAATCAGGGTTTTTTGGTTGTTATGAGAATAATGTTGTTTTCTATTAAGCATCGAATGTCATATAAAGGGAATGTAAAGGGTCTATTTTTTGGAAATGTAATGGGATATTTCTTCTCACAATGTAATGAGGCATGTAAAGGGATTTATTCAATGTAACTGGGAAGGGTCAGTATTTTGGAAATGTAATGGGGTCTATCTTTTCACATTGTAAAGTGGGTTTGTTGTCTGTAAATGCAAAGAGGTTTATACTAGGGTTGAGTCAATCAGCCATAGGATCATGATAGGAAATTATGTACTTTCTCAAGCTATAACCAGAGGTTTTCTTCCTAGTTCTTTCTTGCCGGTATGCTCACCTGAACTAGGTTTTTGTAATAACTATTATTTAATATAATATAATTATAGTGGCTTTCCACTTTTGCTAAAAATATATATATATATATATATATATTATTGAAAAATTAAAAGCTTTAAAAACCTTTTAAAAAAAGATTTAAAAAAAAAACATTTGTGAGGGGGTTTGTAAACCCCCCACAACCTCAGTCGTATTGTAGGGACTGACATTCCTTGTCAGGTATACAATCTCATAGGGATATCAACCCCTGGTATGCTGGCGGGCTTTACCCCACCTCGATAGTTGATTATTAGTGGTCGGTGGGAGAATTAAAATAACCGCCCAAAAAAATAAATTAAGAAATTCAAATGTTTTAAAAACAATTTTAAAATCCACCATTTTAAACAATAAATTGTATTTGATACCCATTTCAGGTCCGAATAGATAAGGGGGGCGATGATTTTTTTTTTCAAATTTAAAAATTAAACCAAATTTAAATTATTTTTCAAATCTACCATCGGCATGCCATCGCCATCGGTGGCTCCACTCAGGGACTACCAATGAGGTTGCTTTACATGATCAAATAGGCAATTTTTTCAAACCTGAATAACTTTCACCCAATAGCTCATATTTTTTTACTTCTTATACTCGTTGGAAAGGTGGTTTCGATCATTATGCAATGGTATAGGTTTGGTTTCTTTATTTTTCCATTTTAATTATTTTTTTGAGCCCAAAAGTGAGATGTTCTCATTTTCACAGTTTTGAGCATAACCTTTGCATACATAATCGAATTTTTGATTTTGAATAAGCATTGGAGAGCATGTGTAGTGTACTACATAGTGGTTTAGATTTTTTATCAGTTTGTGGTGCAAGAAATGTATGGTATTTGTTTGATCACTTGTAGTTTCTTGATATTCAAGGTGTGATTGTGTGATCTTTGAATGAGTCAAGAGGTGAAACCTTGAGGGAGCACATATTTTTATATGATACTTATGATGGTACAACTGGTTATTATTAGTTTGGTGCTTCTTGGTATAAGTTTACATGTATTTTTCAGAGTTGGAATTTGATGGTGATAGGTGCACAGGTTGTCTTTAGTTTTGAGGACATGGGTTGACATGAGTGGAAACTTGGAGTCTCATATGGGTGATAATTGAGTGAAAGTACACCGATGGATATGATTATGGTGTCATGGGTATGTAGGTACATTTATGCATTGGCATGACATGATCATGTATGTGGTTGTTCAGTGGTGATATGGTTTGATGTTAGGAGGTTATTTTAATCTTGTTGATGCTTGTTTGGTTCCTTGACTATGGTTAATCATTTGTGGACATGTTTGGAAAATAGGATCTATGGCTGATTTGGCGTTTGAGTCTTGATGTCTACAATATTATCTTCTTTGATATCTTATAGTTTGTAGGTTACTAATGTGATGATGATTTTGCATGTTTTAGTGGTTGGATTTACGAGTTATGTGATTGGTAGGTATATGAAGCCTATTGATTACAGTGGGATGACTTGGATGTGGACTGTCTATATCCACTAGGTTTTATTAATTGTTTTTACAAATTTCATTAGTTGGCCTTGTCAATGGTCATTTGTGTATTGGAATGTTGCTTTGGGATGAGAGGATGGATGGTTAGAGTACCTAATTAGTTAGTTCATGGGACTTGTAACATGTGGTTTGATCATTATGTCATGATAGCTTGGTACATTCATTGGTTATACACTTTCAATGGGAGCTTTTAACAGTGATGATTTGGTGATGTAGGATTGGTTCTTGATGGTTTGTTGGTGGTTGTATGTATCTTCTTGGCTTGGAGATCTTGGTTTCACTTGATGTTACTAATATTTCAATTATGTGTGTAGACTTGGATGGCCTTCATGGAGGAGATTGTTGTCATGATGCCATGTGTAGCTCGGTATCACGGTTCAGTAGGAGTTGTTGGAAGTGATGTGGATGCATCATTGGTAATGGTTATCTTCATGTGATTGGAGATGTGGTTTCTTGGTTTAGAGTGTGTTTTTTATTATGTCATGATATACTCTTGATACTAGTTTAGAGTTTGGCATGGTACATGTTCTCTTGATACCAAGATGTATACATTGGTGCATGTGATCTCCTAGGAGGAGATGGTTAGATCATGATGTCATGATAGGTTCATGATTTTGTAGTTGGAGCTTTGAAATTGATCTTGGTGGCTCTCTTTGTATTGAGTACACAATAATTTTCTTGATTACTTCATGATGGTGTTATGTTGCATTTGGAGTTTGGCATGTATTGTTCGATTAAAAGTGCTCATGGATACTTGGAGACATAGGTGAGGTTGGAGTTCTCTTGTCATTAGAGACATTTTCTTAAGATGGTTAATCTTTGGAGGTTTTAGCAGGAAGACCGAGGAGCTTTCACTTGGGTATGGATGTGAGTTCATGATGGACCAATAGAGGAGATAGTTCTTGGAGTGAGTCATGATGGCTTGGTTATCCTGGAGAAGCATTCTCATTCCCCACTATTGGTCTACTTAGCGGTTTATCTTTGAGAGGTATTTTCCCATTATTCTTTTAGATGTGTTATGTTTCGTGCTTTGATTTCTTATGGAAATGAGTTGATTCATGGTGATTGTTTTTGGAGACTCATTTGAGGATTATTTAGCATGAGTTTATATTGCTTTATCTTTCATGGATATGGATCTTGAGCTATGGATAATTAGTTTTGGAGGATTAATTTTGAGAGATGTTTGGCATGGTTATCTCCTTGTGCATTTGAGTTTATGTTATCATTCATTGATGAGGAGTTTAGGAGATGTTCTATGGGCTGATTTTCAGATTTGGGAATGGTTACTTTGAGTTGATCTTCTTGATTAGAGAGGCTTACATCCATGTTGGCATTTACATGATTTATATGTTGTTTGATCTAAGAGATTGGGCGTTGTTTTGGGTGTTGTTGAGGCTTCTCATTTGGGGTTCTTAGGAGATCATATTTGACATAGCATTGCACTTTTGAGGTGTTGGTAGAAGGACATGTTATGGTTTACAGGTTTTCTCTCTTCATGGTTCCTTCCTAGAGGTTCATGTTCATATGATTTGGGAGGATGGTGGCAACATGTGAGATATTATGTAGCTATTTGGGTTGCATGTGTGGATCATTGTTATTATTCTTGTTACTTTATTGTTGATTATTTATCACACCTTAGAATAGAATTGGCATAGTGTTGATTGGTAGACTTGATATGCTTTGACATTACCCATGCAATGGGAGTTCCTAGATATGTATGTTCTTTATTGATAAGTTTGATATAGGGAACTTATAATTGCAGTTTATGGGTTGCATATGTTGTTGGCATGAGTTTACTGATGTTATTGATACCTAGGAGGTATGTATGGTTGGATGCATTAGCATGTGTTGTGGATGTTGTTTACGATCATGTGATTTTTTTAAAGTTGATAGCAGCTTAGTTAGAGCCTTTGTTATCACTTGGATTTGATGCTTGTGTTCTTGGATTAGTGCATCTTCACCTTGACATGTTCCTTTTCTTCCATAGGTGACATGTTGGAGGATGAGAGGAGTTCTTGTTGAGATGGTGGTCACTTTATTCTTATTGCAAATACCTTGATGGAGCACAAGAGAATGTTGGAGATTCATGTGGTTTCAAGTATGGTTATGATGATGTATTTTAGGTATTGATACCTTATGCAATGTATACAACAAGTGGGAGAATGTTGGGATATGGTGTTGTACACCATTGCATAAAAGTTATATTATAATGTTGTAATTAAATAATTATTTAGTTGTGATGCACATAGGAGGTGTGGTTAATCACACTAGATAATTATTTGGGGACCACTTTATGTTGTATTGTAACATTGTATTATTATTTAATGTGTGGGAGACATAGGATAATAATTTAATATTGGATCTTCTTGAATATAGGGAACTTAATCTAATTGAAATCATAGCTAATAATGTGGGAATTTTTCTCATGCATGATAAGGAGTTCTTTAAGAATCCATCAAAACCCATCAGAACTTGTGCTCTCTTTGATATGAGTAAATTGTTTCTGACACATATTCAATTGGTCTCAAATTTTGGTACTTGGCACCAACAAATTGTTTGTGAAACTCTAGAAAACACATGCCCTCATTGTCATATCATAGGGCATCCTCCTTCTCAATGCCCAACAGGATATTCATCACAAGAATCTAATCATTTGGTAAATTCCAATAGTGATCCTCAACATTGCAATAAGGTTAATATGCCAGATCCCAACTCATGAGTTTTCACTAACAAGGTTTAAAGAGATCAGGCACAATCAATTCAAGAGACCATTTCAACACATAATATCACACACAAGAGAAAATGGGATCAAGTTAGAGTAGAATTGGGGTTTCTCAAAAATCCAAAGATAAAGAAAAATCCAGTATATTAGATTAAAGTTCCACATAATGCATGGAATTTAATGTAAATCATTTCCATCATGTCACTCAATCTTTATTCTCCAGAGGAAAAACTAAGTTCAGAATGCCAAATTGATGAAATTGTAAAAAGGTTGATGTTTCAAGGCATGAAGGATTACTTAGCCTCATGGTCTCGAAATGATAATTCGTAGTAGAGCTAATTGATTGCTCAAGAGGCGCCTTCTTCAAATGATCAAGATAAATGGCTTGTACTGAGCTCTAATAAGGTTAATGATGCGGATCTTGAATATCTAGCAGAAAAAATGTTGTTTTCCATTGGCTCAGATTTGTTTGAAGAAATTGCTATGGAAGAGGATTTATGGGATAGCAGCACCCCGCCAATTTCTCAGGGAAATAAAAAAGCATACATAGTTCAAGGTAATTTAGTAGATTCTCTTAAAGCTCAAAATTTGTTAGAGTCTTCTAGTCAAGTAACTAAGGAAGAGTTGTTGGGGGATTCTATGTCAAAATTAAAAACTTTGGAGCCCATAGAGTCAGAATGCATCAAAACTCTCTCAATAGTTCAATCTCCTTATCAATCTCCTGAGAAGAAAACTATAGGGAAAAGAGGCAGGAAATCCAATCTCACAAAGATGCAAGAACAAATAGAGGTAGGAGTTCAAAAACCATCTTGGAGTCCATGTCAAATAAGCATCTAAGAAGAGGTTTTTGCTCTCCTCAGGTACAATGCGGATCACTTCATGGAATGTAAGGGTTTTAATGCCCCTGACAAGCGTGCTCAAATCAAGCAACTAATAGATGCTTGTGGAGCAGATATTGTCCTTTTGCAAGAAACAAAAACTTCAGTAGATACATTTGAATCCTCAATAAAAAAGTGGACTAGATGGGAATCAACACATTCACCAGCTCAAGGTGCTTCAGGAGGCTTAGTCATCTTGTGGAAACCAAAGTTAGTAAGTGTTAAATCACACAAAAATGAAAATTGTTGGCAACTTGCGGAAGTAACAAAGTTTGATCTTCATTTTTGGCTCATCAATGTATATGGTCCAACATCGACTATTGAAAAGAAGAACCTATGGGATGAGATTACTAGGAAAATTGGTCTAATCCATATTGGGAAAATAATTCTAGCAGGGGACTTTAATGCAATAACATCTCTTCAAGAAAAGTGTGGAGGAATATGCCCACCTTAAAAAGTCATGTCAGATTTTAGTCAATTCATATCTTAAAATGCTTTACAAGATATCCAACCACATCTAGGTAGTTTTACATGGACCAATAAAAGGAAGGGCTTTCTCCAAATTGCAGGAAGGTTAGACAGATTTTTGGTTTCTCCTGATTGATTTCTTTCAACTTTCATTCTAAACTCTGAGATACTTTCGTATCCTGGTTTTGATCATTATGCAATTTGCTTGTCTATTGCAAACACATTTGCCCCCAAAGAAAAATATTCTTTCAATTTTGAAAGTATGTGGTTTAGGCATCCTCAGTTTATGGATCTTTTGAAGCATTGGTGGGTAATTGCTCCATATGAACAGGGCACCAAAATGTTCCAGTTTCATGGAAAGCTAAAATTTGTGAAGCAACAAATTAGTTTTTGGAATAAGCAAGTTTTTAAAAATATATTTCAACAAAAAGATGCAGTGTTTCAAAAATTAACAACTCATGAGAATATAATTCAAAATGGGTTGGATGTTGTTTTATATGACAAACATAAAAAACTACAAGAGGAATGGGAAGAATTATGTGCGAGAGAAGAAGCATATTGGAGACAAAAATCTAGGGAATTATGGCTAAAAGAAGGAGATCAGAATACAAATTTTTTCATTCCTCCGCTCAGATAAAAAAGGCAACAAAGTCAATTCATTCAATTCAGGAGATACCCTCAGGAAATTGGCTCACCAAGGAAGCATATATCAACAATGAAGGTGTGAAATTTTTCTCAGAGCTCCTTTCTACCTCACAAATCATAGATGCCACTAGAATAAATGATCAACAAGAGCTTATAAGCACAATTCCATGCCTTATCAGCATTGAAGATAATGAGATGCTTATGAAGTCTTTCACTATGGAGGAGCTCAAATTGGTAGTATTCTCTCTTCCTCCTGATAAGGCTCCTGGCCCAGATGGGTTCACAATCTTATTCTTTCAAAAATGTTGGGATTTCTTATGTTTTGAGCTCCTTTGGGAACTTGAGGAGTCTAGAAGAACAAGTTTCATGTTCAGGCAATTTAATGTAACCAACATTGCAATTTTGACAAAAGTCAAAGAGCCCAAAACATTTGTTGATTTTAGGCCTATCTCCTTATGCAACACAATTTACAAAATCCATTTACATGAGATTACAACCACTTATTCCAAGGGTCATATCACAAGAGCAAGGTGGTTTTGTCCCAGGGAGGGAAATGTATGAAGGTGCAATCATTGCACATGAAGTTCTACACATAGTTTCAATGTCAAAGTTGCCATATTTCATAGTTAAGCTAGACATGATGAAAGCCTATGATAAGGTTGATTGGTAGTTTCTCAATAAGGTTTTGACAAAATTTGGCTTTTGATCCCATTGGTGTAGGTGGGTAATGTCTTGTCTATCTGGAGCTAAGTTCTCAGTAATCATAAATGGTAATCCAATAGGTTTTTTTAGTGCTTCTCAAGGGGTCAAACAAGGAGATCCTCTTTTTCCATTTCTCTTCATTGTTATGGAAGAAGCTTTAAGTCGTTTCATCCTTTTGAAACATAGTGAAGGCTTATGGAAAGGAGTGCAGATAGAAAATTCAAACATTTCAGTTACACATTCCCTTTTTGCTAATGATACTCTCATTTTCAATAGATCAACATTATCTGAAGCTAAGCAAGTTAAAGAGGTACTTAATAAATATTCTTCAACATCAGGCCAAAAAATTAACTCAATGATATCCAAGATCTATATTTTAAATACTCCTAAAAATCTGAAGAAGGAAATTGTGAAGGTTTTTTTAAAGGCTCCAATAAAGCATTTTTTTGGGATAAGGTAATAAACAGGCTTAAAGGAAGAATCTTGATTTGGAAAGATAGATGGCTTTCATTGTTAGATAGAATCCTGCTCATTAAATCAGTGTTAGCCTCAATTCCAAATTATTTTCTAGCTATCCTTAAAGCTCCCGCATCAGTAATTTTTGAAATTGAAAAGATAATTAGATCTTTCCTCTAGAAAGGTAATATTGATGAAAAAAAGAAAATACCTCTAATTTCACTTGAAGGTTTGTCAAAAGGAGAGAATCAAGGGGGGGCTAGAGTTCAAAATTTATCATTGAGAAATAAAGCTTTTAGGGAAAAACTTGCATGGAAAATATATTCCAACTTAGAGGCTAAATGTTCTAGGATAATGAAAGTGAAATACTCGGATAATGATAATCCCACAAGAATTCTAACTATGGAGGAACCCCCAAAAGGATCTGTCGTCTGGAACTTCATTGTAAACAGTAGAAGTCTTATATTAAAATATGCATCATGGGAGGTAAATGATGGGAAAAGTGTAAATTTTTGGGCAGATTCATGGAATGGAAAGTCTCCTCTAGCAGATTATCAAGACCTTCACGAGGTAAGAACACCTTTATCTGAAGCTTGGAACTCAAATTTTTTAGATTATGTACACCATTCTGATCCTCTTACTAGGAAAGTAGTGTGGAAAAAACCCCCACCTAATCTCATTTCCCCACACCAGTCAGATAAAATAATATGGGAAGCTTCAAAGTTTGGCTCTTACTTTGTAAAAGAAGAATATGTTCTTTTAAGTCAATTAAAACACTCCTTGCGGCCTCACTGTGCATTTTCATTCTGTTGGAACAACAAATTTTTTCCCAAGGTGGGTAGCTTCGCATGGCTTTCCATTCAGAAAAGAGTCCTAACAAGTGATTGTTTGGTTAAGTTAAAAATTGCAGATCCTTTTAAGTGTCCATTATGTGATCAAGAGTATGAAACAATGAATCATTTTTTTCTCCAGTGTCAATTTGCTAATCAGTGTTGGTATTTCATTCAAAACAAGCTAGATCTTAATATGCCTCTTCCAAACTCAATTTGGGATTTTTTTCAGAGTTGGCCAGTACTTTACCAATCTTCTTTTTTCTCATATATATGGCATATTATTCCAGGGATGGTGATATGGAATATTTGGTGGGAAATGAACATGATAATCTTTAGGAAATATAAATCATCTTTAGAGTTGACTTTGGTTAAAATAGAAAAAAGTGATATCAGAAGGGGTAAATTCTTGTGTTCAGAAGGAGAAAACACCAAACTCATCATTCTTAAATTGGGACAGTTTCATTATATCAAAATGGAAGAATTTAAAGCTTCCATTTGATGGAAGCCTCCTTAAAAATTGTTCTAACAAAGTTGATAGGAATCTAGTCAAATGGACTCCTCCTCAAGCAGGCTTTGCTAAATTAAATTTTGATGGAGCATCCAAAAGTGAATCATGAAAATTAGGAGTTGGTATTTGTATTTGAAACTCATCAGGGGATCTATTGGCAGCCTTTTCATTCAATTTAACTTATTGTACAAATAATAGTGTGGAAGCACAAGCACTATTATCAGGTCTGGAAGTGGCATCTTAGTTGGGGATTTCAAATATCCATATCGAAGGTGACTCTATGATAATTATCAATGCATGCAGAATAAGAAAGATTCAAAACTATAATCTAAACTATGTTTTACAAAACAAATGGGCTCTAATTGACAAATTCAATGCCTTCACAATCACTCACACTTATAGAGAAGGTAATGGAATTGCAAACTTCCTTGCAAATCTAGGTTGTGAGGAAATAGATTTAAATTTTTTGCAAGATATTAGTAAGCTAAATGCTTTCCCTCAATTGATAGACCTTTTTAAACAAGAAGCTAATGGTATTATATGAGGAAAGCTAGCATCACAATTTTGGTTACATCTTTCTCTTTTGTGTTAACATCATATTGATAAATTGCTAAAGTGGACATTATTTTCTACATTAGCAATAATCTTAAGTTATATTATATGCCTGGGGTCATTCGGGGTAATGATGGCTAATAAAGTCATGTGTGTTCACGAAGTTCACCATTTTTGCTACTAAAACTGGCACTACTAGTAATAATGGTGCCTTGGGTAACAACATTATATTCCTTTACAAGGTAATGAATTGTCTGCTATCTGGAGGTGTGTGTGTTGCCCTCATTGGTACCTTCAAGATATCGTCATGTGCTCTAATGTGCACTTTGAAATACTAATTAAGGAATGATGGGACAACCCATATATGTCTTTGTAAATCTCGACCACTTCTAAAATTGCCACCTCTCTAACGAATGTAGCAATTCTTCATGACGGTATTTTTAAGGTACTATTTTTGTGTGGTAGTATTACACATTTATTTCTTGCAGTCCATTGAAGCTCTTTCGGACGATTCATTAGATTACAATGGATCTTGCTTTTTTTATCTATCTTCGCATGATTTATTTGCCATCATGACCTCCGAAAAATGTGTAACATTCAAAGGATTTTTTGGGATTTAAAAAGTGGTTTATCATTCCTTTTACTCATTTGTTTCAAGCAAGTTTGCTTGTGCATTTGGGTAGCAAAATTTGAATTGAGCAGTAAGTGAAGAAATACTGGCGACATGGCCCTTTGCCCCTAGAATTTAAGAATTAGCTGTCATGTTCAACCATGGGAAAGGCCATTTGAAAACAACCTTTCACAAGAGAATTTAAGCCTCATCTTTAAGCTAGATTGCTTGTGAATGAAGAATGCTATAAGGGTGGTGTTAGGAGAAGAGATTACTAGGACCAAAGCTTAGCGATTAATATTCACCTCCCAGGTTTTATTAGTATTTTTATCAAATGCTTTGGATTTACTCTAGTCACTGAAGGGATTAGAATTAGTTGTGGTAAAATTTGTGAACCCTTAGTTTATTGATAAGAATGCTTTTCTTTTTATTGTGCAAAACTATAATCTATTTTCTAGGGAGGGTTATATTGGAGGTTTATTCCATCATGAATTTGTCAAGGAACGAGTAGAGTTTGGGGAAATATTTGAAGTCATCAAATTGGGTCTTCAATTTAGGAACGATTATGTTCTTTTATCAACTTTAAAGAAATATTCCAAAAGCATATGTGCATCTATGGAGTTTGAAATCAAAGAAAAGTTTTATGCCATCACTTTTCTCCGTGACCATGTGTAGCATCAATTTTTCAATTGCTCTACTGGTAAAAAAAAGAAAATGAATATTGAAGCAGATAAACAATTGTTAAGAGATTTTCATGAATTCCCTCTAGCAAAGAGCTCAAAAGCCCCAAATAAGGGTTTAGTGGCAAGGGCCCAAATTGAAGTTGTGGATCAATCAAAAGAGGCAGTAATCCCCTTTGCTGGCTATGACTTCTTTGCTCATGACACTCCTCTTTCCAGAAAAGCTGAACCGTAGGACCTTCAAGTTGAGGTGCAAGATCAAAACTCAATCTGTGCAGAACATATGGAAGAGTAGAGTTTGCTAAAGTTTTTGATAGTTAATAGTTTTTTGATGCAACTATTCTATCTTTGAGGATGTTTTGAATGCATAATTCATTCCTCACTTTTGTATTACTTTTGTAACGGGTTATCAGGTAGAGAAATTTAGGGTGGTGGTACTGTAGCTAGTTTTTTGAAAATTTGTTATGGTTCCCTACATGTGGGACAATTTTGTAATCTTCTGTAATGATTCGAAACACTTTTTCAAACATTTTGGGCTATAACCGAAGGTTTTCTTCCTGGTTCTTTCCTGTTGGTATGCCCTCTGAACTAGGATTATGTATATCTATTTATATATGTATTAATATATTACAGTGGCTCACCACTTTTGTTAAAAAAAATATATTAATATTTTAGAAATATTTAAAAAGTGAAAACTTAGTACCCAATATTAAATAAAGGATTAGTGATCTAGTGTTCACATGGTTTTATCTTACCACTTGGTTGTATTTGTGTGATCTTGAATCTATAAAAGAAAGCACATGTTTAGTGGTTATGGTTGGCTAGTTGAGAGGATTGTCATTATTGAGTCTTTCTAAGGAGTGCATATGTGAAGCATGGAATGGGATGTGTGGATTCATGCTTGGACACATGAGGATGCATTGAGAGGCTTGATGCTTCAAAGGTATTCATTGTAACTCTTGTGTTTCTTTATTGCTAAATAATATGATGGAGTATGGATGCTTTTTGAGGCTGGGTTTTTCCCTTGTGAGGGTTTTCCTAGGGTATATCTTGTGTTATATTGTGGCTTGTCTATTTGATCTATGCATTATGGCTACTTGTATGCATGTTTATCTCTCATGAGGTTATGTAGGAAATAGATTAATATTGTAGGTTGTGTTGGTTCCCAAATCAACAGATCCACTAAATCCTAGAAGTAAGCCACATTTCATGCTCAGATTTAGTGTATGATTTGGCCAACGAATAGGAAATGAAATTGGAACACATTTCCCCTGCACTTTAGGCTCTATAGGACCTAGGGGGTGACCCTTTTAGCAACACCTAATGACTTACACCCACACTCAACAGGGTATTGCTCAATAGAAAATGCTCTCACAAGAATATCCCAAGAAGCATGAAATATCACTCAACATTGGCTAAGATATTGGGCAACCTTCATTACTTAGCATGGAGAACATAGTAAATATCAATATCCTATCAAATAGGAACAACAAGACTGAATGGTTTATTATTAAAATATGGTGATTCCTTCTAGGTTTTGCAAACAAAGAAACCTACTAAGCCAGTGTCTTATCCATAATAGAGTCAAGCTGAAATAATCCCTTGATAACAACATAAATACTAATTCAATGGCCTCTAAAACATCACTGCCTTATAGTAATACAACCTCTTAAGGACATATTGTCAATCTACTTCCAAATCCTTACATAACAACAATGCTCTCAATGCTTAACTAAAAGCTAACTTTAATTTATTCTTGGAATAAAAGCCATCAGATAAACATTCATCACAACAAATATGCGATGAAAATATCCACAATTCTTGATTGTATTGATTAAAAATTCATTGTATTACATAAAAGAGACATTGATAATATGACATTCTTAATTTTAAACTGTAGATTGAATCTACCTACCATTATCAATAAAGCTTATTACATCACCTAAAACTAAAACTTCAACAACTTGAAACCTAGCAAAGCTACTTTGTACAAAAATTACACTTATTCAGAAATGGAGAGAAAATTAGCATCTCTTAGAATCTCTCTTTTCAGTTGGAGAAAAAGAGAATAAGAAGGAGAAGAAGAAACTCTAAATCTAAATCTTCATGTGACACCTGGGTCCTTCATTACCTTTGATCTATAACTACCTCTAGCTCATGAAGAATCTTCAATCTGATCTCAGATTCATGCATCTTGCATTATCTCTGTGAAAGTCCTTCACTCTTCATTTACCCTGCAACTGAAAACAAATAGTTTTTACTATGAAAGAAAACCTTCCCTTTGAGAAAATTCACTCTCATCTGAGCATTTTTCACTTTTACCGCTCAACACTTTAAGTTTCATTTTAACTTTGTGAAAAATCCCGTGAAATATTTTATTTCACTACCCAAAAATTAATTTTTTTGACCTTTAAATGTGAGGGCATTCTACAAATAATTTTTTTCTCTCCCTGTGTATTACTTATTTCACCTTCACATTTTAATTATCTCCCTAGCAACAAAATTTTATTCTTTACTTAGAGCTGGAAATTGTTTTAAATGAATTCATTTATCGGGCCCTAAAGGTAAATAACTACCTTGGCATCTCACATACCTCTTTCTCCATTAAAACTTTATCAAATGGTAATATTAAAATGTAAGCTCGGGCCCCACCATGCTTGTTCACTCCAATAAAGCCCAACAATTACCATCGCACATCTCTGATGTGTTTAGAAAAGATGAGACCTATTAGCAATGCACGATGAAAATAGAGCAGCTTCGCCCATTGTTGATACAGTATGGAAATGGTGGCATCAAATGGAAATAAGAGATGATGAAGACATGAGATCACCCATCGCTGATACATTGTGGACAAGGAGATGCTCATTAGCGATGCGCGATAAGAGCAAAAGATGCCCTAATTTTGACGCTTCCACCATTTGAATCCTTCATGGTCTGCTCTTCTTGATGAAATCTAGAGGCATCAAACAAATGTTTACAATAGCCAAAATGCAACTCAATCTTCTTCCATTAAAGTCATGTGTATGAAGCTTCCAATTCAATTTTCCCAATTCATTCATAGTTGGGGCATTTTTCTTGATGCAGGGGCATTTTTATGGCTGCACGCACCTGAAATTCATCATAAATACACTTAAAAGCTCTGATCAGGCAATAGGGTAGGTTAGGGGATGCATTTAAAACACAAAACAACAAATTTGAGCTCGAATGGACCCCCAAAAGATGCCAAGAAGCTCAAAAACATTATTACATTATACAAGCAAAACTCAATTTGAATCCAACCCAAAAGACCTCCAAACCGCCTCAATGGAGAGGGAAACACCTCAATCCATACCACAAAAGAGATTGCAAACAAAAATATGCCTTTAACAACTCCATCACCGATTTGCATTTGATTTTCCAACTCAAAACAAAGATGAGCGATGGAGCTCCGTGCTGGTGAGTGAAGTTTTCAACCAATAAGATTGACGAATTAAAAGTTGTACTCAACAAACATTTTTTTAAAAATGTATTATTTACCCTAAAATCTTCATCGCTAGAAAACAACCATCGCTCATTACTTCTTGATTTTCCATTCAAAATGGAGACAAGCAATGCAACTGCTGTGAAAATGTCGCGAACTTCCCCAACCAATGAGAAGCATGAACATTTGATAATATTTTTATTACTCAAACCTGTTGCTCACGTTCCCTTAAATAAACACCATCGCTCAGAAGAAACCATCACTCATTTCTTTGGAAAGAAGAGCCACCAATTAGTGATGGGTGATGGACACAACAACCATCGCTCATGGCCCATAGATGTACGATGAAGTGAAGGTGAGACCATTTGATGGGGAAGAACAAAACCAAATCTGTAATGGACGATGAAGAGGAACTGTCATTGTTGATCACCAATACAAATGAGAAAGACAAATCAAAACATTCCTTGCACCATGAAAGCCGTGAAAGCTGTATTTCAGCCAATTAGAAGAAAGAATTAAACTTGCTTTGATCAAAAACATTTGAAGTTGTGCTTTATAATTTCCCTATATGCATTTTTCATATTTGCATAATGTTTAAAATTTTCAAAAATATTTTAAACATAAGTATTTGTAACTTTAGAAAAAATGCAAATTTCAATTACGCTTGTAGGCCAAATGGAGAAATTTCACTGCGCACAAACGATGATCCCTGGAGCCAAGAATTTTTGCGTGCGGCCATAATCAATTATTTAGAGAAAACTCAGTTCCTCAAACTTTTCCCAGCCATCAAAAATTAGGTACCTCCTTTGTAAACTGGCCTCTAGGACGTGTTCACCACACCAGAAATGCATTAAAATAATGCATCATATGACCTTTGTTTTTGGTGAAAATGGAGATGTAGACGTTTCAAACCAAACAAAAAATGGGTTGTCCTTAGATTTTCAAATTTTGAAACTTTTTTGGAACACCAATTTTAGCCATGTTGCAGTCAAAAAAGGATTAGTTAACCCATCAAAGCTCATCTAGGAGGCGCAAAACTTACCATGCATGTAACCATTTGAATCAAAAAACTAGTGCAACAAATGACATAGAAAAATTCTTCCTGAGGTGAGAAATATTAAATACCAAAGTGGCTCACTCAGGATTTTCTGCAATTTCACTTGTCAGAAACCAACTCGAACACACCAAGTCACCTCCTTGAAAAAATATCAAATCTTCTCCTGGGGAACTGCCACTGGAGACACTAAGTCATTTAGGTTAATAGAGCATGTATGTAAGAGGGATTTTCTTCAGTCATCATTCTTCATGATATATTAGGGGTCAAAGTTGACCACCTTGAAACATTCTGGAAATGCGGGTGTGAAAAGTGAACAAATTGCATTTGCTTTTGACCTGGTAAAAATATCAAATCAGACCTTGAGGCTTTGCAACCAGACTAGGGACCATATGAATGTAGGGAGAATGGACAGCAACAATCCATTCATCATGAAAATCATCCAGTTGCAAAATATAAGCTCGAATAGGAGGCCACTTCGTAGAACTGAGAGTTCACAAACAACAGAAAAGTGTCAAAACCCTCCAGCTTCGCTTTTCAAAGAACTGTAAAAAATCATCAAGGGAAGTTAAAAACTGACATGCATATTCACATATATCCCATGAGTGTGTCCACAAAGGGGTTTTGCACAAAAATCAATTGGCTTCAAATTGTGACCCTCTAAAGTAGGTCACTTGGGTAAAAAATCCAGGTGCACTTCTAAGGGTGCAAAGGCAAATTTTTCAATATGGGCACTTCAAATTTTCAAAATTTGAAGGCGCCATTAGGTTGAATGCATTATTTCCTAACATTGAACACACCACAGAGTTTCCATTGTTATGGTGATAAGCCTTCCACGTTGTTTCCCATTACCCTATACTATGAAATGAGACAATGAGTATTATGAACACACCACAAAACAAACCCAATTACTAATACATAACTTCACTAATTAAATAAATTAATACATTCTAATAATATAAAATAACAGTTGTTAAGTCTAATTAAAACAATTCCAAAGTCCATTGAGATTGTTAAGTTGATCTAATATTTAAAAACCAAAAAACCAAGTGAACATACATTTTTGTCCCACATCAATAATTTTTTGACATTGTAACAACGACACTTATTTGCTCTCTTCATTCGTAGCCTCGCCACTAATAGTTCAGTGAGAAATAAAATGATAGTATGACTTTTCTACAAAACAGATTTATTTAGGTTAACCTTTTTTATAAAAAAAATATTAGATTAATAATTCTAAAAAAAAATTATTAATATTATAAAAATCCTATATTTCAATTAAATTTAATATATATTAACTATTTAAAATATAAAATTAAAACTAAAACAAAATTAAAAAGAAAATAATTATTTAAATAAATAAAATTTGATATTCAAGTATTAACTATATTAACTATTTAAAATATAAAATTAAAACTAAAATTAAATAATTATTTAGAAAAAATGTAAATATTATAGAATTATATATAGATTGGTGAGACTATATAATTATCCTTGAATAAAAAGAAGAAAATTATAATTGAATTAATATTTAATCATTACCTACCACTATTTGGGTCAAATCTAAAATTAGATTTGACATCCTATGTGAAAGGAGATTCTCTTGCATTGATGGGGTAGGTGTGTTAGTCTGCATATCCTATTTTAAAATCTCAAGGTTGAATAATCTATAGACATTATTGCATTTGTATGTTCCATCTCTAGATCGGCTTTAATGTTGACTATGCATTATGCTTTTCCAATAGATTAAATACTTAGATTTGTTGTGAGTCTTTATTATGTGGTATAAAAATTTCTAATAAACATCCATAAAGTAACCAAAGGTAATTTTGAAATATCAATACGGATAACCAACATAACCAAATGTTGTGAACATTTGAAGTGAGTGAAACACATAAAAGCTAACTTCATAGAAAGGTGAGATATGTGAACTTTGAAATAATCCTCTCCTATTGGCAATCAGACATTAAGAAGCTTTGGAAGATTGCATCCCATGGACTAGTACATCATTCAAACCTCCTCAATGCCAAATACAGTCATAACAATTTCTTTCTACAACACTCATTTAATTGATAGGCAAAGATATGTGTTGATTCACATTACATGACCCAAAGATAGCACAAAATCAACAAATCTTCAAAATAATGTATATTTCCAAATCCTTTTTTTTATTGGTTTATTATCTTATGCATTACAGGGCAAGGGCGGATTGAATCCCAAACACAAGTGCCTGCAAGAGTATTCACCAAATTAAGTGGAATAACACAAAGGGTTATGATTTCATCTTTGCAATGCATTGAATGTTTTAAATGCACATATGCATTGTTATCCATTTAGTTCTCTCTCCAATTTCCGTAGAATATGTTTATTGCCCAAAATTTGTTTAAATACATTTCAATGCATTTAAAGATGAATACAAGTGATCAAACATAACTAAAAAATAAAGCTATTATGAAATCTATTTGTTAGAAAAAAGAAACACCCTTAAAAGTTGTCAGAGACTGTCTACTTTACATTTGCATATGCATGTGGATGCAATAGGTGTTTCCAAATCATGAACAACAAACTTAAAAACTTTTTAAATAACATATCATGAGAATTTGAAAACAAATTGAAAATTGAAAATTAAAAAGCAAGAAATAAACAAATTTCATAATAAAAAATTTAATTTGAAGCCTTTGTAAAAATAAGTAGACTCCTTATTCTTGAATACCAAATTACTGGATTTAAAAAACTATAGCAAAACACATTAAATAGTCTCATTTTCTATACCTTTTTGTTAAATGCTTTGTTTTCATTCAAAAACACAAAGATCTCAAATCACCGCCTACTTATGGAAAAAGAATAATCTCCAAGGAGTAGGTAATTAACTGGTATTCTGTTGTCATTGACTACCCTGAAATACATTATTTTTCAAAAATGTGTTACAACACTTTCACAAACCAAAACACACTAGATTTATTCAACATACAATAAATCATTATATCATAAAAGGAATGAAGTGAGACCTTTCAATCATGGGAATGCAACTTGGAGATGCACATGCATATGGAATCCATAAATTTCAAAGAAGATGGCTTCGAACTAACAAACTGAAAGGCTTGTTTCAAGCTTGCATGCAGTTTATGTTAACAAGACTCCCTAGCTATTGGACTTCGCTTTATTAGCCTAGCTTAAAAAAAAAATTGTTGGCCATGCTGCAATACTTTTTTAATGACACCATATAAAGAGATTTCGATTGTCTAGCATATGGTATTTTTAATAACATCTTTTAAGGCTCGATACCAAATTAGATATCAAATATACCTTAATAGGGTACAACACATAGATGGGTGTTTTTTTTGTTGTTGTATAAATCAATAAGTCAAAGAATTTTTTTTCTCTATTGCCTAAGATATTTCATAAAAGAGACAAAATTGGCATTGAGCTAAGTGAAGGCATATATTCAAGGTTGGTTGCTTTACGCATTCTATTGTACCATTGGATGGATTTTATGTAGGGGATACATGTATGCCAGGTTAAGTAGTAAGTGTTGACCATGTAGCTCTACTTTTCCTTGTGATAAAACCAGTAACTGTAAGTTTGTAGACTAGTGAATTTATCACCCGAAAAATTGCAATACCTATTCTAAAATGGTAAAAGAGGTACATAATGGGGTAACGTTGAGGCATTATGTCAAAAAATTCAAATGCCTTGTCATAAAATATAACAAGATAATAAATTAGGAAGACTAAGGCCCTATGCCTTTTCTAGAAGTGATAAGGAACAATGGAGGATTTGGAATATCTATTGAACATCCTAGTGAGATAAGAAATACGATTAATTTCAAGCTTTGGTAACAATATTTTTAAAAAATATTTCTTAGAGTATTTGCACTGGTATGTGGTGATAGATTCAATTAGTATATGTAAACTACACTTGAATTTGTATATTTGTATACATGTGAGCAAATTTTGTGTTGTTTTTGTTGGAGGATTTACATTGGTGTACTTTGTTCTATATATATACACTAAATATATGTAAAACTATTATTTTTAGTGTTTGAAATTAAAAATAATTTGGTTGTGTGATGTGATAGTATGAGAATCATGAAGCAAAGAAAGATCCAAATCATGCACACATGCACAAGATAAAGGAGGAGGTCATTGTAGATGCTACTATGGGTAGTGGTGGGTTTTTATTCCATGAACACCATGAGAAGAAGGAAGACAAGAAAGAAGAAGAGGAAGCCCATGGAAAGAAACATCACCATCTTTTCTGATTTGTAGTGCTAATAATAAATATATTACAAAGGTTAATATATGTAAAAAAGGAAAATTCACTAAAACTATGCAAGTGACTTACCTCAAGATTCTGCACAAATTGTGTCATGCTCTCAGTGATGTCGATGAAAAAAATGGGAAAAGTTTGCAGGAAAAAATTGTAAAACCCTACCATGACAAAATATTTTTAAAATAAGGCAAATCAAAACCTATCTCCCTTCAATTGTTGTTTTAGTCTATTCATAATAAACAAAAGTACATATGAAAATATAAGGGTTTTAGGGATACTTAAGTTTGATTTGATTTGGATATAGGCAATATTTTTTCATCCTTTTAAATGGAAATATTAAATGTGAGTGAAATTTCATTTTCAAGCATGAGGCGAGGAATGTTTCAACTGCACAAGAATTTTTTTCAACCATGAGATATACTGGTATTTGCAAGTTGCGATGTGACAGAGTAGAACACGTGTATGTGCAATGAATCAAATGGTAAAAATGATTTCAACCTTCTTGCATGCCTTCTCAAGCATTGTAGGCTATCAATGGTGAAATGAAGCTCGATTCAATCTCCTAAAAAAATAATTCCATGAGAATCAATTATTTTATTTTGAATCCTATTTAAGGTATACTTATTTGAAGTTCATGGAGCTTTTCTTTCCATCAACAATTCATACTACTGCATACAGGATGCAAGATGGTGAAAAATATCATGGTCGTTTGTGCAGTGATAGTGACCTTCATTTTACATTCACCTTTTTTGACAGTTTTTCCCTATCTTTTCTCATGTTTTTTCTAGGACCCATGTGGAATTTGGCCCATTTGTTTGAAGGAATTTATTTTATGAACATAATACAAAATTCCAAAGCCTATAGTAAGCTATAAACATTTAACAAGTCCCCAAGTTTCATTATTAAGCCCCATATTAATGATATTGTTGCAGAAATAGTGTAACCATTATATGCAAATTTTGGGTTGCAAGATGTAATTGATACAAAGACAACATGTTGTGGATCAAGAATGTTTAATGCACAAGTGAGCTATTGAAAGATTGAGCCAAAAACCATGCTTTACAACAATACAAGAACACGTGTTCTAGGATGTGTTGATGAGTGTTTTTGAACTTCTCCACATAGATAACACACAAGTGTGATGTCTCTCTTGAAAGGTAAAAATCTGCAATTGAGTTTCAGAAAATCACCCCAAGGTCTCTCGAGTGTCAGGTCATGACTTGCAAAAATAGTTCAGTGGTTTGATGTGATTTTTTGGTAATCAAAATGGGCATTTATGGTTCACTAAGCTTGGAAGTTTTAGGTCTACAAATGGAGTTTCAAAGTTCTAGAAATGATGAACAGTGACTACAATTTTAGAACAATAAGTTGAACCTCACTTCTGTCATCAGATTTGGCTTTACAATGATGCTGAAACTTGTGTCTAACTTCATATTTTGAAAGAAATAGAAAAAGGGAAAAGGTTTAGAGGTTTTCCTAAGCCTACAACTAAGATGAATGGTAACAATGGAGGATGCTATTGTGGACAAATTTCCAAAACTCGGTTTTACTTAACCAAGGATAGCCCATAGTATCATAAAACTAGTGCAATCTTCTAAGGCTTACTTAAGATTTTCAAATTACAACATGAATGCTTAGACATGTGCATACACAGTTGAAGTTAAGTGTTGTAAATGAAATAGCTCAGACTAACTTTACATAGAAATTTGTCATCAACAAACCACCAAAAGCATGAATTGGAAATGCATCAAACACCATAGCATACATCCACCATTAAAGCACAACATGAACTTCTTAACAAAAGATAAATTAAATTTGAAATAATAATGTTGAAATAAACTATTGGAGATAGAATCATGCACACATGGAGAGAAACACACAAGAAACCATTAACTCAATGCTTTTCTTATAATTTGTAGCGGCATGTCTTTACACAACAACTCATCTCTCTCTTTGAAAATGAGAGGATGCCCCCTATTTATATTTTTCCAAAAGAAGAATGAATGGTCAAGATTCATTTACAATGAATGGCTCAGATTCATTCTAGTTTAGGGTTTCACCTACCTCCAATATCTTACAATATAAAATAGACTCTTTTGTCTTTTTCTTATTTTGTCTTCTAGTCTATTTCGTCTTGTAGCTACTTTTAGCCTTTTCAGCTATTTTAGCAAATATTTATCATCAATAATGGGTTTCCCAACTTCTTTTTGCAGAGTAGTGTATTCCACAAATTTGTTGATCACAACCAATAGCTTCTTCTCTTCAGAGAGGTCACACTTAGAGATTTGGAAGGCAACTCTTTTGAATCCTTCTGTCATTTGATCTCGATGCCCTATGAATTTTAGTGTAGTCTTGATCATTTGTTTGAACTCTGTGAAGGCTCTTGCAAAAAAATCCATGAAGTCTGGTGACAACATGTCGCCAGCCCCTTGCTCTACTTTCCTATGAAATTCATGCTTGATCTTCTCCCGATCTAACTCCAGGGTGAGCATTTCATAACCTGTCATCAGCTTTAGATAATCATCGCACTCAACTTGATGTGCTACGATCCATTCATGATTTGCCTCCAATTCTTGTAGGGCCCTTTCCAAAATATCTTTTCTGTATTCAAAATTCATTAGCCACGTCTCGGGCAACCAATGATCTTCTTTGAGCAGCTCCAACTCCTTTTCCTAGATTTCCTGGGAGAGCTTGAGAATGCTCTCCAGCTTAGGATATGTAATCCTATATAGCTCAGGGAACTCTTTCCAAGTATCCAGAAATCCTGCACACAAAAGGTGCAGTAAGTGCATTAACAAATTAAGAGGGAAAAATTTAATCAAATCATGCAAATACATCATTAGATACATTCATATACCCTTGAAAGATCATAACATTCATCATATTTCATCATTTAAGGCTCATTTGGGTAGTTTGTTGAAATGTGGGTCTAGCAGCACAGGTTTCTACCCAATGGAAGTTGTCAGGATGAAAGCTCTTAAGGAACGAAACTGGGGAAGCAGATTCCCACAAATGGTGACCCAACGATAAATTTATGCATAAGTACATGATTGTTGAGTAAATTTAGGGAAAATTCATTAAGCACATGTGTGAAGTGGTAGTGAAGGAACCTGGAGTTATGCCCCTTCGTTTGATCAACTTCTAAAGCTTATGTGGGTGCGAAGGAGGCAAAAGTAGTGACATGTAAAGCTACTAAGGCTTCTTTGTTAAAGAGAAACTTTGGACGAACCTCCTCCCGTAAGTGAAGTTTCACATAGCAAAACCCGTAGGGCACTTTGCTTAGTCAATTTCAGTTCTAACTCCCTCAGCACACACAAGAAGTTAAACTTAACACTTTAGCTTGAAGACTCGATCATTTTGTGGAATGCAGGTTTTGGAAGTGCGAAAGCCATGGGTTGGGTTGCTATTGAATTTCTACCATTAGATAGCAGCCTCAAGTTTTCAACATTCTGATAGCAATGGCCTGCATGGACGTACCCGCTGAAGAAACCTGACTTAAAGTTCTATCATTTGTACAATTTCGATATCTATGATGTTGGTGGGTTCGGGTCCACATGGTGGAGAGGCAATGAAGTTTCATCATTAAGGAATGACCTAGGGGTAATGGAACTCTACGGGCAGTGGTCCATAAAGGAAAACCCATGAGTATGGGCCCGCATTGACCGATGACCTGGTCGATTTTGACTAACACTTGGTTAAACATTCATAGGGTGATGGTAGGTATACAGTCCGAAAAGTGGGTTGCCTCGTTGAATTAGCCATTCAGAATGGCATAGCTAGGGCATAGTTCCCACCATGGATTCTCATGCGAAGGAACTTGCAAAGCTCCCAAGAGTTAACATTTTCCATATGCAGTCCAAAGTTTGAGTTTAATGCGGATGCAGGGTTGGAACAACAAACATCCCTGGGGGCTTTGCCATTGGTCATGACAACAAAAGGGAAAATTTTTGCATGAGGGTCTTTGAGGGAATTTTGACTTGTTCCAAGGGTTCTCTTCACTTTTTCCAATGTTTGAATGTGGGGCCAAGGGTTGCGAAGGTCATCCTTAGCCTTGCTGATTTGAATAGCATTACCGGGTGGCAATCTTAGTTTGGAACCCACATTGCACACCGTGATGGTGGCATTGTTGAACAAATAAAGGTTTTATTCTTTAAAGGTTTGTTGTTTAGAAATTCATTTAATCTAAACCCTAACTAGTTTATTAAAAATCAATAGTCATGGTGGCAACTGGGTGCTTACCTAGTGGTTGGTGGAGGTGTTTGCAGTTCAATCGCTTAAGGCTTCTTCCACATGCACAAATGTCCCCTCCTTCTCAGAATTTGAAAATGGTCGTTGAAAATGATAGTTAGGAGGGTTCTATTTATAGAATATCCTGCCATTAATGCCCTCATTAACTGCAGCTACAACAAGGTCGGGGTTGGTGGATTTGTGGAAACCTGTGCCATAGTGGACGTTTGATAAAGACCCGGGCAGCGAAGATGAATGTGGAACCCATGTGCAGGAGATCCATTGCGGGGAGACATGAACACAACAACGCAATGAACAACCAAGAAGAGAAGTTTGTTCGCATAGGGAAGCCTGCGTAAGCGGACCTGTAGGAGGCAAAGGATGGGGCAGCCTCAAGGCGGCAACTCATAGGGAAGATTCCACAAAGGTCCAAAACTTAATGAAACTTGGATAGGTGATTTTGGTTAAAGTTTTTTAGCAAGCTTTAAGGCATATGACCATTATAGGCTTAGAAATAGGGGAATGCAAAATGAGGTAAAAGCAAAAATGACTCAGCGAAGCTGAAAAGGAAAAGAGGGGGTCCCTGGTCTGAATGGGGCGTGTGTGTTATAGGCGCAACAAGATGGAACTCATCCCACCAAAATAGTTTATTCTATGTTTTCACACCAGATTTGGACTAGGAATTATTCTATCATGTACCCATTTAATCTTTCTACCCTATGAGAAAATTATGTTCCTTGATGTGTGTTCCCCATTTTGTTTTTTGGGTAGAAAGAGTTATGATGATAAGTAGGAGGTATTTTCCATAACATTTCAAATTGTGATATCAAGATTCAACCGTGTAGTTTTACAAATCAAACTCATAGTTCAATGAGTTTGACTCATTAAACTACACATTTGAATCTTGATAGCAATATCACAAAAAGAGTTATGTTTATTAAAGATACACAAATTTTGTTTCCCCATTTTTTGGGAACAAGGCTTGGAGATGCACATGCATATGAAATCCATAAATTTCAAAGAAGATGGATTCAAACTAACATGCTAAAAGGCTTGTTTCAAGCTTGCATGTAGTTTATGTTAACAATACTCCCTAGCCATTGGACTTTTCTTTATTAGCCTAGCTAAAAAACAAATTTTGATGGCCACACTACAAGACTTTCTTAATGACACCATATAAAGAGACTTTGATCATCTATCATATGGTTTTTTTAATAATATCTTTTAAGGCTTGATACCAAATCAAATATAAAATATACCTTAATAGGATACAACACATAGATGGGTGTATTTTTTTTGTATAACTCAATAAGTCAAAGCAATTTTTTCTCTACTGCCTGAGATATTTCATAAAAAATACAAAATTGGCATTGAGCTAAGTGAATGTGTCATATTCAAGGTTGGTTGCTTTACACATTCTATTGTACCATTGGATGGCTTTTACATAGGGGATATGTGTATTCCAGGGTAAGTGGCAAGTATTGACCATGCAACTTTACTTTTCCTTGTGATAAAACTAGTAATTGTAAGTATGTAGACTGGTGAATTTATCATGTGAAAAATTGCAATACCTATTCTAAAATGGTGAAAGAGGTACATAATGGGGTAACGTTGAGGCATTATGTCAAAAAATTCAAGTTCCTTATTATAAAATATAATGAGATAAGAAATTAGGAAGACTAAGGTCCTATGCCTTTTCCAAAAGTGACAAGGAACGATGGAGGATTTGGAATAGTTGCTAAACATCCTAGTGAGACAAGCAATACAATTCATTTCAGGCTTTGGTAATAATATTTTTCTTAAATATTTCTTAGAGCATTTGCACAGGTATGTGGTGATATATTCAATGAGTATATGTAAACTACACTTGAATTTGTATATTTGTATATATGTTAGTGAATTTGGTTCCATCGTTGTTGGAGGATTTGCATTGGTGTACTTTGTTCTATATATACACCGAATATATGTAAAAATATAATTTTTAGGGTTTGAAATTAAAAATAATTTGGTTTTGTGATGTGATAGTATGAGAAGCATGAAGCAAAGAAAGATCTAAAGCATGCACATAGGCACAAGATAAAGGAGGAGGTTATGCAATTACTATTGTGGGTAGTGGTGGGTGTATTCCATGAACACCATGAGAACAAGGAAGACAAGAAAGAACAAGAAGAGGCCCATGGCAAGAAACATCACCATCTCTTCTGATTTGTAGTGCTAATAATAAATCTATTACAAAATAAATATATGTAAGAAAGGAAAATTCACTATAACTATGCAAGTGACTTACCTTAGGATTATGTACAAATTGTGTCATGCTCTCAACAATGTTGATGAGAAAAAATGGGTAGATTTTGTAGGAACAAATTATGAAACCCTACCACGGTAGGATATTTTTAAAATAAGACGAACCAAAACCGATCTCCCTTTAGTTGTTGCTTTAATCTATTCGCATTTTAAAAAAGTAGATATTAAAATATAAGGGTTTTAGGGCTACTCAAGTTTGATTTGATTTGGAGATCGATGAGATTTTTTCAACCTTTTATATGGAAATATTAAATGCGAGTCAAATTTCATTTTCAAGCATGAGGCAAGGAATGTTTCAATTGCACAAGAAATTTTTTCATGCGTGAGATATACTGGCATTTGCAAGTTGCGATGTGACAGAGTAGAACACATGTGTGTGTGACAAATCAAATGGTGAAAATTCTTTCAACCTTCTTGCATGCCTTCTCCAACATTGCATGCTATCAATGGTGAAATGAAGCTCAGTTCAATCTCCTAAAAAGATAATTCCATGAGAATCAATCATTCTATTTTGAATCCTATTTGAGGTATCCTTTTTTGAAGTTCATGGAGCTTATTTTTTCCATCAATGACTCATATTGCTGCATAAAGGATGCAAGATGGTAAAAAATATTGTGGTCATTCGTGCAGTGATAGTGACCATTCATTTTACGTTCACTTTTTCTAATGGTTTTTCCCTATCTTTTCTCACGTTTTTTCTAGGACCCATGTGGAAGTCAACCCATATGTTCGAAGGAATTGATTTTATGAACACAATCCAAAACGCCAAAGCCTATGGTAAGCTATAAGCCTTTAACAAGTCCTCAAGTTTCATTATTAACCCCGAATATTAGCGATATTGTTATAGAAACAGTGTAACTAGTGTATGAAAATTTTGGGTTGCAAAATTTAATTGATACAAAGACATGTTGTGGACCAAGAATGTTTAATTCACAAGTGAGATATGGAAAGACTAAGCCACATACCATGTTTTGCAACAATACAAGAACACGTGTTCTTGGATGGAACTCCTCCCACCAAAAGAGTTTATGAAATGTTTTCACACCAGATTTGGACTATACCCATTTAATCTTTCTACCTTGGTCTTGGGTAAGAAAATTTCTAGTCATTAACTATGAGAAAATTATGTTCCTTTATGTGTGTTCCCCATTTTGTTTTTTGGGTAGAAAGAGTTTTGATGATAAGTAAGGGGTATTTTCCATAGCATGTCAAGTTGTGATATTGCTATCAAGATTCAACCATGTAGTTTTATGAGTCAAACTCATAGGTAAATGAGTTTGATTCGTAAATCTACATGGTTGAATCTTGATAACAATATCACAAAAAGAGTTATGTTTATTAAAGATACACAAATTTTGTTTCCCCAATTTTTGGGAACAAGGCTTGGAGATGCACATGCATATGGAATCTATATATTTCAAAGAAGATGGCTTTGAACTAACAAACTGAAAGGCTTGTTTCAAGCTTGCATGTAGTTTATGTTAACAAGACTCCCTAGCCACTGGAATTTGCTTTATTAGCCTAGCTGAAAAACAAATTTTGATGGTCACAATACAATACTTTCTTAATGACACTATATAAAGAGATTTTGATTGTCTATCATATGGTGTTTTTAATAACATATTTAAGGCTTGATACCAAATCAAATATCAAATATACCTTAATAAGGTACAACACATAGATGGCTGTATTTTTTTTGTGTAACTCAATAAGTCAAAGCAATTTTTTTCTCTATTGCTTGAGATATTTCATAAAAAAAGACAAAATTGGCATTGAGCTAAGAAAAGGCATCATATTCAAGGTTAGTTTCTTTATACATTCTATTGTACCATTGCATGGATTTTATGCAAGGGATATGTGTATGCCAGGTTAAGTGGCAAGTATTGACCATGCAACTTTGATCTTCCTTGTGATAAAACTAGTAACCGTAAGTATGTATATTGGTGAGTTTATCATTCAAAAAATTGCAATACCTATTCTAAAATGGTGAAAGAGGTACATAATGGGGTATTGTTGAGGCATTATGTCAAACAATCCAAGTGCCTTATTATAAAATATAACAAGATAATAAATTAGGAAGACTAAGGCCTTGTGCCTTTTCTATAAGTGACAAGGAACGATGGAGGATTTAGAATAGTTGTTAAACATCCCAATAAGACAAGCAATAAAAGTCATTTCAGGCTTTGGTAATAGTATTTTTCTTAAATATTTCTTAGAGAATTTGCACTGTTTGTGGTTATATATTCAATGAGTATATGTAAACTACACTTGAATTTATATATTTGTATATATGTTAGTGAATTTGGTGCCATAGTTGTTGAAGGATTTGCATTGGTGTAATTGTTTCTATATATATACATTGAATATATGTAAAACTATTGTTTTTAGGGTTTGAAATTAAAAAAAATTGGTTTTACGATGTGATAGTAAGAGAAGCATGAAGAAAATAAAGATCTAAAGCATGCACACATGCACAAGATAGAGGAGGAGGTTGTTGTAATTGCTACTATGGGTAGTGGTGGGTGTATTCCATGAACACCATGAGAAGAAGGAAGATAGAAAGAAGAGGAAGCCCATGGCTGCAAGAAACAACACCATCTCTTCTAATTTGCAACACTAATAATAAATCTATTACAGAGATAAATATATGTAAAAAAGGAAAATTCGTTGAAACTATGCAAGTGACTTACCTCATGATTATGCACAAATTATGTCATGCTCTCAACAATGCCAATGAGAAAAAATGGGTAGAATTTGTAAGGAAAAATTATGAAACCCTACCACAACAAAATATTTCTAAAATAAGATGAACCAAAACCTATCTCCCTTTAGTTGTTGCTTTAATCTATTCACAGTAAACAAAAGTAAATATGAAAATATTAGGACTTTAGGGCTACTCAAATTTGATTTTATTTGAAGATCAATGAGATTTTTTCAACCTTTTATACAAAAATATTCAATGTGAGTCAAATTTTGTTTTTAGGCGTGAGGGGAGGAATGTTTCAATTGTACAAGAATTTTTTTTCAAGCATGAGATATACTAGCGTTTGCAAGTTGTGATGTGATAGAACATAACATATGCATGATGGATTAGACAATAAAAATGCTTTCAACTGTCTCGTATGTCTTCTCTAGCATTGCAGGTTGCTAATGGTGAGGTGAAGCTCGGTTCAATCTTCTAAAAAAACAATTCCATGAGAATCAATCATATTTGTGCAGTGATAGTGGTCGTTCATTTTACGTTCACCTTTTGTGATAGTTTTTTTGTGTTTTTTCCCACATTTTTTTTGGGACCCATGTGGAAGTTGGCCTGTTTTTTCAAAGGAATTGATTTTATAAACATAATTCAAAATTCCAAAGCCTATGGCAAGCTATAAACCTTTAGCAAGTCCCCAAGTTTCATTATTAACCCACAGTAGTAGTGATTTTGTTGCAAAAATAGGGTAACTAGTGTATGAAAATTTTGGGTTGCAGGATTTAATGATACAAACACATGTTGTGGATCAAGAATGTTTAATGCACAAGTGAGTTGTGGAAATACTAAGACACAAACCATGTTTTGCAACAATTTAAGCACACATGTGTTATGGGATGGAACTCATCCCACTAGAAGAATTTATGCTATGTTTTCACACTAGATTTGGATAGGGAATTCTTTTGTCATGTACCCATTTAATCTTTCTACCTTCTTCTTGTGTAAGAACAATTTTGTTCATTAACTATGAGAAAATTATGTTCCCTAATGCGAGTTCCCTATTTTGTTTTTTTGGGTAGAAAGAGTTTTGATGATAAGTAGGAGGTATTTTCCATAGCATTTCAAATTGTGATATTGCTATCAGGATTCAACTGTGTAGTTTTATGAGTCAAACTCATCGATCAATGAGTTTGAATCGTAAAACTACACAATTGAATCTTAATAGCAATAGCACATAAAGAGTTCTTACGCTAAGAGGTTTTTCTACAATGGGTACATAAAAACACACCTATCAATCTTTCCACTATTTTAAAATTGCAACCATTAATTATATAAAGTTTATGTTTGGATTTTTACTCGCTGTTAAAGTTAATATAATTGATTACACCATGAATCCCATGCATCTATATTACCGCGCTAACTTCCTAAGTGTAACGCTTTGATCATGCTCGTGCTTTTAATTCTCAAAATATGAGGTTTCGACCATGTAACCTAGTTTACCTATAACAAACCTCCATTCGATGAAGTCTACAATACTGTGCTATATGGGCACTTCAACAACATTGGTATAATAGAACCATGATTACCATTATTTCGCTTTGAATTGAAATACCACTCAATTACATAATGAAATTCAGAGTCTAAGAAGAGAGGGTGATCTAGTTGATATTGAGGTTGTCGATGAGGAGATTCCTTGGCTTGTGTGTACAGGAGGATAGTTGTGGTCTAGGGTGATGAAGGTCTTTAAGAGTGAAATAGAGGCATTGAACTAGACTGAAGTGGGAAGTGCATTGTAGGTAGGTTGTCTTTCTCCAATTGGCTAAATTTTTACCAAATTTTAAAATATTAGATATACCAATTAGCAATTTTTCCAAAATATGTCACGACTTGCAAAAATTTTCAAAAAATACTTTGCCAATTTTTTATTAAAACATGTATAAATTTACTGCTAAGATTTTCGGCTTGAAATTGTGTGTGATTTTTAGCATCGACGTTTCGGATCAAACTCCATGATCCATCATTAGGAATACAAAAAGAGAAAAAGAGGGAAGGATTGTAGCAGAATAGGTTAGATAAATAGGTGAGAGGTTGGGGGAGACAAAAAGATAAAAATAATATAAAATATAAAAAATATAAAGGAGAAAAGATGGAAAAAAAGGAAAACATAAAAAGACCAAAGAAGCAACTGTTGATTGATTTTTCATTGATGTTAATGGTAATTGTATTCCTTTCATTTTTTTTGGTATTTGATTCATTCCATGGTGTTTGTTGATTGGTTTATCATTGGTGTCAAGTGTACTTGATGTTAATGCAAAAGTGAAGGTACGTGTTCATTCATTTCATGGTATTGATGCAAAAGTATTTATGATAGAGTTGCAGTGGTATTTGTTCTTTGATGACATCTTTATGTTAGAGTTTTACATAAAGAAGGTATTCAGTGGAAGAGTTTTGCAAAAAAAATGCTTGTTAAAGGTAGAGACATTGCCAAAGATTGTAGACCTGAAGAATCATTG
Organism: Sequoia sempervirens; assembly: GCA_007258455.2. Classification (NCBI taxonomy): domain Eukaryota; kingdom Viridiplantae; phylum Streptophyta; class Pinopsida; order Cupressales; family Cupressaceae; genus Sequoia; species Sequoia sempervirens. Next base: position 6,650,911 of record VDFB02000011.1, read on the forward strand.
ACATTGAGCATTATAAAGTGAGCCTCAAAAAGTTGTGAAGTCGTCAGTGTCAAAGAGTGTTTTTGACCTCTCTTGGAGTCCTTATGAGGATTAGGGTTGTCTTTTGTTTATTACCTTTCAACAAGATTGACATTGTTTCTATCTCTTATTATTAGTTTTAGAGTCTTATAGAGGGAAAGAGAAAATGGTGGTAATCCCATTTTAGGGTTTTGATTGTTAAAATTTCTATACCTTATATCTAAAACCCTAAGAATATCCATATATTCTAAAAGCCTTGAAGACCTAGGGTTTATATCTTATGAAGGTATTCAATACTGAGTTTACTTTATGTTATATTTGCCTGTTGATTTGCTATATTCGGTGAAAATTCACTTAAGTGACATCTTGAGGTGTCAAGACCATTTGACAACCGACCCCTCCTTTGGTGTAACCGGATAGACAAGTTAACATTTTATATTTCATCGCCCAAAGTAAGATCAATGGTCACTATTTAATTGAAGGATTAGTAGGTTTCAAAGATCAAAGATCCTCGTTTAAAAATACCAAATAGTAACTTCTCAGGATTTTGATTTTGATAGGCATATGAGTGTCATCGCCTTTGTGTTCAGTTACACACATTTTGTAATTGTATTGAGGTAGCAATGGTATATGTTTATGAGTTAGTGCATTGAGTTGATTTTGATCAAGGTTTTGAGCATTGTGAGAGTGTATTGAAGACACTAAAACCGTGTTTTTTTCAAGTCAATACTTAGGGAGGAAGACTTGAATAACTTAGTATAAAAGGGTTTCATGGTTACTCTGTAAGACAATATTCATGAATTGTATTTTCTTTGCATAGATAAGTGTGATATGGCCAGTGAAAAGAGTTTAATTTGAAGAAAGAAAAGTGTGTCAATTTGTGTAATAGTGTTATGAAGTTGAAAATATCCATTAATGTTGTTTAGGGTTGACTGTCATAACAGGGAACATGATTATGTAAAATTATTTTTGTGTCATATTTTTTCTCTTTCAAAAAGGTTATAGTCAAGGTGTGTGCAGAGGTTGAGGACTCTTTGTTCACATGTACATCAGTTTAAGTCTTGTTAGTGTTTATTGAGATAAGGGGTTTCATGTAAAGAAATTATAATACATGTGTGCAAGGAGGGATAAGTGTTGAATGTTTGAATGTGAAACAAGAGAAACAAATGATCTGAAGCATATTGTAAATAGAGTAGTACTCTATACATTTGTTCTTCATTTCTCATTGGAGTTGGTGCTCCTATTTTTTCATAAGGAGTTGGTGCTGCATTTTGTAAACAAAGTATTACTCTATACATTTGTCTTTTATTTCTCATTGGATTTGGTGCTTCTTTTCATAAGGAGTTGGTGCTCCTAGACATATTGTATTCAGTGAGATTTTGATCAATGAGACCTAATAGTGAACAAATTGTGAGGATTGGATTGGTTCTTTAAACCCAACCAACACTCACATAGTGGTTTTTTCCATTTCTAGGGTTTTCCACTTATAAATCTTGTGTCATGGTGATTCTTACGTGTTTCCATTGAAATTTGTGTTTTTCAAAAGTTGTGCTTTGTTTTTGCGCACCACTAATTCACACCCCCCTCTCAATGGTCTTGAGTATTCCTACAATTGGTATCATAGTAGCAGGTTCCTTGTATAATTTTAATCAACTTGGGTTGATCTTGATAATGGAATACTATGACTAGTTAGGAAGGATCTTCTACCTCAAAAGCACCTCTATTTGATTGCACTAATTTTATTTTTTGGAGAATTAGGATGGAGTCTTACTTATCTTCTTTGGGATTTGATGTATGAACATCATCAGAAAATGGTTATATAGTGCCTTCACAACCTCCTTCTATAGTTGGTTAGAAGAAAGCTTATGAGTGCAATGCCAAGGCCAAGAATGCCATCCTTTGTGGTTTGACAAATGATATCCTTGTTAAAGTCATGCATTGTAAGAGTGAAAAATATGTTTGGGACAAGTTATTCAGTATTTATCAAGGTGATGTCAAAATCAAGGAAGCCAAGTTACAAACCCTTAGAGAAGATTTTGAAGGGTTAAAAATGAATGAGGAAGAAAAGATTGTAGATTATCTTCTTAGAGTAGATGAAACAGTCAATGCTACGAGAGGCTTTGGTGAGAAAGTTGAAGATTCAGTTGTTGTCAAAAAGGTCTTAAGATCATTGCCTCCTAGATATGATTCTAAGGTATCTGTTGTTGAAGAGGCAAAAAATCTGAACAAGTTCACTCTAGATGAGTTACATGGAACATATACTACCTATGAAATGAGAACACGTAATGAAGAATCCACAAATAAAGAAGAAACATTTAAAACTGTGAAGAAAGACAAAGAAGTAGACTTTGAATCTGAAGACTTAGCTAAAAAAGAGTCAAATTTTGTTAGAAGGTTGAAGAAGGGGTCTAGAAAGTACAAAGGAAAACTTCCTTTCAAATTCTTTAACTATGGAAAAATAGGACATTTTGCTGCCAATTTTCCTTATGGAAAATGTAAAAGTGATGTGTAATATGATAGGAAACAACACAAAAAGAAGCAATATAATTTTAGAAGAAAGAGTACTTTCAAAAAGAAAAATAGTCTCTTTATCAAGGACATTGATATAACTGATAGTAGTTCTGAAAGTACTAGTGATGAAGAAGAAGAAACTCTATTCATGGCTACTACTATATGTTCAAATGAAAAACAAAAGGATAAACATGACAATATTCCGATAAGGATTACCAAGTTGAAGAAAGTGAAGTAGACCTTGAAGGATAACTACTTTGTGCCCTAAAGGAGATAAAGAGATTAAAGAAGGAAGCCTTGAAAGATGTCAAAAAAATTAGGGATTTAGACCAACTTATAATCAGTCTAGAAACTCAACTTGAAGAGAGTAAAATAATTGAAGATGTGATAAAAAAGTAGTTGGAAGCCAAAGATAAGATTTGTCAAGATTTAGAGGTAGAAATTGCGAGTTTAAGGAAGATGCTAGAAAGGTATGATAACAGTAGGTTGGAAGATCTTTGAGAAAGCAAAAGAGATTCAAAGACATGACTGGTTTGGGGTATGAAGTTGGCCAAAATTCAAAAAATTATGATCTTCAAAAGGAAGAGGTTGGGAAAAGTAACCAAGTTGATGCACATTCTGATTATGACTATCCTAACAACAATGTTAATGTAGATAGTTTATCAAAAATCAGAAATAAAATATTCACAAGTTCAACTCTTGTAAGGAGTTTATCATTTAGGTTTAACTCTTGCTTTTATGGTTATTGTTTCTATTGTAACCACTATGGTCACAAAGCTAATGATTGTAAGATTATCCTTAGAAGAAGATCTAACTTTATTGGTAGAACTCTTTTCAAGGTGTTAAGCAATCTAAGGTGTCACAATTGCAATAAATTTGGTCACATAGCCAAGTATTGTAGACTTAGTCTTGATGAAAAAAATAAAAGGGGTAATGATCATTCCATGAAGAAGATGATTCTTACAAACCTTGATAAGAAGGAAGATACAATAAAATTAGTTTGGAGCAAAAAGAAAAGGTCACTAAAACTGAAAAATCAATGTTTGTGCAAGCTACCCTGCATGCTAAGAAGAAGGATTTTTGGATCATAGGTAGTGGTTATTCAAACCACATGACAGGTGACAAGAGAAAATTCAGCAATTTTGAAAACCATGATGGAGGGTTTTTCAAGTTTGGAGACAATACTACTATCCAAATCAGAGGTAAAGGTACATTTCTTTTAGATAGAAAGACACCTATTCATGATGTCTACTTTGTTGAAGGTTTTAAACAAAATTTCTTGAGTGTAAGTTAGATTTGTGATAGTGGATATAACATTTTGTTTGATGATCAAGGCTGTGAAATAAGGAAGAAATCAGGAAATCCAGTCCAACTAAAGGTTTAAGGACAAGAAGCAATGTGTATAGTCTTATAGGGACTAAAACTATAGATTGATATGTAAGCATTTGTCTTATGGGACAAGTGGAAGAAAGTTGGTTGTGGCATAGAAGGCTTGGACATCTAAACTTTGATAATCTAATCAAAGTTAGTATGAATCAAAATGTAAGAGACATGCCTAAAATCAACAAGCCTATGGGTAGCATATGCAATGAATGCTGTAACGCCCGCCGTGCAAGCCCCAAAGAACAATCAAATAAAGAACGCAATTTTTTTATTATTTTTTTTAAGGTAAAACAAATAATCCACATACCAAATATTAAATGATCATAAACATACTCATATACTTCATTTCATTACAATACAAATAACATAATCGACTATGTTCTTTGGGGCACACGAGGTCACATTGAAATAGACATTACTAAACATCAACTCAAAAGATATCAAAAGGAAATAATGATGACAACATTAGATATACATATACATAGATTTCATTACAAGATAAAACCATGAGAAATCACATAACCAAATAAGAATACAAAGTTGAAATTTACATTACATCATCTTTTAAATATACAACATATCCATAACCATAATTTACATCATGATTCCCAAATAGGTGGGATGAATACTATATACAAGATTATCAAAATACATAGAGATCAACTGGAACAAATCTTCAACTGGATGAGACGAGCCAACGAACGCTGATGGGGGAACCCAACGGTGTGCGGAGCACGTTCCACCCGACCACCCCCGTGCTAAGAGGTGACAGAGAAGTAACTCCGACCAAGACAGTCAACTGAAGTACATACATACAAAGAGTACCAAACATAGAACCATAACACAATACTCCAAAAAGCAATGAAACAAAACAATAACATCACAACACAGTACCATCAAAATACAAGATCATAAATATCAATGAGATCATACAAGACCACAAAGTACTCCAAAGATATATTAAGGCAATAATCATAAATCAAGATAAATCCATATATCAACAATCTAAACCAACTCCCATAACCTACTTCCAGAGGAACACAATAAAGTAAAACACCTGGGCAACTAGGGGAGAGTGTCATCGCATAGTCCTACATGGGATGTCCTGTGCTCTTCCTCCCAACTGGAGGCGCCAGTCCCATCTATGGCTGTCCTGTGCCCTTCCTCCCAACTGGAGGCGCCGGTCCATAGGGTGACTCATGCGGAGCCGTAGACCTCTCGTGAAGACGAGGTCACGACCTTGCCAACCACGGCCTTCTCAGCCTTCCATTAGTCTGCGGAAGCACTAATGAAGACAAGGCATCCATTTTTTTTAATCTTATAATGATATTACTACCCGACCCTCCTAAGTTAATTATTAGGTTTTCACTTGTTTACCAACTCACTCGTGGGTTATCCTGTGCCCTTCCCCTTAAGCGGGGCACCGACCCCCACAAGGAGCCACTCTCCCTAGGGACCCACCAAAACCATCAAGAACCCGGGGTGGTACCATCACAATCATGCACACTGAAATACAAAAATAATAACACGCGAGGCAAAACCCATCTCGCCAATAAATTTCATAACCAAAATCTCACAACACAGTACACCCCAATCGTAAAACATATCATAACAGAAGCTCGTGATAGAAAGATATAAAATCAGCAAAATCACATTCCTCTGGAAGACTAAAGTGCTAACACAAAAAGGGTTCCCACATCAAAGAACTAACAATGTCCCAAACCCACAAGTCTACAAGACTACAACTTCACAAAATAAGAATAAAAAGATAACTTATCTCATTCTATATTAAATTCCATTTCCATCATATACACATTAAAATAAGAATCAAACAATCAATGCTGATATATATTCGCAAATTGCCCTTTTACTATATTATCCTATCAAAGTTCATAATTTAACAAATTAATAGAATTTCCTTTCTATTTTCATGTTTTCACTATAATACAATCTTATTTTATTCATACCAGAAACAAAAAAAAAGAATTCTGTTTACAAACAAAAGTAATTAAATTAACTTAACAGAGCAATTTTGAACTACAGAATATCATTAAACGAATTAATAAATAAGTAAATATATACATATATATATATATACTTATCAATCATTAACATTTAAAGAAAGAATTTTCGTTTTAATTTAAACGCCTATTCGAAACCCCGTTCGAAATTAATTAATAAAAAAAATAAAATAAAGGCCATCCGGCCCAGACAGTCCACGGACTGTCACAACAGTCCGAAGGACTGCCGTGGTAGCCCGTAGGCTGCCGCACCAACCACGGCCGGCTGGGTGGTGGGTACGGCCGAGGCCGAACCATCACCCAGTCAGAATTTTTTTAATAATATCAAAACAAAAGACAGTGAAGTACGGCGAATTTCGAATTTTTTTTTAATAAATAGATTTTCATTCAATATTTATATGGATACATATATATGTGTATATATATACACACATATATATATATACATATATATATATATATATATATATATATATATATATATATATATACATATATATATATATATATTGTATTAAAAAAATAGAGAACGATAATCAATTTTACCATTACTGTGTATATATACATTTATACACAAAAAGTATTTGTAAAATATATATAAACACAATCCCGAATTCACAGTAGGGGAATTATTCCTTATTCGATTTAAAACAAAACCACAGTAGTACTGTTTAATTCTAGAATCCAGACAAAATTTCATTAAAATAAACAACAGTCCCAAGCCCCCAGAAATTTCAATCTAATAAATGACAGTCCAAAACCTAACAAAATTCCATTTAAACAAACAACAATCCCGATCCCCAATTAAATTTCCATTGATTAAACAATAACCCAATAGATTTTCTTTCCACAAACATTTGATTCCAACCCTAGGTGAAATGTCATACACAAAGAAAACAATTTCTATTTTATTTGATGCTACAGAAGGTAAATGAATAAAAATGAAAAGAACCTGGCGTCCTGTGCTTGAAGAAGATCTGTAGAAGCTTTATCCCTCTTGCAGAGTTGAACCTTCGCTGCCAATTAATTCCAGCAACGGATCCAAATCCTTCTCCTTCTTCAATAATTTCTCCAGAAAACAGCAAAAGAATCCAAGTTTCTCCAGAATTCTTAAGAAAAGAGAATGCAACCTCATGCAAAGAAAAATCCCTAAATAAAAACAACACTCAAAAGTCTCTTCCATTTCCTCTTCCAGTGAATACCAGAAGTCACATCTCGAGAATTAAAAATGAAAATAATTATTAATCCTTTAATTCCTTTTTGTTGCCTTTTTCATGCATTTGCATTTCATTCTCTTTTATTATGCATTTGATTAAAAATTAAATAGATTTAAATCCACAAAATTGAACTTTTATTTGTTTATTTATTTATCATCTCCACAATACTTCATATAATTACTTGCACATTAAAATAATTAAAAATCAACCATTTGCAAGATTCAAAATAAATTTAATATTTTTACAACTACTACTAACATTTATCTACTGCTTTATTTATTTATTATTTTGTATTTTTATTTTATTAATTGTTTAATTATTTAAATCACAACATAAAACCATACACCACATTAGATGAGTCATAAAATCACAATCGCATGCAAAGACCAACGTAACAACAAAATGGCTATGCACAAACCAAAAAGGTACGAGTCAGTTGACAACTTGGAATGGAGTTACTTCCATGTCACCTTTGTTCAACTTCCTGCCTTTGGGTTGATTCAATGCTCGCCCAGACCTATCGAAATAGGTGGAATCGAGTCTTATCCCTGCAAAGCCTGCATCCAACAAGGTGATATACAATATACATACATATAATCAATTACAAAGCATCGTGAGAAGGATTTGCAGTGTAGCAGGGCGCTCGCGAACGAGTGATGCTACCTGTCCCCTCACCAATCATATCATCATCTAATGCATTATAAAATTACATTAATTTGCATCACATCATAAATTACTATTCTCTAGTCTACTGCATTCCAAATAACTCCATCAAAACAATCATAATAAAAATATCATTATAATATCCATGACATCATAAGAGCAATATAATCAGTAACAGTCTAAGCTACCACAACATAATATCAACAGTATCATCAAAACCACAATGTGCCAAACAAAACCACAGAGAATGTCAAGAATCAAGCAGTAACAGGAGGGGTATTACAAATGCCAACATGGGAAGCAAACCAAAATCAACTTCAAGACATAAGAACATTCATCTACAAAACCCTTACAGTTAGTGCATACAAATTTGTGTGGTCCTACAAGGACAAGAGCATTAAATGGAGAGAGATATTTCATGATTTTCATTGATGACTATTCGAGGATGACTTGGGTGACATTTCTTAGGAACAAACCAAAGGCATTTGAAAGGTTTAAGATATTTAGGAAGATGGATGAGAAGGAATTAGACTACAAACTCAAATGCTTGAGGTATGATAAGGGTGGAGAATACACCTCAAGAGAGTTTTCAAATTATTGTGATCAACATGGTATTAAAAGATAATTTGCACCCTCAAGGACACCTCAACAAAATGGTGTAGCAGAAAGGAAGAATAGGATAGTCAAGGAGATGGCTAGGAGAATGCTTCATGATGCCAATCTACCAAATACTTATTGGAAAGAGGTTGTCCATATAGTTGTGTATACTCTAAATAGAGTGCAATTAAGGGTAAATACCAAAAACACTCCATATGAACTTTGGTATGGTAAGTTAGCTAATGTTGGTTATTTTAGGATTTTTGGTAGCAAATGCTTTATTAAAAGAGATGAAGAAGGTTTGGGAATTTTTGAATCTAGATGTGATGAAGGAATATTCTTAGGATATTCTACACATAGCAAAGCATTTGAGTGTTTCAATAAGAGACTCAAAAGAATAGTTGAAAGTACTTAATGTTAAAGTTAATGAAAAGTTGCAGCCTAGTAAACAACAGTTTGAAGATGTTGAAGAAGAATCTAAATCAGAACAAGAATAAGAGGTTTCAAAGAAAGAAGAAACATCTAAAAAACATATTGAGACTATGGAAAAGACTCCTTCAAAATCTATACAAAGAAATCATCCTGAAGAGCATATTATTGGGGACAAAAATGTAGGAGTGCAAACAAGAAGAAAACTTGCACAAGGATGAATGTTGGGTTAAGGCCATGGAGGAAGAACTAATCCAAATAGAGAAGAACAAGACATGGGAGTTAGTTCCTAGGCCTAATGACAAGAAAATTATTGGGGAAAAATGGGTGTTTAGAAATAAATTAGATGAAAATGGTAAGGTTGAAAGAAATAAAGCAAGAATTGTTTGTAATGGGTACTCTCAAGTTGAGGGTATTGACTTTGATGAGACCTTTGCACCTATGGCAAGGCTAGAAGCCATAAGGATTTTCTTAGCATTCTCTATTTATAAGAACTTTAAGGTATACCAAATGGATGTGAAATCAACCTTTCTCAATAGAAATCTTGAAGAAGAGCTCTATATGGAGCAACCTAAAGGGTTTCAATGTGAAGGAGGACATCATTATGTTTATAGATTGAAAAAGGCCTTGTATGGTTTGAAGCAAGCACCTAGAGTATGGTATTCTAGGTTGTAAAAGTACTTGCATGATCAAGGATTCACTAAAGGTGGAGTAGATAGCAACTTATATTGTAAAAAAAAAGGTGAGGACTTATTAGTTGTTGTGATCTATGTTGATGATATCATTTTTGGTAGTAGTGATGATATGTGTAAAGCTTTCCCTAATCTCATGAAGTCTGAGTTGAAAATGTCTATGCTTGGAGAGTTGTCCTTCTTTCTTGGATTGCAAGTTTCACAACTTGATAAAGGAATATTTATCTCCCAAACTATGTATGCAAAGGAGATGCTCAAGAAGTTTCAAATGGATGAATGCAAACCAGTCAACACTCCCATGATAACAGGTTGTAAGTTAGGTAAGGTTGATGACTCACCTGATGTAGATCAAACTATGTATAGGTCTATGGTAGGTAACTTGTTGTATTTGACAACTTCTAGAACTGACATCATGTAAGCAGTGTGTTTAGTAGCAAGGTTTCAATCATCTCCTAAAGAATCACACGTGAGTGAAATGAAAAGGATCTTTAGATATCTCAAAGGCACACTAGCCTATGGTTTATGGTGTCCTAGACCTAATTATTCCACTTTACTTGCATATACTAATGTTGATTAGGCAGGGTGCATTGATGATAAGAAGAGTACTAGTGGTGGAGCATTCTTCTTGGGTGGAAGGTTGGTGTCTTGGCATAGTAAGAAATAGGAGTTAGTTTGCTTGTCAAGAGCAGAAGTAGAATATATTATTGATGCTTCTTGTTGTACACAAGTTCTTTGGATGATACAAACCCTTCAAGACATCAAGGTAAATGTGTCTACACCCATTTCCATTTTGTGTGATAACACTAGTGCAATAAACATCTCCAAGAACCCTATTATGCACTCCAAAACTAAGCACATTGCAATCAAATACCATTTCTTGAGAGAAAAAGTGTTGGCAAATGAAGATAATTTGGATTATGTTGCTATAAATGATTAGGTAGCAGATATCTTTACCAAGCATTTAGCCAAGGATGTATTTGAATATTTGAGGGAGAGATTAGGTGTTCTTTCTCTCGCATTTCTTCACTAGATCAGTTATGTTCAACATAGTTTTAGGGGGAGCCTATATCTTTGTTCTATGTCCATGAACCTTGAATGTTTGTTTTAGATTTGGTTGCAATTCTTGATTGATCCAGGATTTTATTACAGTAGTTCTTGTTTTTATAGTTCTCTTAGTCACCGTCAAGTGTTGACATAATGGTATTTCATTTTTTGGACAATGATATGATGTTTTTTCTTTAGAAGTTAGTGGCAGTATCTTATTTGATATTTGCAATGATGGTGTAATATGGATCTTAGACAATAATATGATTCTTTGATAGTGATATTCTTTATACTCCTCTCAAGTTCCATGACCAATACAATGCTCCACATATGTGTTATCTCAGTCACAATATTTCATGTTTTGTAGTTGTGGCTTAGCCAAAATACAGTGCTTTACATGTATGTTTGATCACATTTTGCACGCGATCTCAACACAGAGGATTTCCAGGTCAAGGTTTGATAGTGATATTCATTTGTTTTGGATTGTTTGTTCTTGCATAGCGATATTTTTCCTTGAAAGAATCTTGTTGTAGGAGTATGGTGACAAGTCTTGTGTACGGACAGTGACATGCAATCAATTCCCTTGAGAGAATCTTGCTAGTGCTATGATAGTGATTTGCATTCAGTCCCAGTGTGTAGCTAAGTTGATAGTTCCTCACTTCCAATGGAGGTATATCTATTTTGCAAGGGGATTACGTAGTCCTTTTCCTTTGATGTCAAAGGGGGAGTGATTGATTTGCAAGCAAAGTGGTTTATCATTAGTACCAAGTGTACTTGGTGTTGATGAAAAAGCGAAGGTGCTTGTTCATTCATTTCATGGTATTGATGCAAAAGTATTTATGACAGATTTGCAATGGTATTTGTTCTTTGATGACATCTTTATGAATTTTTTTTGCATAAACAAGGTATTCAGTGGAAGATTTTTGCATAAAATCATGTTTGATAAAGGCAGAGACATGGTCAAAGATTGTAGACTTGAAGAATCATTAACATTGAGCATTGTAAAGTGAGCCTCAAAAGGTTGCAAAGTGATCAGTGCAAAGGAGTGTTTTTGACCTCTCTTGGAGTCCTTATGAGGATTAGGGTTGTCTTTTGTTTATTACCTTTCAACAAGATTGACATTGTTTCTATCTCTTATTATTAGTTTTAGAGTCTTATAGAGGGAAAAATAAAATGATGGTAATCCCATTTTAGGGTTTTGACTATTGAAATTTATATACCTTATATCTAAAACCCTAAGGCTATCCTATATTCTAAAAGCCTTAAAGACCTAAGGTTTATATCTTATGAAGGCCTTCAATAATGAATTTCCTTTATGTTATATTTTTCTATTGGCATGCTATATTCAGTGAAAAGTCACTTAAGTGACATCTTGAAAGGGTCAAGACAACCAACCCCTGCCTTTGGTGTAACTAGCTAGGCAAGCTAACATTTTATATTTCACCACCCAAAGTAAGATCAATGGTCATTGCTCAATTGAAGGATTGGCGGGTTTCAAAGATCAAAGGTCCTCGTGTAAAACTACCAAATAGTAACTTCCCGGGGTCTTCATTTTGATAGCCATATGGGTGTCATTGCCTTTGTGTTTAGCTACACACATTTTGTATCTGTATTGAGGAAGCGATGGTATATGTTTCTGAGTTAGTGCATTGAATTGATTTGATCAAGGTTTTGAGCACTATGTGAGTGTATTGAAGACACTGAAACCATGTTTTTGTCAAGTCAATACTTAGGGAGGAAGACTTGAATAACATAGTATAAAAGGTTTTCATGGTTACTCTGTATGATAGTATTCATGAATTGTATTTTTGTTTTCATAGATAATTGTGATATGGTTGATGACAAGAGTTTAATTTGAAGAAATAATGGTGTGTCAATTTATGTAATAGTGTTTTGAAGTTGCAAATGTCCATTAATGTTGTCTAGGGTTGACTGTCATAACAGGGAACATGATTATGCAAAAGTCTTTTTGTGTCATCTATTTGTCCTTTCAAAAAGGTTATAGTCAAGGTGTGTGTAGAGGTTGAGGACTCTTTGTTCACATATACATCAGTTTAATTTTTTTTTGTGTTTTTTTAGATAAGGGGTTTCATATAAAGAAATTATAATACATGAATGCAAGGAGGGATAAGTGTTGAATGTTTGAATGTGAAACAAGAGAAATAAATGATCTAAAGCATATTGTAAATAGACTAGTACTCTGTACATTTGTTCTTCATTTCTCATTAGAGTTGGTGCTCCTATTTTTCATAAGGAGTTGGTGCTGCATTTTGTCAATAGACTAGTACTCTGTACATTTATCTTTTATTTCTCATTGGAGTTGGTGCTCTTGCTTTTCATAAGGAGTTGGTGCTCCTAGACATATTGTATTCAGTGAGAATTTGGTCAGTGAGACCTAGTAGTGAACAAATTATGAGGATTGGATTGGTTCTTCAAACCCAATCAACACTCACACAATGGTTTTTCCCTTTTTAAGGTTTTCCACTTATAAATCTTGTGTCATGGTGATTTTTATGTGTTTCCATTGAAGTTTGTGCTTTTCAAAAGTTCTTTAAGTTCTTTGTTTTTATGCACCACTAATTCACCTCCCCAAGGGGTCTTGAGTATTCCTACAACAACTAAAACTAAAAAGGATAAAAAAAAGAACCACAAAGAAGCCTAATACAAAAGACCAAGGACAACTAAAACTAATAAAAAATCTTGATAAATTTAATAACCTATAATAAATTTAAAGAGAAGAAAATTACAAGATTAAAAAATTTGATTTATTTTAAAATACTGCTATCTCGTAATTTAGAAATTAATCTTTAATGTTATAACATTAAAAAGTTCTTAATTTTTTAACAAATACATATTAATGAAAAATATTAATTTATTAATAAATTAAAGAAAGCTAATATCATCAAATAATAAGAATGAAACTAATGCAATAATACAAAAACAAAATAAAGATAAATTAGAAACCTTACTAAAAGACTAAAAGCATATTTATTAATCTTACTCTATGCAATAAGAATATATAGAGGAAATAAATATATAGAAAGTAATAACAATTAAACCATAAAAATTCTAAGAAATATAAAACTGAAAAGAGAATACTTAATATTAATAAACTAACTATAAAACTAATATAATGACCTTAGAATAAAATAAATTAAGAAAAAACTAGAAAGAGTAATACAAAATATAATAAGAAACTAAGGATATTAATGAAAAAGAAATGAAAATTAAATAAAAATGACTAAAGGATAAAATATATAATAAAAAATAAATAAATTTAATAATATATTAAGAAAGAATATAATTAAGAATTTAATATATAATGAAAGCAATAATATATGATAAAGAAAATAAATTAAAAATCCAATAGAATTATAAACAAAAAACCTTACAATAAATCGAAATAAAAAGATAATTATTAACCTTACTATATCTAAATAAAGAGAGAGGTGGAGAGCAAGGTTGAAAAAAACTAGATATTAATAATTATTAAAATTGAATATAAAAATAGGACAAAAAAATAAGGAAAATACTAGAGAATAAAAACTTACTAAAAGACTAAATATAATGACCTTAATAAAAAAAAGAAGAAAAAAAGAAAAAAATCAATGAAAAAAATAAATAGGTAAACTTATATGAGAAATATAAATAAATGAAAAAATAAAAAGGGATATTACTAAAGTTAAAAAACTTACTAAAAGACTAAATAAAAAAGAACCTTAATAAAAATAAAAGAGAAAACTAAAAAATAAAATTAATAAAAATAAAAATTAATAACCACGAAGAAATAAAGAAAAAAGAAACCTTGAAAAAGAAAAAAATTGAGAAGATTATAATATTAAAAAGGAGGGAAAAAAAGAAATTGAAAGAAAGAGCTAGAAAGACTAAACCAAAGAGAGTAGGGCTACACATAAGAAGGAGACCCACCCGAAGGAACATAAAAGACTGAAGCGAGAAGACAAAGGAAAGGGGGAGGAAGGGAAAAAGAGGGCCAAGAGGCCGCCCAAGGGGAGATAAAGGAAGAGAAAAGGGAGTGAGGAAAGAACAAACCAACCAACGAGAGGGAAACATGAACAAATAGGAGGGGGTTTTATTAAGGCTATTTAGACAGGGTTTCCAAGAAAAGCAGAGATTCCAACCTGTGCCAAATTGCATTGTGTCCCCTTCTACCAACTTCCTCTCATGTTGCCTCTCAAACAACATTGGTGAAGGGTCATTTACTCTTTCTCATTCCAAAATTGGTGAAGAGTTTGTTGTAGTTTGAAAGTAAAGGAGGGATTGTTGCAAAGTATGGGGGATTGCATGGATCAGTTACATTCAATCATGGTTGTAGTGTGACATTTACAGAGAGTGTTGTCAAAGAAGATAGATCCTTTTACACATGCTATGTTTCTCGATGAAGTAATACATGCATTTATCTAAATGTAGTTGTTTCAATTTCATATGATCTATAATAATGACTTGACACAAAGTTGTAACTGTTCACTAAAATTTTCTTCTCAAAGTGGATAACATATTATATTATTGTAAAAAATGCACCAACTATATACATACATTAAAGGGGTAAAAATATACTTCAAAATTTTGATTATCTACCCTAATGTCATTGCTTATATATCCAAGTTGATTGGACTATGGACTCATTCTCAAACTGTTGATGTGGACTACATATCCATATACACAAACATTAAAGGGTCACAAAATTGCTTTAGAATTTTGATTATCTTCCTTATTGAGCTCGCTAAGTTTTAAGTATGCAAACTTGGTCTATATTTACAAGTTATTAGGTGGAATTTGGAAGGATTCATACAAAAAACAATAGATTAAATACAAGAAAAGTTGAGGCTTTAATCTTCCAAAATAATAAATACCCTTTGCCATCAAACCTCGATGTTGCATTTCAAGCTCTATTCTGATTTGTTTGGAGAACTAGTTTTTTCTCTATCATTGTAGTTGAGACCTTATTTTTCCTTGGTACTCTAGCATATCTCTATGTTATGTGCTCTCTTAATAGTCTTGGAAATACTCAACTCATAATCCAAATTTCATATCTTTTTTTATCAATCTTACTCATAGTGAAAAGTGTCCAATTTTGTTGTACTCTAGATAATGTGAGAAAAACTTTCACTTCAGCAATCTACTAGGACACACTGACAAGTTTTTTTTGCATCTTTCTTTAATGTGGTTTGTTGCTAAAAAAGCCGATTGTGGCTAAAAAATTCATGAGATTATTGCAAAAGTAACAAAGATGTTGAAAAAGAAGAGTATGTTGGATGTTGGACAGGGTTAATGCTACTTCATCATATTAACATAAGATTATTTTTATGGGCTTACTAGACGCATGGTTGTATGCACTTGGTGGACTTGGGGAACACTACTACACGGACTTTTTGAAGGAAAATTGGGTCCACCAACCATGATGTTACAAATTTCAAGCTATAACCATTTAGACCTAAGGACACTGCTCAAATCCATTTCACAAGGCTTGGGGTCTGTCAAGAACATAGACACAAGACAAAGTGAACTTTGGATGTGAGCCCCCCTCCAAATTTTGAAGCTTTCTATTGTGTGCAGTGAGCGATATGTTTTTGGATTGGAAAAAGGATATTGGATGCAATAGAAATGGAAAGGCTACAAGTGAAGCTACTGGATTAAATCTAAGAAGTTATCATGTTGGCAGTAATAGAAGAAGCTTCAAGAACATATAAAGAAGCTACAAAGAATAAATAAATGTGTGTGAAGATTATAGAAGATGAATAGGAAAAAAGAATGTTACAAAAAGAGAACAAAAGATATGGTGAAGAAATCTCCAAAACAATTCTTAGAAGGCTAGAATGCTATTTTAAAATGGAAAAGAAGATGTTGCTTTAGGATTCAAGAGAAGAATTGGCTATGAGAAAGTTATATATATTATAGAATCTATAAGAAAAAAGTGGTAGAAAAGCTAGAGGTGCAAGAAAAAATGAATGTGTTAAGACATAAAGGTGCAAGAAAAAATGAATGTGTTAAGACATAAAAATGATTTCCTTCCATAGGTACACGATAAGGATCAATAGAAAAAGATCCAATAGAATTAGAACTGGTACATATGGGAGCCATTTGAAAAATCATAAAAATCATACTTGGCAATAATAAGTGAGGAATAGTAGTTGGATGTAAGTTGGTAATGATGGGTAGAATAATTGTTTGTGTATTGATTTGAGGATTATGAGTCATAAATCACTACCTTCTAATTGCATATTACAACCCATTTATCTGCCTTCCTCATAATGACAATTTGAGTTTAAGTCTTGTGAAGCTCTTCTATGTGGAGTCATGTGAGAACTACCTCCAAGTAGATCTTGTTTGGGAGTGAGAATTGCTTCTTGTGACAATTAAGGCTTGGAGATTCTCTTTGCAACTCTACAAATTAGAACTATATAAGAAGAGTACTATCCAAATAAATCTAAACCATTTTTAGAGAAATATCCTTCAATGTAACGCCTCACCAAGGAACCCCAAAGGAAGACACAACCATAGCAAAATAATGGAACAATTTTTTTTAAGAAGTAACAGTGAAATGCATAACATAACTTAACGCTTAATCTAACCTAAGTCCTATAAGGTTCCATGACTACGTTACTAACATATCTATTATACAAGAGCTAGAATTATTTCATTAACTAATATATGTTAAAATGATTTATCTAATAATCAAGTTCATTTTAATCTATCACATTAAATGATCTACAATATGAATTTTCATAACATATCATTGGCTAATCAACATTAAAGATCATTTATAAATAACTAAAAAGTACATATACAAATTACATTACATGAGAATACATCATAATCTGTTACATTGTTACATTGTTTACAATAATTCTTCCTTGCATACAATTGGGGAGATTACATCAATATTACAATAAATGGTACAATTGAGATACAATTCCAATACATATACATAAAATATTGTCTCCTTAAACTGGAACATGAACTGGAAACTGCTACACAAGGTACAACCTCAACGCACTAGAGCAAACAACAAGGAAACCTAATGGAGGAAAAAGCACCAACCTCCCAAGCATGTGGAACCCTAAGGTCCACCCCCTATGCTAGGAGATAACATAAGGTACCACTACAACAACGAGTCAAGAATACAACATACTAACATAAAAAAGGCTAAACATGGCTCCAACACAACACTACAAACACATTAATATCACATACAACACAAACATTGCTTCTAGAGGCACACACACAATAGAAGGGAAAAGTGAAACTAGGGAATGCTAGATTGCAATAGGGAAGAGTGTCATCACATAGCTTGATATGGGTTATCCTAGTAGATCTTCCTAGGGCCCGACCCCCATGTTGGGTTATCCTGGTAGCCTCTACCAATCCCCAGCCCCCATACAAACTCATGCAGAATCAACATACCTTTCATGAGGACAAGATAGTTGATCTTGCCATTCTAGGCCTTCCCATCTCATCTCAAGCCTAAGTGAGCACTTGAGCCATGAGTGAGGAATACCATTATCTTATTTAATGTGAAATCTACCCAACCCCCTAATTCATTATTTAGGTTATCACTGGATTAAGAAACTCTCAAATGGGTTATCTTGGACACCACTTTGGGTTCCAGCCTCCATTGAGAGCCACTCATCCTACTTGCAACTAGTAGACCCTACACAACAAGCAAGGTAAAAACCATCTTGCACACTTAACAAAATCACATGAATCCCACATAGAGCAAGGCATTGACCATCTTGCTCTCATATCAAATCACAAGAATGTACACAATGCAAGGCATTGACCCTCTTGCACACAACTCAAACATTACCAAAGCACTTCCAAGTGAAACAACATGAACCCCATACATACAAAATACCCCCTCCTAAGCCTCTGGAAGATTGCCATAACCACTTAGCACAAAAGACTCCCACATTGAACAACCAATTTCAAATAATCAAACACAAAAATTCATACAAGCAAAAAAATCCAATAATGCAATCATGATATACATGGTGGATTTACTATTCCACTATTAAGTAATTATAAGAGAAACTAGTGTTCATAATTAACAAAGAAAATAATCTAATTTTCTCATTTAAACAAATCTTCCAATTATTTAAATATAAATAAATCTATTTTTTTCTTATTTAACCTTTCACAATTTACTCTTATACATAATCAATTGAATTTTCATAGATAGAAATATATACTTTTTCTAACACCTTAATATATACACAATTATACATACACATATACAAATATATATATATATACACAAATATTAGTATATATATATATATACATATATAAATATATGTATATATTATAAACATGAAACTTTTTTCATTATAACAGACCATATTACGACATCTATATACATATATAAACATATATATATATATATATATATTATATATATACTTGAATTATATGAATCAAATGATAAACACAAGACATATACGATACATAGTATCAATTTTCAACACTGCCAAAGTGCAAATCACTGCAACAAATATCATCAAAGTAAAGACACAAATCAATATCGACGACCCAACATGAGAAGTCGCAATGAAAAGCAATGATCATCAGATGGATTATTTTCATAAAATTCTATATATATATAATATTTGAATTCACCAAACAAAAAGAATTTACCAAACATAAAATATAGAAATCAGATTTCCAGCACACTAAATAATCATCGACTATCAAATGTAAGGAGAATACAAGAAGTGTGATTCATAAAGTATTTGCACAAACAAAACAACAACACATGCCAGACACAACCTTAAAACCAACAATGTCTAAATAAATCAATAAATGTTGTATCAATTATAGAAATTAGGGAGTGAAGATTAATAACCACAAGAAGTAAAGTGTAAGCAACACATGGTATTGATGCCATTGATAACATATGCCCAACAAATAAATTCATGGTACTCGAAGCATCAAAGTAAATAAAAATGGTTACAAGAATCATATGTGCTATATGCAACATCAACCACAATACAAAAATATAAAATGCAGTTTGCAATAGAATTTAATAAAAACAAAAGACAAAGCCATATGTAATGAAACTAATCAAATACTAAACACAACATATCTCCATCGTTCACCATATAAATATTGAATCAATATATAATTGCACTTGCAGCAATAAGAGAGAACTCAGATAAAAGAACAAGCAAGGCCTTGATGCGTTGTGATGGCAGCAAACCGCTGGGAGGGAAAGATGAGCAAGAGTTTGATATCAATTATGATGTATGTAAATCACAGTCCAAAGTATGAATGGTCATAAACTGAATTCAATACAAGGATTAAGAAACTTTCAAGAAAATGTGAATGGAAAGAATAAGGGAGGCACACAAGCTAAATTTAATGAATGGACTTTAGAAACTTTCAAGCAAAACAACGGCTAGGAGAAGTAATTCAACACCATTATGAGGATCAAGATTGTGGAATATGAACAAAAATGAATTTTGCAAGGAAGCAATTGAAACCTTTAAATTTATGAAGCATTTTGAAACACATCCAAACAATCAAGCAATCATTTTTCAACAAGCAGAGAGAGAAATAATTCAAATTGCATTAATTGGAGAAACGAAACAAAGAACAAAAACAAAGCCAACTTGGATCCAACACTGATTGGGACGGAAATATGATGCCGACTCCGAATCCTTCAACTTGCAACCCAAACTCTCCAATTCCCAATCAATTTTTTTATCTGGAATCAACAATGGA
Source organism: Sequoia sempervirens (assembly GCA_007258455.2). Lineage (NCBI taxonomy): Eukaryota > Viridiplantae > Streptophyta > Pinopsida > Cupressales > Cupressaceae > Sequoia > Sequoia sempervirens. The sequence continues at coordinate 6,671,224 of VDFB02000011.1, forward strand.
ATGCAATTGTTTTTATAGAAATTTTCTTGCAGACAAATATTACTTCCCTTCCCAGAAAAAAAAAATCAATAATAATGAAAATATCTTGAAAGGATAATTATTTACAAAAAGGAAGGTTGTTTGATTTTCAAAAACTAAAATCTCTAAAATCTCCAATAAAACATCAAGTTTCTTTTCAACAATTAGTTCGAAGTTATGCATGTGCTCGACAAAAATCCTTTCTATCTTTTTCATTATTTTTACTTTTTATCCATTATCACATTTCATTATAATTCGATTTTATTTTATTTTATTTTATATTACATTACACTTTTAAATTTATTATAAACCACAATTATTAATAAATATATTTATATTTAATTACCAAAATACTTGTTACTTAATAATTTAATTTAATTAATCAATTAACCAAGAACAACATTTATCAAACAAATTTAAATTAAACAAACCAAATATCAACAACAATTACCTAGCCATAACCAGGGTCGAAAAACAAGACCAACTGACTAGAAACAATAGAAAACATTGACGAGGTGATGAACCAGATACTCATCCTCTTCAAGGATGATGGCTAGGGTAGGGGACCTAATGCTATTTTCGTTGAACAGTTCCATTAGGTTTAAGGCATGCTCAAACTTTCCAATTAATTCAGGTGGAGTTGATGCCTAGTACCTGCAACCAACAACACACAAAAGGGTCGAGCATATACATAATCATACAATCAGGCTCACCGTGAAAAGAAATCACAACATAGTGGGGTACTCACAAGTTAGTAATGCGACACTATCCCTTTCATCAAAACATGTCAAACGAGTAACTACATCAATGCATAACAAACAAGATAAGAACAATCACCATATAATTGCATGATAACCATGATCAGATAGTCACATAATGCTCATAATAAGATTGATCCACATAATCAAATAAGTTAATATACTAGTCATAACATAAGTATAAAACACCAATAGTAGAAGTATCACCAAAGTATCATCAAAATATCATTGTAGTAGTCAATCCAACATTAAACAAAGTGTCATAATGTCTAATCCTTAGTAGATCAACTACCAGTTTAATAGAGAATAGTATGAGGGGCACTACATCCTCCCCCCTATAATCAGGCTTACTTTTGGAAGCTTACAAATAGAAAAGGGTATAGCTCTTGCATCCAGGAAACATCCTCCCAATTAGCTGAAGACTCATCATTAGGATCCCACTGGACCCTCACCTGCTCAACATCTCAACCCCTAAGGGTGAGTCTCCTATGCTGCAAAATTCCACGAGCACTAGAGCCAGTTGTCCATCCTCTACCTGTAAAGCATTCTAGTCAAGGACATGAGAAATATCTAGATTATATGGCCTGTGAAGAGAAACATGAAATGCATCGTGGATGCACGATATACTGGGTGGCAAAGAAAGATAGTACGCAATAGGACCGATCCTCTCCAAAACCTTGAACGACCCAACAAAATGCAGTGTGAGCTTAGAGCCTTTTCCATAGCAGATCAGACTCTTTCACATACACACCCATAAGAATACCTGGTCACCAATCAAAAAATGATGATCAACCCTATGAGCATCCACATACTTCTTTTGTCTATCCTGTGTTTCCACCAAATGCTCTCTTATACAAACAACCTGTTGCTCCATCTCCTGAAGCATCTCTAGTCCTAGAAGGACTCTATCCTCAAGATGATCCCAACTCAGCGGGGTTCAACAAGGGTGACCATACAATGCTCGAAAAGGGGGAATACCAATAGAACAATGGTACCCATTGTTATACACAAACTCCACTAAGTACAAATAATCCTCCCAATGAGATTGTTGATCCATGACATACATCCTAACCATATCCTCAAGAACCTGATTAACCCTCTCACTCTGCCCATCTATCTTTGGATGGTAAGCAGAACTAAAGTTCAACTGAATCCCCAATGCATGTTGCAAGGATGTCCAAAGTGTTGAAGTGAACATTGGATCTCTATTAGAGATGCTCTTACGAGGAATCCCATGGAATTTGACTATATCCTCCATGAAAATATTAGCCACTGAAGCAACATTATATGAAGATCGAATAGGAGAGAAGTGCAACACCTTAGTCAACCTATCCACGGTGACCATGATGGCATCATGACAACAAGAAGATATTGGAAAGCCGGCTATAAAATCCATTAAAATGATGTCCCATTTCCATTCTAGAACAAGATGTAGCTACAAAAGACCTGCAGGGTGCTAGTGTTCTACCTTAACCCTCTAACATTCCAAATAGCTCAAGGAAAAATCTGCAATATCCCTCTTTATTCCAACCCAAAAATACAATTGTCAAAGGTCTGTGTGCATCTTCTTGACACTTAGATGAGTTGAGTAGGGTACTCGATGTGCCTCGAACATAATTAGGGTACAAAGACCCTCATAAGGAGGAACATAAATGTGATCTAAGTGTCGCAAGATACCATCTAACTCAAGGGATTAACCCACAAATCTACCCTCCAAGGCTCTGCCCAACTCAACCTCTGACTTCACCTCTTGATACCAATTGTCTGCAAGAAGCACTATAAGAATATGACTCCTCAAATCTACTCCAAGAGTCACTGCTGAAAGCTCATGTCTCCATTAACTAAGAACATCTACCACAACATTCTCCTTACCCTAGATATACTTCACCTCAAAATTGCACTTGCATAGGAACTCCATCCATCGCCTCTACCTAGCATTTAGGTTTGGCTGTGTAAATATGTACTGTAAACTGTAGTGATCACTATGCAACTCAAATCGAAGCCCCAACAAAAAATGTCTCCATCTCACCAAGGCATGAATGACAACGACTAATTCCAAGTCATGTGTAGGATAGTTCAACTCGTGATCCTAGACCCTCCAAAGATGCATCAATACACACCACAAAGTCTTTGGTAGGATCAGGAACTACCAAAATAGGTGCACTAGTCAACCTCTCCTTGAGAGTCTAAAAGGCTTTCTGACACTATTCTGACCAAATGAACTTCTTCCCTTTCCTTTGAAGGGAAGTGATAGGGTGAGCTATCCTTGAAAAACCTTGTACAAACCATCGATAATAACCTGCTAAGCCCATAAAGTTGTGAACCTTTGAAATATTAGTGGGCTCGGGCCAATCTATGATGGCTTGGATCTTTGAAGGATCCACAATGATACCTTCTCCTGAAATAACATGCCTCAAATATCTCACCTTTTTCCTAGAAGAATTCACACTTTTCCAAATTCACATATAGTTGGTTCTCCCTCAGACACTACAATACCTATCACAAATGCTCCTCATGCTCCTCCATAGTCCTCGAATAGATCAAAATATCATCCAGGAACACAAGGGAAAATCTATCGAGATAGGTTTGGAACACTCCATTCATCAAGCTCATGAATACATATGGTTCATTGGTCAACGTGAACGACACAATGATGAACTCATAATGCCCGTAGTGATTGCAAAATGTAGTCTTGTGAATTTCTTCCTCAAAGATACACAACTAATGATACCTTGACTTTAGTTCAATCTTCGAAAACACCTTGGATCCCTTAATCTGATCAAAGAGATCATCAATCCTCGATAAGGGATATATGTTCTTCACCGTCACCTTATTAAACTGTTGATAATCAATGCACAACTGAAGGGATCCATCCTTATTTTTCACAAAAGTGATTGGTTCTCCCCAAGGAGAGACACTAGGATGAATTAACCCCTTAGCCAACAACTCCTTTAGCTACAACCGAAGCTCCTTAAGCTCTCGAGTGATCATCCGATACAAAGCTCGAGAAATAGGTTCTACTTCAAGAATAAGATCTATCTTGAAATCGATGTCACGCTTAGGTGGCATCCAAAAAATCTCACTAGGAAAGACATCAACAGACTCCCTAAGGATAGGATAATCACTGAGGGACACCTCTTGAATCTCACCTAAATCCAACTCATTAACCGTCATAGCAAACAACTGGTAACCCTAATGCATACATTTCCTTAACTGCATAGCAAAAATCATACGAAAGGAGATGGGTCTGTTAATGCCAACTACCTCTACCTCTCTGCTAGAATCATCCAAAAATTGTATTGACTTATGCTAACAATCTATCACTACTCGGTGAGCATCCAACCAATCCATACCCAACACTATGTCATAAGATCCTAGGGGTATAATTCAGAGATCCACCATGGTAAAGAGAGAGCCAATCCTCAATTCAAAACCATACACAAGGGATTCTACCACTACTCTAGCTCTGGAGGCCAATTCGACCTACCACCTAACATCCTGCTTTACTGCCACTAGTCCACATTGCTCCACTAAAGAAGGGGAAATAAATGAATCACAAAAACTAGAGTAAAAAAGGGTAGAAATTCCAATACCTTGTAACACACCTGTAGCCTCCACAACTGTGCCCTGATTCTCTTCCTGGTGGTTATCAACCACTGCAAACACTTTGTGAGACCTACCTGCATCACCCACTATTGGCTCTAAGGCTGCCAACCTCTAACTGAATCCTGATGTGCTCTTCTGAGGACATTGTCTAGCTATGTGGCCCTACTAGCCGCAAGAAAAAACATCCTATACCTCTGCCATAACCCCTTCCACCTGAGGGTGCACTGGACTATTTGAAACTACCTCTACTAATTGCAGATTGTGTGCTATGAGCTAGTTGAATAGAATGATTACACTTGGCTCACTATCAATTCTAGTTTTTCCTATACTAAGAACCACTACCTTGTTGAGACTGAGAGTTCTTAGGTTCCAATTGGGAATGTTGTTGTTGTAGTTATTGCTGTCGACCCTTAGTCGGTGCATGATGGCTCCTAGAGGAACCCATTGCCTAAGACTAACCACCTCGAGGCCCGAAGCCTATTAGAGGTGCACTACCAATCTGCACACCTATATGACCTCCTAGTTCCATGGAAAAATTCTCCTCTACCAATTGAGCCTTCTCTACTGCAACCTCCATGGTCTTCGACTCGAAGACACAGACTCCCCCATTGATACAGGCATTCAAACCCCTAATGAAATTTTGAACCAACATAGTCTCATCATCACCAATACCTGTATACTACTTAAGCTCATAGAACCTACACTCATACTACTCCATAGGAATAGCCATCTTCCTCAACTCGTGAAACTCATCAGCACGATGCTACCTCCAGTGGTCTGACAAAAAGCGAGCTTTGAACCTCTCAAGAAACATCTCCCAAGAAACTGAACCAATATCCAAATGCAATTTTTAATCCTCCAACTACCACCATGTAGAAGTAAAACCTCTAAGGTGCATGATGACACATCTCTCCTTGGTGTTTCTACCATACAAATGCATGGAAAAAAACCTATCCAAATCTATCAAGCAAGTCTCTACCTCCAAACCACCACTAGAACCATCGAAAGTAGGAGGACGTGCCCTCAACAGATCCCTCATATGACCTGCTGAAATATCTTCCTGCTTTGCTGTAACATCTCTCCTTCTAGGAGACCTTTCTCTTTCCCTAACCACTTGTTGATTTCCCTCCTATCTAGGGCCTAGGCGGGCAAGGACCTCCTCAAGAAAATAACACAACTAGGCTCCCTCTAACTTTGACTGAACTGGATTTTGACCCCCACTTTCTTGATCATTCTGAGAACCCTGTTGTTCCTCATGATCAGTCTTGTGGGAACTTTGAGAAGGGGTGTTCTAGTGGTTAGCCCCACAACCACCACCTCAACCTCTACCACAACCCCTACCTCGACCTCTAGGTATTTCCTACACAACACCACCAAAGGACAAGTCTCATATTATTAGGCGAAGATGACAAAAGGGAAAAAAATCATAAGCTCAAGAGTCTAAGCACTAGGACAACATAATGAGCTCATTAAAAAACTAGAGTGTACCAAGTGTTAGAACTTGGCTCTGATACAAAGATGTAATGCCCAACCAAGGAACCCCAGAGGATGATACAACAATATCACAATAATGGAACAATTTTTTTTAAGAAGTAATAGTGAAATGCATAACATAACTTAACGCATAATCTAACCTAAGTCCTCTAAGGTTCCATGACTACATTACTAACATATCTATTATACAAGAGCTAGAATTATTTCATTAACTAATATGTTAACATGATTTATCTAATAATCAAGTTCATTTTAATCCATCACATTAAATGATCTACAATATGAATTTCCATAACATGTCATTGGCTAAACAACATTAAAGATCATTTATAAATAACTAACAAGTACATATACAAATTCCATTATATTCAAGAATACATCATAATTTGTTACATCATTACATTGTTTACAATAATGCTTCCCTGAATACAATTAGGAAGATTACATAAATATTACAATAAATGGTACAACTTGTTATGCCTTGCATAACCACCCCATTTGTTTATGGTCAAAATGGGTCCCCCTTGTGTTCGTTTGTCCTTGGTGTTCTTGTTTGGGTCTTAGGAGTTGTTCTTTTCCCTCCTAAGTTCTTGTTTCTTTTGTTTTTTGGGCTCGATTCATAGGTGGGAACATGCACTTGTTCCATTTCACAAGTTTTAGGACCTTGTTCCTGTCCCAGTCCCGGCCCCGTCCCTTGCCTTGTTCTTTTTTTTGTGTTCTTTTAGATTTAGGTCACGTATTGGAACTTACACTTGTTGCTTTGCAAACTGTTAATTTCATTCCATGTCTCGGTCCCAGTTTCCTTTTCTACCTTGTGTGTTTTGTTCCTATCAGAGTCGGGTTCCAGGCCGTAACCAGAACCAAGAACTTTTCAAAGTTCTTGTTTCTGTTTCTAACCCGATCCCAATGTCCGACTTCTTTTCATATCTTTGTTCACTCTGGGATCAGACTTCAGATTGTAACTTTAACTTTTACACCTTTTGAAATTTCTAGTTCCTTCCCATACCTCGATCCTAGTTCCTATTTCCTTTTTTCTTTTGAGATCGAACTTCAAACCGTGACCTGCACTTTAAACTTTTCAAAGTTTTAAGTACATCTCGAGACCCAATTCTGAGCCCCATGTTGTTTTCATTTGTTCATTGGTTTCAGGTCGTGAGCTTTCAAATGAACTTTGCACCTAGTGAGGGCTCGGTCTCGGTCCATGCCTCAACCCCGACTTCCACTTACCTTCTTTCCTGCACCTGGTATTTATGAATCCGCTTGAATCCCGAGACCCAACCAACCCGCCATTAATGCCATAACCGCTCGCACGTGCGAACAGGTTTTTAAACCTTGTTTCTCCTTGATTTCCATCCATTCTTCTTTAAAGAGTTTGGCAAAGAGAAACAAGAGTGACATAGAGCTAGGGTTTTAGGAGTTCACTGTGATTTATCAATGTGCTACCAAAATTATTAGGTGTGTTCGAAGGTAGGTATTCTTGCTTCTGTTTTTGTTTTTGTTTTCTTGCTTTTGCTTCCATTCTAGGTGCTTTTTGTCTTGTGTGTCATTTTTTCTTTTCTTTCTATTTTCCTTTTCTTCACTCGGCTTCATTTTGTCATTCTATGTTTTCTTTTGCACCATTTGGTGCATCTTCCTTCACGTTTGAACCCATGTTGGGTTCGTTGTGCGTTCTTTTATGTTTTGGTGTCGTCGTCTTATCTTTTGGTTGTGGGATTGTCCATCTCGTTGTTCCCTAGTTTATGAGGGTTTTGCTTTACTTTTGGGTCAGACTGTTTTAAATTGTCAATTTTGAATTGTTGACCATTTTAATCCAAAGTTCTTGATCCTACACATGGCTTGGTCATGAAGGAACATTTTTTGATACTGTTATAATTATTGCTGCCTTCATTGTCCATTTCCCTTTTGATTCTCACTCCCTGCATGTATATCGGGGTCCAAACTCAAACCAACACTTAGGTTTGTCTAGTCCTTGGTATCGGTTCCTTCACTTGCCCTATCCTCGCATTACTATTGAGATCGGGGGTTGGAACGGTACCATAAGTTTGGTTTAAATTTGTTGACTAAGTGTTCTTCCAAGTTCTACTTCTGACCCCCACATTACCATCCAAGTCAGAAGTTGTTTCGACACCGAACCTTCAACCCATCAATTGGTACATAGACCTGACAATACCTTGATCCCAATTCCTGACGTGTTGTCGGGATTGGAACTCAAAGCTAAGCCATCCCCATTATGCATTTTAATGCTTGGTTCATGACAAAGGCTTGACCCCAATCCTTGATATCTGATTGGATTTGAAACTCAAGAAGCTACTAACACTTGTCTGTTTTGATGGGTCTAGTTTTGAATGATAACTCAATCCCATAGCCCGATGCAAAGTCAGGATCAAAACTCTACATAATCCTTTTCATTGATTTTGTTGGTTAAACACCACTTCTGAGCCACAACCTGATCCTGACTCTTGGTCACATTATAGGATCGGACCGTGGGTCAATACTCAACCCGTTTTCCATTGTATATCTTGGTGTTGATCTAAGACTCAAACCTGATCTCGATTCCTGAACACTGTGGGGTCAGACTTTGAAATTCCATTGAATTGCTTTAAACATAGGTATGGTACCTGATTGAGACCTGAACTCGGTCCCAATTCCTAAACATTACGGGGTTGAACTAGGGAATGGTATTGAACTTCTTTTATAAACATGGGTATGGTGCCTAGTCATAACCCGATCCTGACTCCTAACAAAACTCAGTCTATGCATGAAATAGGCTAAGTTCTTGGTTTTGTTTTGAGCTTGAAGCCCAAAAATGATCAAATTAACGTATTCAACTAAATTTTTAAGGTGATGCTGATTTATTGTGAATGCCTATGTTATGATGTTGTTTATATTTTTCCTTTTGTATCTAATGATGGTCAGTAGTGCAGGATATTTAAAAAATGTCTGACTTCGAAGAAGAGATACCTACTGAGGGATTTCCTACTAATCTAAGGGAACATCAAAGAAGGCAAGAGCCAAGAGATTGAAACCACAATAAGTTCCCTACACAATGAAGTACAAGTATCAATGGAATCCAATTCCATCCAAGTTTGACTCTCAAGTCATGAACATAACTGGCATATTGGTGGGACATATGGATTTAGAGCAGAACTATCAAGGATACATTTTTAGAGGATTCTGCCCCGAGGGAAAAAATAATTATAAATTCAGAACTAGCTCATGTAGCTAGCTTTCCTATTGCAGTACAGTGTCCTGAGTTCATCCTAACAGCTGCACAGGCATATAACCCAACTCAGAAACAATGTATTGGTGCTCAGGGAAATGTTATTATTGATTTAACTCCAACCATGATCAGACATGTCTTTGACCTCCTTCTTTACCCTGATTTGAAGATGATGACTGAGGCTAAGGCACTTGAACTATGGAACAAAGATGTGGAAGGAAACAAACAACTCATCAATAAATGGTGGTTGGAAAAGGAGAAGTCAGTAAAGAAGTTTCCACCCAATCCTAAGAGGTCATATTTCTCTTAAGACATAGGAGATATTATCACACTGTTGGCCAGAGCATTTGGAAAATCAAACTCTCATATTTTTGAACACTGGATGTTCCTTTTATCTAGTTGATTCTAGATGGAAAACAACACTTGGATTGGGGGAAAACCATTTCAGATAACATTCATGCCCAGCTCCTCTAGGTAACATAGACCAAGACATTTTACATGTCTTCTTATGTTATATATTGTTCAACAAGGATTGGAAGGTTTCCTAGACTGAATATTGTAGGGTCAATGATGATGATCCATATCAAAAGAAGGTTTGGGAACACTATGACCAATTGGAGCTTAAAGAATCAGAGAAGCATTTCAAAAGAGTAAATGATGCTTTTCTATCTGTCATTATAAATCAGCTCACAAGGGACATAGGTTTCAGATTGTCCCGAGAAGCCATGGAGTTCATTTAGGAATGGGGGTATTGGTTCATTCAATACCCTAGGTCTACTTATTTTAGATTATTTAGTTTTGATGGTCATCCTTTTAAATTGCCAATATATTGTGGCAATAGGTGGGTTTTAATGGAGTTTTCTAGGCAAGCTGCAAAGGTAAATGTTGTTTTCTCTTCACAACATAGGACTATTGCACATTCTTTTCCCCTGGAATTGGGATTTTTTTCTTGTTCTTCATCAGTTATGGTTAAATCAGCAACTGAAGAATTCCAGTCTCTAAATTTCTAGCAGCATTCTTCGAGGAATAATTTTGATCCAAAGAAGAAAATGCATGCACTTTATTTTCTAATTTTACTCATCATGTTCTTCTTCTTGAGGATTTTAGGGCTACCCTTCAGGATCAGTTTAAAGTAAGGAAAAGGGGCTATGAGAAGTTAACAATTCCCCAAATGAGGGATTTTGATATTAAAACTGATATTCCTGAAGGCACTACAGATGATGGGATCACTCTTGATCCCCAGTATGATATAGACCAAGTGGCTACAAAAGACCTTCAACCCATCAATTGGGTAGAAAAGGAAGAGACTAAACTTTGAAAAGTGTCAAGGGTAGTGATAAATAGAAGTTTGAAATGGATAGAACTCAGGTTGAAATAGCCAAGGGTTGGGGTGACAAAGAAAAGAGGTTCTAGTAGTGAACCTACTTCTTCTACCGAGACCAAATAGTATAAAATATTGAAGAAAGGTGTTACAACAGAAGAAGCAGACACTAAAGAGCCTCCACAAATAGAAGAAGATATTTCTTTACAAAATATTGATGATGCTTTGCGTAAAGAAAATGTTACTTATGAGGTGGTTGTTGCGGGTGTTACTTCAGGTTTTGTTGTTGTATCTTTGGTCATTGTTCACCCTGGTGAGGAGAGTTTTGCAGAGAGACGGGTTGTTGTTCCTCCACAACCTAAGGGAAGTTCTCCTACTGTGCCAGCAACTTCAGAAACTACAACTATTGAAAAATAGGAACCTTCTATAGTTGATATAGCAGACATTTCTTTAGATTCTGAAAGAACTCCATCCCAAGAAAGAGGACTTGAATGGGAGGAATATCTGAAGAAGGTTGAGGAGGAACCAAGAGAGGAGGAAGCATAATTTTAACTTGGCAGTCTACATAGTGTAGGGATGGAGTTAGAAGATGTATTGATGGGAAAAGAACAATGAGAATTTATGGAAGGTGCTCAAAAGCTAGCTAATGAACGAGTTGCCCAAGAAGAAGAAGAACATAAAAGAAAAGTTGAAGAGTTACCTTGAGAATTAATGGAAGAAGTTGAAGCACGGAAGAAGATAGAGGATGAGGCTCTTGAACTAGAAAGGAAAGTTGCACAAGAAAAGGATTTAGAGGAGGATCTCCGAGCTAAAGAATTAGAGTAGCAAAGGCTAAAAGATGAAGAAGAGGATGCTAAACGGGAGGAAGAAATGAGGAAGATAGAAGAAATCAAAGCTGAGAATGAGAGAATTACACAGGAGAGGTTACAAAAAGAACAAGAAGATCTACAAAAGGCTTCTTAGAGAATTGTTACAATTTCTTCTACACCTCAATCCTCAACACCTCCTAATGCTCAACAAGTAGCCACTCATCCAGCTACACCCACTTGGTTAAAACTGAATCTAGAGAAGAGGCAGCAAATACAAGCCCAACCAGTAATGTGGGATCATATGAGGGTAGAAATTGATAAAGTAAAGGAAAAGAAGTCTTGTGCAATATATTCAACTAAGCTCATTGATGAAGGAGATATGGTAGCTGAAATTGCTACCCCAATTGTTGATAAAGATGATAGAGAATTGCAGCCAAAAGATTATTAGATAAGTATTGTTAATCTAGGAAAGCACACTAGAAATCAATAGATAAATTTAATTGATATTGTTTCCACTACTATCAAGTCCAGGTTGATTAAAGATAAGCAGGCTAATGACGAGTTTAAGGCCCAAATTGGTAAAATGAAAGATTTCTTGAAGGAGTTAATTTCATCTACTCCTGAGTAGCCTACACCATCAAAGATCCCCATTTTAATGAGCAAAAAAGAGGTAGATGGTTTGATCGAAATGAAAAAGAAAGCCACGTGGTTTGATAATTGGATTAATATCTTTAAAGTTGGTATGAATAAGTTTTTAGATGAAGGTTTTAAGTATTATTGTAGGGGGCTTAAATTAGTCAAAACCATAGAAGGGTCTATGAAGAAATGGTGGGAAGAAGAGGATGAAATCAGAGAATATTTGGGAAAGCTTAGGGAAATTGACAAAATTTCTGATAAAGAGTTGGTCTAGTCCCAGTATTTGGGTGAGGAAGATTTCGAATATGTTGCAAAGGATATTCATATATCTGCTAAGTCATAGACCCTTATTGAACATAGGATAATCATGCTCAAGAATGTTCATGAGATATTTGAGCACATAGTTTGAAGAAATTATTTCAAGGTTTACTGATAAAGCCTTACCTCCATATCAAAGACTTGAATCATTGGGAGACGTCAAAGATGCATGGGAGGAATGACTAGATAGAATGTTAATAGAAGAAGATACTGCTGAGTCACCACTCATGGACATATTGTTGGAGCTTAGATGTGACCTGCAATGGGTAGCCAAGGATGTTGGTCAAATGAAAGTAACCATTGATACAATGGAAATGAAATTTGAAGAATCAGAATTCAAAGTTGATTGGGTCGATGGACCAGATGATGATACAATGAAACAATTTTTTTCCAATTATGATGAATGTCGTGGGACCCAACATGAAGGTGACAAGTAAAATTGATTGTTTTAGTTATCTTTTGAACAACAATACCTTTTTGGATGAATTTTGAGTAAAGGGACAACTAGGGAGCAAAGTTGACAAGTCAAGTTAATTTGTGGTAGTTGGCGGGGATCAGAGTGAAGACTTGAAGTTTAGATTTTGGTTGAAGGGGTAGTTGGCACCCCTGTTTAGCTTCAGCAATTATAGTAGAGAAAAATACTGGAGTTATATGAGTGTCCCTACAATTGTGGATTTGAAACCTCAAATTGTGGATCTTAGTTTTTGATAGGAGGAATTGGTGCTAAAATTGTCTATATGTAGAAATTCTCTCCTATTTGTAAAGGTCGACTGATTGAAGTTAGGATTGGCTGCCTAAGAGAGATTTAGGATAGTATTTATAGTTTTTAAGATTTTTTACAACTTTCATGCAAAGATACTCAGAAACAATTTATAGTTTTAATGCAGTTGGTTTTGTTTCAAAAGTTTGTTAGTTTAATGATAATGTTAATGAACAATAGTTATTCGTATTCCAGTGAGTTTTGTTGTGCATAAATGTCTCTTATTTGATGAAAATCAATAGAATATTTTGAATCTGAAACTATTTTTTTAAATTATCTATGAATGAGATCTCTTTATATTTGTTTGATCTATGAATTTTAGTAATGAGTTGGTGATGTGTTCTTATTTGAAAAAAAAGTTAAAAAAAAAGTGACGATGAATGGTTGTACATTGTAATACCCCTCCGTTTTGCGTTCTGGCTAGCAGTGTGACCTTGTGTGCTTTGATGTGACTTTTGGTTATTGAGATGCTATATCATGTGTGTTCGTTTTGATCGATAATTATAGGGAAATAGTTTATTGGTGTGATGTGATGGTATTTTATTCTGACGTTATCATTAAGGCATGCTTTGGATTAGCTTAGCAGATATTTGAAAGTAATGATGCTTTATGCTTTTGGGTATATTATTGATGTTAGATTCGTCAGTTAGTAATACTGTATTGGTGAAGGGGATAGGATTACATCACTCGCATGCGAGTTCCTGTGATCCCGCGATTTCCCCTTCATGGTGTGTCTACTATGTTATATGCATGTTCAACACTCGTTTTGTTTGCAGGACTACAGGTACAGGACATCGACTCCACCTGGTTTCACAGGTCTGAGCGTGTCCATTGACCAACGGTAATCGATTGGGAGATAGTAGCTAGGTTTTCCGTGCCAAGTCATCCCCCTCTAGTCATGGTGTGTCGTTGGGTCGTAGTCGAGTGTAGTTGTTTTATGTTGTCCCTTTCACCTTGGTTTTATTTAAATTCAAGATATAAAAGTAAATAAATGGCTTTTGTAGTTAAGTTGTTGTTTAAATAAATCTAGCTATATTGTTAAAAATGTTATTTAATTTATTAAATAATTTAATGTAATTAATAAAATAATTTAATCTCATATTAGATTTATTTTATTGATTAATTAAATTAATTGTGTTGAATTGATTAAGTTAGTCTTTTGAATTAAAAGTGTTAGTTTACTTTTGGAAAGAGAGTTTTAAAAGTTTAAATTCTTCTGTTTGAAAAGAAAATTTTAAATGTAGTAAATTCTATTTGGAAATTAGAATTTTGTTTTAAGTTATTTAAAATTCAAATATCTTCAAAATGCAGTAACTTTGGGTGGAAAAGATATTTTTTAAGAGTTGACTCAATTTGGGGAGGATTTAGAGAAGCCACAAAATTTGAATTTGAATTTGAATTTGAGTTTGGGGGAGATAATATATTTCATTTGGGTTTTATTTTCGCTTCTGGTTTTTGTTTTTGATGGAGAGTTTTGGTTGCAAAAAGAAAAGAGGGTTTTGGGTTTTTTGGATTCAATCTTGGTTTGAAGGTGGAGATCTTGGGATGAAATGGTGGAGTAGAATTTGCAGAGGAACTCAACATCAACTGTTCTTCAAGTTCATGATCACAGGTTTTATTCTGGTTTTAATTGTTTTGAAGTTTTGAAATTTTAGTTTCAATTTGAATGCAAGTTTAGAAAACAAATCTAGAAACCTGTTTGGAATGAAAGAATCAAACAATAGAAATAAAAAGGAACAAAAGAAGATCTTGAAAAATCTCTGTTTGAAGTTGAAAAACCTTCAGAAATTTGTGCACATGAAATTGTGATTAAATGTTTTCTTTTATTGTGTTTTTTGAGGAAAGATATTTCTCTATTTGGCTATTGATAAGCAAAATTACATAATATATATATATACACACACATATATATATGTATATTTTTTATATATAAATATATTCTTGTTATTTGGTCTTTTGGAAAAAACATAGGAACAGGGGATTCATTTTTTTGTTTTTTGTTTTTCATGTTTTATATAAAAAAAATTTTGCATAGAAGCTTTGTTGGGGGGCATCGGTAGCCATGGCTACCCCAGTTGAACCCCAAGGGGGAGGTCGCTGCTGTGGTAGCGCCCCCCACAGTTTGTGGGGAAGTGGCAGCGCCGCCTCCAACAGGGGAGGCTGGGCACAGCCAAGGTTGCGTCCCCTCCCTTGTTAGGGGTTTTCCCTAATACTCATTCTTTCGCTTTTTTGTTTTTTTATTATATATTTTAAATATATATGTATATATTATATTTTATAATATATATTATATATATATGTTTTTTAATATATATATATATTTATAATATGTTATTTTTAGTTCCTGCCGCTAGGCAGGAATACTTATGCATTTGCCCGGAATGCTTTTAACCGACAACATCGACCAATCACATTTCAACATATAACATATTACTTTTTTTTTTGTATAGTTTGAATTTGGAGAGCTATTTTTAATATTGGAAAATTAGCATTTATCTATTTTTCTATTCATCCGAGTAGCTTTATAAATCATTTTTGTTTTAAAAATTCAGGAAAATGCAAACGCATAAATTGATTAAATAAATTTAAGCAAAGGCATAGTGTAAAAGTTGGGGGCTAGAGGTACGTAATCCATGAATGCAGATTAAATGCATTAAAATATCAGGAAAATGCGAGTGCATAAAGTGATTAAATAAATTTAACCAAAGGCATAGTTTATAAAAACTAGCGAGTAGATGTACGTAATGCATGAATACAAATTAAATGCATTAAATGGCATCTGGCTCAAGGTGAAGGCGCTGGAATGGCTTGGTGGCCACGCGTGGCCAGGGTACTTTGGTCATTTAATATAGAGTTAAGCCACTTGCTATGCATCTTTATTACTTTGCGTGTATTGTTTTTGTGTTTTGTAAGTGTGTGTTTTGAGGAAGAGTTTGTAGCGACTGAGCAGGAGATGTTATAGTTGTAGAGTCCAGACCCAGAAATGAGTTACTTGAGGTGATAATTTGTTAATTTTTAGAGTTTTGTTACATTAAAGTGCATAACTAAGCTGTATTTCATAGTGCTCTATTGTGTGGCCAAGCAGGGGATTTTGTAGTTGCAGAGTTGCACACTGGACAGCGAGAGACGAATTGCTTGAGGTCATAAGAGGTAAGTTTTCATTGATTTCTTCTATTTGATATGAGAAATGCAAGTAGGGTTTCATAGTGCTTTAAGACATTCTTATACTTTGATTATAAATTAGTATTTTAAACTACTTTTAGTATTATCTATTCAAATTTCTTGTTGAAATGCGAAGGTTTCATATTTTAAACTACTTTTACTTCATGCATGTGAGCCCTATAAAGTTTGTATATTTTTTATTACTGCAAAGCGGTCCCATAGAGAGGGCTTTGGAACCAAAATTATGTCAACATGTGCGATAATGAGAGCTTTCGAACAATGAGTCGATAGTGTGTTGCTTTGAGCTTTTCCGTTGTCATCAAAGCATAAAGGGTAGAGGGATTTTGTTAAAAGTCATGGTTATTGTCCTCGTAGGAATAAATGCAAACAATGGGAGCATACAGAGAACAGGTGAACTGTTTGACAAAACTCGTGAAAGAAAAACTATTATATATGATTAGTTGTTCATATGTTCATGCATTTGTAGAAGAAAAAATGGGAAACTAATACAACAGTGGATAGTTATAACCCCCAAAAAGAATCAAACCTGGAACAAGAGCAACATCCAAAAAATTGCGCTTTAAAGTACCTAATGCACTAGAGAATTTACCATAGCAGAATACAAATTTTCATTTGCACAGAGATAGACAAAAGAATGTAGTAGAAACCTATTTTTTGCCAGCAAGCATTTAAATTTTGTCAGATGTCGTGGTTACTATTCTCATAGGTAGACATGTAAAATATGAAAGCATTTATAAGGCAAGTGAACTGTTTTACAAAACTAAAATGGGCTTCCGGGGAATGCAATGAGTATTAAATCTGGACACCTTGATATTCACATGTTAACTTTGGCATTTTTATGGAGTTGGTAGTTCTCATTTACTCTTCTTTCATCTGATATCTAATTAATTAGGTGGCTGTTAATTAGTCTTTAAATACATAATAATAAAAAGAAAGAAATAATTATAAATATCCTTGTGGACATTTTAATTATGGGTTGTGATTTGTACTTGCATGTAGATGGATTAAGCACTCAAAAGTCACAGTATATGTAGCGTGTCAGCTAATAGGTCCATGTGACATTTATCCTTGTATCATTAGATAACTAATTAATTAGGTAGCTGTTAATTAGTCTTTAAATGCATAGTAATTAAGAGAAAGAAAAAATTACAATTATCCTTGTGTACATTTTACCTGGTGATCAAATTCAAGGAACAAACATATGAAGCAAACAACAATTTGAGATTTTGTAATTGGAAAACTTAGACTAAATGCTTAGGAAGTTAGAAAATTGTATCTTGGGGTTTAAAAAAAACTATGTCAAATATGTTTTAGAATTCAAATTGCAATGTTGCCATAGAGCAGTCAAGTAATATTGCTTGATAAAATAATTTTAGACTTTGTGCAAAAGAGCAGTTAAATTCATTGCTAGAAGATTTGTGGTACAAGAACCTATGGCAACTAGTTTGTGTAGTTAATCTGATTTACATTTATACTTGTATCTCTTGAATCTAAAAAATGCTTGCTAGTGTTTTAATGGTTTTGGCTATTAGTATCCATCGCAGTAGGAGTATTATATATTGCAATTGTAATTTTGGGAGTTGTTTGCATTTTGGTCATTTCCATGAGCTTTATTGCTATTCTTTTAGAAAAACAAACAAATGGTCTTCGTTTTCTAATCAAAGCTTATTACATGGTGCAATGCTTTTGATTGGAAGAAGAGAGGTGGTGTAGCGGTCCAACTGTAGCAAATTCTTCAAGAAAAGAGTACAAGGTGAGTTTCTAGAATGAACCTTCTCCTTTGTTTACAATTGCATAGAGTAAACAAAGAAAAAGGTTAATTCAAGATTCTCACTATATTGATTGTACTTGTAGTCATATCGTTGCTTTTTGTTACAAGGACAATCTTTACAAATGGGTATTGTGAGTAGCATATGCTATATGGTTCATAAAAATTAAGCAATTGGGTTCAAAAGTAGATCTTTGTTGCAATAACATGACATCAGAAATGCAATTATTATCCAATCAATATACAGGGCAAGTGAACTGTTTGAAAAAATTTCTCGGTGAAATGTGGTCCCCTGGAATGCACTGAGTATTTAGTCTGCGCACTTTGATATTCACATGTTAACTTTGTCATTTTTATCTAGTGTCTAGTTCTCATTTACTCTTCTATCATCTTATATCTAATTAATTAGGTAACAGTTAATTAGTGTTTAAATCCATAAAATTTAAAAGGAAGAAATAATTATAATTATCCTTGTGCACATTACACCTATAACTCAAAGCCAATTAACAAAGCAGCAATAGAAAACTATGTCCATCTTAATATGGTAGACAGTATGTATTTGTGCATAATTTTATAAGGATACCATGCATTGTGATTTCTGCTTGAATGAAGTTTGATTAAACAATTGATAGTTAGTGCTAGACAGCCAAATGAAATTAACTTAGGTAAATGGAAATAGAATGACCCCATCCAATTGTAAAATGAATGTTTATGTGGCTTTTACATGATAACAGGCTTGCAGCCATGAGACTTCTTTGAAGCTTAAATGTCACAGTATATGTAGCATATTACCCAATAGCTCTATCTCACATTTCATTCATGTTGATTAAGGCAAGTTCATATTTCTCATTTACCCTTGTATCATCTCATATCTAAATAATTAGGCAACTGCTAATTAGCCTTTAAGCACATAGCAATTAAAAGAAAGAAATAATTACAATTATCCTTGTGTACATTTGAACTATTAATCAAAGGCAATTAACAAACTAGCACTAGAAAACCATGTGCGTGTTAATGTATTGGATAACATGTATTTGTGCATAGGTGTATATGGATGCTATGAGTTGTGATTTCTACCATTATGTAGTGCTTACTATTACTTGTACAGCCAAGCCACATGCAAGTAGAATTCATAGTTCATGGCATCCAGATACACTCAAGGACAAATACAAATCAAGGTTGTTGGCATCCTGATAAGAAAAATGATGAGATACATCCAATTAATGTATGTCACAACATCTTATTGAATGAAGATGATTTGGATAGGGAGGTTACAAATGAGAATCCTTATTGGTGTGTGACTAATGCTCTTTTTTAAGACTTGTCAAGAAAATTGCATGCCAATACTATTAGAAAACAGGTGGAATCAGATTTATTGATTGACTATGATTGACGGGTCAAATGTGTACAAGGATAGTTAAATAATTAGGTAGCGGCTAATTAGTCTTTAAGTACATAATAATTAAAACAAAGAAATAATTACAATTATCCTTGTGTACATTTGAACTGTTGATCAAAGGCAATTAACAAACTAGCACTAGAAAACCATGTGTGTGTTAATATGTTGGATAACATGTACTTGTGCATAGGTGTATATGGATGCTATGAATTGTGATTTATGTTTGCATGTAGCTGGTTTAAACATTTAATAATTAGTGCTGGATAATGGAATGAAATGAACTTGGGCAAATGGAAATAGAATGACCCCATGGAATTGGAACATCAATGTTTACGTGGCTTTAACATGATAGCAGATTTGCGTCCATGAGACTTATTTGAATCTCAAATGTCATACTGTATGTGGCGTATTAGCTAATTGGCTTAACATGATAGCTTTCAAACAAGTTAATTCAGCGATCAATCAAGCTAATTGGTTGATGAATTAATTGTGTTGAGTGGTTAGTCATAGTTAATTATTAGTCATCTTTATCCTCTAAATCAGTTAAATCAATCTTGCCTATTCACATTCACAGATACACAATCTTTTTGACCATTTTGTCTGCTTTTAATAAAATAGTAGCTTTAGAACATAATATGTACATTCATCTAAGCATGATAAGATGTGGATTTCTAACAGATATTATGGTTTGAAATGTTGTCATGAATATGCATACAAAATATGGAAGCACAAGAAAAACATGTAAACTGTTTGACAGAATTCCTCGAAGAAATGTTGGCTCTTGGTGTGTAATGATTGCAAGTTATGCAGAGAATTATTTGTCGGAAAATATTTTTGAAAACTTTCAAGAAAATTAGCTAGATAGCTGATCAAGTTAACTGTGAATCAAGTTACTTGACCAGTCAATGAAACTAGTTCATTGATGGATCAATTTTCTTGAATAGTTAATTATAGTTAATTATAAATCATCTTTATTCACCAAATCAATTAAACCAATCATGGCCATTCATATGCAAAGAAAGAATTTTTTGAAAAGGCTTTATAGACAAGGAAGCAAATGCAATTGCTAGGTGCAAATTGAAATTGCAAAACCTTCGCCAACATCTTCCTTTGTGTTTCTTGTGCTACAAATATTCAACAAGCTATAGTTGTCCATATTAATTGTATTCCTTTGTCTATGTTCAAGCCATCTGTTTATTCTATTGCTTTCACTATTATTTCATGAAAGCTCAAATGTCATAGTATATGTGGCGTATCAGCTAATAAGTCCATCTTACATTTTGCTCATGACAATTTAGTTTGTCTCATCTCTCTCTGATACATTAATCAAAGTCAATTAACAAATAAGTCAATCTTACACTTGACTCATGCAAATTAAGTCAATTCTATCTTTTACTCATTAATGAAATTAACTAATTCAGCTTAACAAGATAGCTTTCAAACAAGTTAGGTCAGTGATCAATCAAGCTGTTTGACTGATGAGCCAATTGAGTTCAATAGTTAATCATAGTAATAGCAAAAAAATCCTTGTTAGATGATGTCATAGTTGAATTTGCTTTTGTGTGCCTGTCTGCACTTTTGCTATAGCTTGAAGCAATGATGCTTTATGGTTCAAGTATTAAGTGTAATTGGAAACCTTTCTTGATTTAAATTGATTGATTTAAATCTGTTTGGAAACCATACTTACAGTGGTTCTTTAGGCTCGATGCAAAACAACAATATAGTTAAAATGCATAGCAAAAGCTTGTAGAGAACCATGCTCACACTTGTACATTTGGAATTCAAGAACCTATGATAAATAGTCTACCAGGTTAATATGTTTTCAATTAATACTTGTTTCTATTGAATCTAAAAAAATACTTGCTGGTTTTTTTCAGTGTTTTGACTATTAGTATCCATTACACTATCACTGTCATCCATTGCAATTATAATTTTGGGAGTTGTTTGCACAAATGTGTTTTGATGCATTGTGAAACCCAAGTTGCATTTCTAGGATAAAATGAAGCAAAATAAATAAAAGTAGCAATTTGTTACCTTGAGTAACTCATCTCTTGGTGTTCATTCAATGAGCACAGGAGCTTTTGCTCTGTCACTATAAACGTTCCCTTTGTATTGATAAAAGCTGTCAGTTTTCAAATCTATGCCTTTGCTTAAATTTATTTGTATATGGAGTAACATTGTTTTCAAATGCATGACTGATAATAACACGTATATTAGAAAACTTTGAATCAAAATACACAAATCATTAAAAAAATAATATTTCTCTCTTTGTCTTCTAATGCTACAGATAGAGCTTCTTTTCAATCATCATATGTATACGCCACATATTCCTAGCCTAACTGTATTAACTTAGAGAGTCTTGACAAATTACCGGAAGAGCTGACTATTTTCAACTTTGCATAAGCCTCCACTGTATTCCACACTATATTATTGTTGTCTACCTTTTTACCATCAAAACTTGTCTACATATGGCAAATGACTAAAATTACACATCCTTTTTTTGGATTACTTACCATGTTCTGCCACCTTAATAAGATCAGGTACAGCCGTAATGTATTAAAAATGAATTTATAACTGTGCAATGCAGTCAAGCCCCTATTTTTCAAGTTATAGCCAAACAAACTATATGATTACACCACAAATGGAGATTCTTACTCCAAACAAGAGGGAATAAAAACATAAGATGCAATTGCTAGCCAGGTCCTTCATTGCTCCCTTGCTACTGGTAGATATCACAAAAAAGTAAAAACCTATTTCTAAGATGACAATGAATTTAAGGCACTTGAAATAAGTTTGTCTCTATAATATTGCCCACACTTATTTATCCCCAGCAGCTATGTATTGGCTTATAGGTAGATATAATAGTTGAAAATGCTATCGTAGACATATATTCACAATGTGGAAATATAGACAAGGTCCAGGAATTGGAAACAAGGAATGCATAGGAAACATAAGCTATGAAATACAATGACATGTAGCATAAACAAGTAACAGTTTAAACTCCAATAATCTGTGAAAAAAGCTTTTGTGAACATTGATTTTTTATCAGATTACTTTTGCAAAATACATGTGCAGTAATGCAAAAAGGGTATCTGGTAATTTTTCTATCAATTCATATCACCCAAGAACTGCTTTTGACAGAGAGACACTTCCTCCTCCATCTGTTTTAGTTTAGCAGAATCTGGTCAAGAACTTTATTTTGTTAAATGAAACAATCAGGAATTTGGAAAACAGAAAAAACAATGGATTGTTGAGCTTTCTAATTCATCATGATTTTTCAATTTTTTTACCCCACTTTTATAGCATATTGAATAACAAGCAACTAAAAACAACATTCAGAACTCTACAATGCTCTTGTAGAATGAGAACACAAACAAGTATTCAAGGGTGCCTATGTTGTTTACTTCTGCTCCAAACTCTAAAAGAAGGCTCGCACAGTCTTTGTATCTATTTGTTGTTGCAATGTGCTAAACACAGGATATCAAAAACATTTGTCATATTGTTCCGAACTCTCAATAAAAAAAGAATCTCCATATCCTACCATCAAAGAAAATGCATTAAATTCAGAGTTTGAAATTGAAGATAACAAACCTAATAGCACTCACTTGGATAAACTGTTTTGTATAGTCTAAATTTTATTGGTTCCTAGCATCAAGGCAGGAATACTCATGCATTCGGTTGGAATGCTTTTAACTGGCAGCATTGGGCAATCACATTTCGGCATTTAACATATTACTTATTTTTTTGTATAGTTTGAATTTGGAGAGCTATTTTTTATATTGGAAAATTAGCATTTATCTATTTTCCTATTCATCTGAGTAGCTTTATAAATCATTTTTGTTTTGAAAATTTGGGAAAATGCGAATGCATAGATTGATTAAATAAATTTAAGCAAAGGCATAGTTTAAAAACTGGTGGCTAGAGGTACGTAATCCATGAATGTAGATTAAATGCATTAAAATATCAGGAAAATGCGAGCGCATAAATTGATTAAATAAATTTTAGCAAAGGCATAGTTTATAAAACTAGCGAGTAGACGTACGTACTACATGAATACAAATTAAATGCATTAAATGGCATCTGGCTCGAGGTGAAGGCACTGGAATGGCTTGGTGGCCACGGTACTTTGGTCATTTAATATAGAGATAAGCCACTTGCTATGCATCTCTATTACTTTGCGTGTGTTGTTTTAGTGTTCTGTAAGCACGTGTTCTGAGGAAGAGTTTGTAGCGACTGAGCAGGAGATGTTATAGTTGCAGAGTCCAGACCTAGAAACGAGTTACTTGAGGTGATAATTTGTTATTTTGCACAGTTTCTTTCCATTAAAGTCCATAATGAAACTGTGTTTCATAGTGCTTTAGTTGGACTATCACTATCACTTTGTGCCTGATGTGTCGGTGCATGTATGTATGTATGCATGTCTCTATGTACATATGCATTTATCTATGTGCATATCTATGTAAACATTTGTAGATGCATATGTCTCTCGATATATCTATGCATATATGTATTTATGCATATGTGTATGTGTGTATAGATGCATCTATGTGTATATGCATGCATGCATATATGTTTACGCCCATACATGCATTTATGTGTGTCCACATGGATGTATCTGTACATATATATACATGTGTATATATATATGTGTGTGTCTATATGTCTTTTCTAGGAAAGAGTTTACAGTGACAGGGAAAAGGTTGTCATGGTTCCAAAAAGGACACTCGTAGACAAGTTACTTCAGGCAATAAATAGTTATTTTCATCAAGTTTTCTTTTATTTTAGAGTCCATAGGCAGATTGGGTTTCACAGTGCTTAGCCTACACTAATCTTCATAGACTAGTACCTCGGATGAACAATTATCTTTTTTCCAATGTACAATATGGGAGCTTAACAATAACTTGGTGCTTATGAGTCCTCTAAAGATTACATATCTTCAATTACTGCAAAACTGTTCCATAGTGCAAGCTTTAGAGCCACTGTACTGTTAGCATCTGCCATAATGGGACCTTTCGAACAATATGTGGACAATGTGTTGAGAAGGCTTTACAAACTGTCAGGCAAATGCAATTTACAGATATAAGCCTAAACTCCACAATTGCTTTCAGCTTTCTCGTTGTCATTAAAGCATAAAGGAAAGAGGA
Organism: Sequoia sempervirens; assembly: GCA_007258455.2. NCBI lineage: Eukaryota > Viridiplantae > Streptophyta > Pinopsida > Cupressales > Cupressaceae > Sequoia > Sequoia sempervirens. Next base: position 6,695,658 of record VDFB02000011.1, read on the forward strand.
TTTTTTCCAAACTTCTAATTTATGTACTTTTACATGATAATTCACCTTATTAATTAATGAATCAAATTATCTTAATTAATTAATGTTCTTTTCCCTTCTATCATTTCATATCTAATTAATTAGGTAACTGCTAAATAGTATTTACATACATAATAATTAAAACAAAGAAATAATTATAACTATTCTTGTGCACATTTGACCCATCAATCAAAGTCAATTAATAAATCTGATTCCACCTGTTCACTGATAGTATTGACATGCAATTTCCTTGACAAGTCTTGAAAAAGAGGATTACTCACACACCAATAAGGATTCTCATTTGTAACGTCCCTATCCAAATCATCTTCATTGAATAAGATGTTGTGGCATACATTAATTGGATGTATCTCATCATCTTTCTTATCAGGATGCCAACAACCTTGGTTTGTATTTCTCCTTGAGTGTATCTAAATGCCATGAGTTATGAATTCTAGTTGTATGTGGCTTGATTGCACAAGTAATAGTAAGTGCTACATAATGGTACAAAATAAACTTATGCAAATGGAAATGAAATGACCCCATTTAGTTAGAAAATCAATATTTATCTGGCTTTCACTATTAAGTGATAGTTGGTCTAGCATTAAACAATAGCTAGAAATTGTTTTTATTAGAACTTAATAGTGCTAGCATAGGTCTGTGTTGTTTTTTGGCTTAGTATTGATAGGTTTCCATGGCCTATTTACACTTCTTCAGACGCTTAAGCAAATATGGCATCTATTCCATTGATTGCTCTTAAAGAGCTTATGCCACCATTGCAATAACATAATTACACTAGTGCATGTATATGCAAAATATGCTCTATATTATAGGGTACACAAATAACAATAAGTATTTTAAAATTATAAAATGCAATTTGCATTATAAGAAACAAAAGTTCTTGCTTAGGTTCTTTCTCGTCGAAATGAATCTACATAAGAATTTTGTTTTGTTTTTATGAATAACATAGTATATGTCACTCACTGTACTCATTTGTCTAAATTGTCCTTGTAACAGGGATCGGTGCTTTCAACTGTATTTAAACAATCATGCACAAACTGCAACGTGAGGTTAGCATATTAACCTTCTTTTTTTGAAAAAAAAACAATGCAGAGATTTCCAAATATGCACTTCTAGGAAGATTTCCCATGGTTGTAGATGAAATAGTATATGTTTTTACAGTTTGCTCATTTCTCAATTTTGTCATTGTACTAGGAAAAATTGCTTGTGCCTATAATAACAGCTAGAATTTGTACATTGCTGCAAGTATACTTGATCATTCAATAGCAGATTGCAAGGTCAGCTTTCCAAATTGTCTTTCTGCTTTTCTTGAAATGCAATTGAAATTCTTCAATATAATGACTGCATAAATTTCTTTTTCATGTTTTCATTTTGTCATCTTGTATTCCTCATTTCTTTGAACACAAATGATTTAAAAGGCTGCTTGCACATATAGAAACAGGAAAATGCATTTTCCACAATTTCAATAGTAATTTGTCTTCGAAAAATAGAACAAGTTTTGCTTATGTGTTAACTAGTTATACTTCCTCTATACAATATCCATAGAATAGAATGAACTGCTAGAATGCAATTTTTAAACCCTGTTTGCAGTTTCAAATAGCCTATAAAGTCATAAGTCTTTGTTTTATGTCAACTGGTTTTTACCTACATGCATTTAAGGCAATTTTGTTCATAAGACTACTTATATCTGTGGCAAGTTGCTATGCACTGTGCAAGTGAACGTGTGTTTAATCTTCATGTATTGCAAAAAAAGACCACAAAGTTAATTTCAAAAGCTGACATGGCACATGAGTACAATGAATGATGTACTACGTTACTCATAGACATGATGCAATATTTTTCCATGGTCTTGTTTACATGCAAAATGACATTAACCACATTTTTTTTTGCTCACATTGCCAATTTCACTGTGTGCTTTAAACCTCTAAAGTAAGAGAAAACTGAGGGAAGAAACTATTTATTGCCTCAAGTAACTCGTTTCTGGTTCTGGACACTATAACTATAACAAAGTCTGCTCAATCACTATAGACTCTCCTAGAACAAAGACTTGTAGAATAGAAAAACAATTTGCGCAAAGTAATAGTCATGCTTAACAAGTGACTTAAGTCTATAACAAATGAACAAAGCAGCCTAGCTATACATGTCCACCAAGCCATTCCAACAGTTTCTCATCCACCCACATGCTATGTAATGCATTTACTTTGCATTTATGCACTGTGTGCCTGCACCTCTGAGTTTTAATCTCTTTTTTTAATTGTTTAATCGATCTACGCCTTCGCTTTTGCTCAATGGACCTATGCCTTTGCATTTTTCTCAAATTTTTAAAACTCAAATGATTTTTAAAGCTATTCCCACAAATAAGAAAAGCCATAGATCTTCTTTGATCAATCAATGCATTTGCATTTCCTTGATTTTTTTAAAACAGAAATGATTTATGAAACTATTCTCTAGATGCCACTTAATTCATGTTTATGTGAATAGCTTTTAAAATCATTTGCTCTTTGAGAAAATCAGTCGCTTAGAAGTACATAGAAACAAAGGAATCCAATTACACAAAACATTTAAAGACCATAGACTGAGATTGACAATGTGAGCAAAAAAGATTCTTATCCACCATTTCTTGCATGTAAACAAAGCTACCTGAAAATATTGTTTTGTGTTTGTGGCATTGAAAGTATACATCATGCATTGTACTCATTTATCCAATTTGTCAATGTAACAGGAATAAGTACATACAATCCTGGTGGGGGACAGTGGATGACAAGGTCAGGTTGAAGAATTAATACTATTTTTCCCTTGTGCTTCTAAAAAATTGTTTGTTGTATAATATGTCACATAGGCTTCTGCTACTACTCAAAATCCATTTTCCAACATATATAGAGATTATTATCTTCCAAGATGCTCGACAACATGATTAATACTATAGAATGCTATTGAGTAAAAGCACATAGGCAACATAGGAAAAAACTATAGATTTTGTAATCTAGATGATAGCGTTTGATACTATTCATACATAACATCTACTATTCTCAAACACATTAGGATACAAAAGAAACAAAGAAAATGATAGACGTTGACACCTATGAATTGACAAAGCGCCCCCAAATATCAAACATTGACTACGCGCTTAAGGGCGAGGGGCTTTGCAGATTAAGTACTTTTGCATACAATGTTGGCGATTGTTTGTTTGACTCATTACAACTACTGCTTAACAATCGCTACACATCAATTCAACTACGAAACAAAGCTATAGATTACTTCTTGATTTGCCTTCAAAACAAGGACAAAGAAGCAATAAAATCATACAACTATGAACTAGACCCTAATACTCTATATACATTGCACAAAGTACATGATCCGCAAACATATTTCCACAGAATGTGATTATCTGCAAAGCCACAGGAAGATTGCACTGAAAGTGGATTGTGGGGTGACTTATTTTGCATTCACTGGATATCCAAATGGTTGAATATAGAAATATGCCTTTGGTCAAGAACAACAGCAAGAAGGTACTTACAGTTCAATAGTTCTGATTACATAGAATCAGTCTCTATACTATTTCATGACATGAATTCTTTAAGTGGACACTTTGAACCATTGTTAAAAATTGAAACACAAAACGTAACTTCAAAACAGCCCGTAGGTTCACATGAAATTAAAAAACTGTGCACAAAGTATCCTCGAATATCAAACATTGACAATGTCCTTAGAGCTGAAGGCCTTTGTAGATTAAGCACATTTGCATACAATGTTGGCGATTGTTTGTTTGACTCGCTTCAAGTACTACTTAACAATCAGTACACCTCAACTCAATTACGAAATGGAGCTATAGATCATTTCCTAACTTGCCTTCAAAATAAGGACAAAGAAGCAATTAAATCATATAACAATGAACTAAATCCTAATACTTTATATACATTGCACAAAGTACATGACCAAGAAACATACTTCCGCAAAATGCGATTGTCTGCAAGACCATGCATAGACCATAGTGAATGTGGATTGTGGGGTGACTTGTTCTGCATTCACTGGATATCCAAATGGTTGAAAATACAAATAAGCCTCTGGTCATTGACAACATCAAGAAAGTACTTAGATTTCAATGATTCTAGATATACAGAATCAGTCTTTATACTGTTCCATGATACAAACCCTCTGGCTGGACATTTTGAGCCGCTCCTAAGAATCAAAGCCCAAAATCCAACTTCGCCAATGCTCAACAAGCTTACTCCAACTTAAAAAGTTGATCAGAAGTGGTCCACAATACAAAATTACTTACTTGAACAAGACACATGCTTTGCCAAAAAAAAGAAGAATTTGATACCATTTGTCACAGCAAACAATTTTAAACATAAATCAACAATAAGACTTAATCACCTGAAGAACTTGATTAGAAAAGAAAAACAAAAAGAAAGTACACCTACCAGTCCAAAGAAAAAAAAAACATTGTCACCAATAGAAATTTATAAAACAGCAATACAAGATACACCAAAATACCCATGTGCAATTTGCCAAGTGCTCTGTTTGAACAAGGATATCAAGACATTCAAAGAAAAACAAAAAGAACTATACTATAAGCTACTACAATCAGATTTCTTACCATTCACAGATTTCATATGCCATGTATGCTACTTTGCATTGAAACAATCCACTATTCCAAAGTATGCTACCCCACAAAAAATAAGAACTAATAGACCATTGTGCTATGTGCAAAATTTAACTTAGCTAGAAGAACGACTTGTCTCACTTAGAATTGCATTTGCACAGATTTGGGAACTAGGGTTCAAAAGGTCTCAAATAGGCCTAACAGGTTCTATTATAAATGTTCCTATTAACATGAACATTTTACAAAGACCATTACCACAATCAATTAACAACACACAAACAATTGTTGTTTCGTTGAAAAGGCGCTTACAATACAAAAATGCATTTCAAAAAGGCATGGTGCGCCCAAATGTCATCATGCAAGCTTTGACTCAATTAACAAGGAGACCATTATACAAAATGCACAAAGTCCACATAAACCAAGATTGTCGAGAAGTTCTCCAATGCACTCAAGAAAACGAAGACAATAGTCCACAAAATACAAGTGAAACAGAATCAGATAGTGAAATCGAAAATGAAAACCCATCAGAAACATTGATACATGGATTTACTGAGTCTAGAAGTATCCATAACATGGAAGACAAGATTATTGAAATTGCACCTGCAGAGGACAAGTATCCAATTGGAATATATAAGGACATGTATGCTGAAGAAATGAATTTCCCAACTTTATTCTTTGGCAAACCACGTGATAATGACATTGTAAAAAACTTTACATATCAGAAAATAGTACGCTGGGAGCTCTTACAGTCACAAAGACAATTTGCATATCATACAACAAACATTTTTTTCAAAGCTACTAAGGTACTAATACAACAAGTACTGTCTACAATGACAATAAGAATCCGAAAAGGCCAGTTAAAAGAGCGAAAGCTATTTGCAAAAGACGTTAAACACAAACCAAATCTAGAAAAAATTCTTAAATCAGATATTGGATATGTTGATTTCAAAAGAATAAGAATCTCTCCAGACTATTCACAACAACTTAAGAAAAATGTATTTGCTATGATTCGACAACTAGGACCACCGACATTTTTCATCACTTTCACTAGTGCTGAGCAAAATTGGGATCCACTAATTCAAACATTACAAGAGCTGCACAATCTACACCAATCAGCACAAAACCGTCAAGAATCTAATGACCCAACACACATTGACAAATTCGAACTAATCAAGAAAGATCCTATCACTTGTGCACGTTACTATAAATATAGAATAAATGCAATAAAAAAATTGATACTTACAGATGACTCTTTCTTTGGAAATGTCATTGATTACTTCTCAGTCACTGAGTTCCAAAATCGAGGAAATGAACATGATCATTTCCTCATATGGGTTAAAAATGCACCAATCTACACAGAAAATAACAACACGGACATCATAGCTTTTGTTGATAAGTATATTACTTGCGACACCGAAAATTTGGAACCTGCTTTGGCAATGCTACACAAACATTGTCATACAAAGAAATTCAAGAGATCAAGAAAATGACTTTGTAGATACAATTTTCCTTTCCCACCAATGCAAAAGTCAACTATACTTTTACCAATACTCCAAAAGATTGAAGCGATAACTACAAATGCCACTGACATCTTTTCAAAACTCCAAAAAGCAAACTATGATGAAACATTCACTTTTCAAATGTTCTTAAAATAAATAAACTTAACTGACAATGAATACATTGAAGCTTTGAGCTCAACATTAAACAGGCCTACGATTTTTTTACAAAGAAAACCATCACAAATATGGAACAATAGTTTTTCAAGGAAAATTCTAGATCTTTGGAAGGCTAATACAAATGCACAGTTTGTCCTCAATGCATATGCTACTGCAATGTATTGTAGCTCATATATTGCAAAAGTAGACAAGTCAATGACATATGCATTCAAAAGAATACGTACAGACCATAAGCAAGACAATATTGATGCAATACGAATGGTAAGTAAACTTGGAAATGCCATGCTTAACTTGCAACAAATGTCATCACAACAAGCTGCACATATTGTTTTGTCATTGCCATTAAATTACAGTTCAAGAAAATGTATATTCATTGATACACGATCTAACAATGATCGCACATTTATACTAAAATCTGTTAAACAATTGAGCAATGAGCCAGACGAATCAGAAAACGTTCTTGCGAAATCTATTATAGACTACTATTTAAAATGTCCTGAAACAATGGTGGACATATGTCTTGCAGAATTTGTTTCAAGATACAACAAATACGGTGCTACAATTGAACCAAAGGCCAAACCAAATGTGATACGGTTTATCAATTTCAACAAACACTTTGATATAGAGAATCATTGTAGAGAGCAATTGGTTCTCTATGTTCCATTTACCATTAATGAGCATACACTCAAACAAAACTTTGACTCTTGGGAACATGCATACATGTACCATGGACAAACCATTCAAACAAATAGTTCAAAGTTCATCCACAACACAAACTCCACATGGGGTGACATTGAAAAAGCTATAAATGATCTTCAGTCTCTTGAAGATGAAAAGCTCATTGACCTACCAATGCAAGCAAAGCTTCACCAGAAAGAACTATATGACATACAAACAGACCTTCCAAACATAGGTCGTTCTAACCCAAATACCATGCATTACAATGGATTTGAAATTACAAAGCACCCACAGATTATAGATAACAATGAATACTACAAGTTAAGACGAATGTTAAATAAAGAACAAAAAACAATTGTTAAAGATGTTCTCATAAAAAAGATGAAAAATCCACAAAAGCTATTGCACTTGTTTTTGACTGGGGGAGCTGGAACAGGAAAGACTTTTACAGCAAAGGCCATCTACCAAGCTCTCATTCGCATCTATAGCAATTCTGTTGACAATAATCCAGACAAACCCAAGGGCTTATTAACTGCATATACAGGTAAAGCAGCATATAACATAGGGGGATTCACATTACATTCAACATTTCACATACCTTTTAATACATCAGAATTCCTGCCACTAAACACTGAAGTGCTTGACACTATGTCAAAGCACTATGATCAATTGCGCATACTTCTTATAGACGAGATATCATTAGTTGGCTCAACATTCCTACGGTATATTGATAGAAGACTACGAGACATAATGCAAATTCCTACAGCATACTTTGGAAACCTTGATACAATATTTTGTGGTGACCTTTACCAGGCACAACCTGTCCTTGACTCTGTGGTTTTTGAAAATAGGCCTACTCCAATTAATTTAATGCCTTATAGTTTCTGGAAAGACCCTTATAGTTTCTGGAAAGACCACATAAAATGCTATTCATTGGTGACTACCATGAGACAAAAAGATGAAATATTTATTTCAATCCTTAATAGACTACGAGTAGGCATTCAGACAACTCATGATATAGACTATCTCAACAAAATTTGCTTTCGTCTTGTACCATTTGATCCATTGCTTCCGCACCTTTTCTATAGGAGAATTGATGTTCAAGCACATAACAACAAAATGCTATCAATCATTCCAACCCAAATGATAGTGCTAGATGCAATAGATGAACTTGAGGAGGACCTTAATGCAATACAAGTATACAGTCACACAACGACACTTCCATCACAAATATGCTTGAAACCAAACATTCTTGTTGAACTTTATGCAGGCAATTACAATGTTCAAGATGGCCTCGTCAATGGTTCAGATGGAATTTTTAAAGCATATACAACACAAAACAAAATTGATATTGTCTGGATTAAATTTAATGACCCATCAATCGGACATCATCAATGCAAAAAACTAGCACAATGCTATTCTACTATCATTGACAAAGACTGGGTGCCTATACAACGCATTGTTAGGCCAATCCAGAAAATAACAAACAAGAAAATTACAATTAGAAAACAATTCCCAATACAAGTAGCATGTGCGAATCATACATCTATCCCAAGGATTAACAATAGAGGCCTTGGCTTTTGATCCCACAGGCATTAGACAACATGGGCTAACCTATACAGCTCTATCACGAACAAAATCAGTAGATTCATTATTTCTGTTACAACCTTTAACTACAAAAAACTTCAAAGTTAAAGACAAAATACAACTAGAAATGTCTCGTCTCCAGACATGTGCACAATGGCAATTTGATAACCAAAGCACATGTTCAGAAAACAAATCACATATGCTCCTATATACATTGAACACTCGTAGCTTGAAAGCACATGCAGAAGACATTGTCAATGACTATGGCATAATGCAATCTGATATCTTATGTCTCCAAGAAACACATATGCATCCCTTTGAGCTAAATATCTTGCTGTTGTATTTTGATAGCTTCTCTGTACATAACATACATGGCATAGCAACTTTAACTAGGAAACATTTATTCCTGTCAAAAACAAAACAACATGAAACATCAAATATTGAAGCCATCACATCAACAGTAATGCTATCTAACAATGAACTCAATGTTTGTAATATTTATGCAAGACCTACAACTGCCATACACGAAGTTATCACAATCTTGCAAATAATTATTGCATCCACAAATTCAGAAAACATGTTGTACATTTTAGGCGATTTTAATGTGGACATGTTTTCAGAAAGTAGAAGCAAAAAAATACTTCACAGTTATATGCAGCAGAACAATATACAATTTATGTTGAACCAACAACATAGCATGGGCAAGTCAGTCATTGACCACATTTGGTCCAACACGACTACAAATATATGCTCTATCTATAAATCAGAAGCATATTGGACTGATCACAATCCAATTTTCCTAAAATTGCATGTTGCCCAATAGACAAATTCAACTTTATAGAACTTATAGCCTTATATCACTCTTATGCTTTGCAATTCCTTTTTCAATGCTATATCCATTATTTGTAGGAGATCTATGGATGAAACTAAAAAATAGTCAAAGCAAATACAAACCACACAAGAAGAATCAGCACAACGGTAAAGCACTCATAGTATTATTCCTTCATACTCATTCACCCAAATCACAAATATTCAAATAACATTGTTCCAATTCTTTGCAGGACACCAAAAGATGTATCAAAAAGACAGGAAAAACAAGTGCAAATTGCATAGGAAGAGTCAGCACAACGGTAAAGTGCTTGGTTCTTCATTGTACCTCCATTTTCCCAGCTTGCTACTATTAAATTAGCATTCAATTGACATCATCCTTGTTCCTTGTAGGACAAGAGTCAAGAAACCTAAGATTGTTTCAATCGAACAGCTAAATGCAAAAAGAGTTGGAGACACCTTCCAAGGTGATGTGCTTGTTGTCTACAAAGCAACATTGGATAAGGCCAACAAAACACGGGAAATGTTGCGTGCTGATTTAACAGATCACAAAGTAGAAATGACAATCACATTAAATGTTAGTGGAAACCTTGTGTGTAAACATGAGCCTAAAATAGTCCCGGGGTCAGCTATCTCAATCTCATATTTTCAAGTTGCACCTAGGACAGATTATGACAGAGGTGACTGTGATTGCATTTTGATTTTAACAAGCATAAGCACCACTAAAAACATCCCATGCCTCTGTCAAGAGTACAAATTCATTCCAAGTATGACTATCAGCCAACTGCTAACAACTAAAAATGAGTACCTAGCTGGCACAATAGCTGTGCTAGTAGTTGGTGCCAAGAAAATGGGTACCCAATTTGCAGTTGACATCAAAGATGGCCACACTGACATAGACAAAGCATAGGTATCTCGGTCTACAAAACTTTTTCCTGTTCTTTCAGTTTCAACCTTTTCTCATTCTATAGTGGTCTCTATAACAATTCCCGTAACAAAATCTAATTCTCTCATTGAATCGTAGGTGCTATTACGGTCAATATATGAGCAACAATAGTTTGCAATCGAAGACCAGTTGCATACAAATAAAACACCTGCAATGCTTTTCAAGAATGTTGTAAGAAAAACAGATCAAAAGAACACATTTCACACATGTCGGTCAACATTCATCTGTAACTTGAATGACAAAAGAAGCTTGGAAAAACTCAACAACCTACTACATTCAACTTTTAAGGTAACGACATTCATTTTTTTTAAACTATCGCATCCAAACCTGTATTTTTTGTCTCCTCTAACAATTTTGAACCATATTCTATAGGTTTCTGGTACTCTAAAAGCAACAAATGCATTTTCCAATCCATATCATGCATGCTATCCAAAATTCAAATGCAAATTCACTGCTTATGGCACACTCCAAGAAAAAACTGCTCACTACAAACAATGCAACCAACAAGTCAATTATACATTCTGTTTGCAACTTAAAACTATCATTACAACTTATGACAATCAAACAATTCAGTCTTCAATTGACCAAGTCACCATGCACCGTCTATTGCCCACACTGCAAAACCTCAGCTATGAAGACTATATCAAGGACAAGTCAGCAGTGATATTCATCCTACGGGACTTCAGCACTGAAGGACATTTTAGCCTTGACCAAAACAATGCCATTGTTGAAGCCATTTGCATTGACAAATAAATAGGAAACATCACCAGAAGGTTAAAAAGTCATTCATATGTAAACTTTTTCTCTTGTGAACCAGCACCTCATATCACCATCCATACAAACTATGTTTCTAATACGTAGCATTTTCTTGGCTTTACAGGAAACTAGGAATACAGGAGTACATATTTACATTGTTTAGACTTTAACTTTTTCACCTTTCCATGCTCCAAGACATTTCACTGGTTTTGACATGTTAAAGACATCTTTGGTTTTAAAATACTCTATTGCTATTATACATTTAGACACTTTTATAGGTTACTATGTTAAATTCTTCTCGAATATGGACATCTAAAAATCTAATTTTGTTTTTGCACCTACGAAGACAGTGGTTCTCTATGTACATCTGACATATATGTTCAATAATTATTACCCCTCTATGCATAATGCCATTCAAACTATATAGTTTAAATGTTTCCTTTTGCATTCTGTCGTTTCTAGCTTTTCCAATATTTGCTCTCTGTTTGTTATGTTTTCGAGATTTTATGGTGACTGAGTAGAAGTTGTTATGGTTGCACACTCCAGACCCATAAACAAATTACTTGAGGCAATAAATAGTTATTCTCCTCTGACTTTTTTCATTTTATGTTGTTAATGCAACCAAGTCTCAACACTGCTTTTATGCATTGTACTTTATAGTAACTTTTCCATCACACATTCTAATGTATAAAGTACATTCCTGTATAGAGAAATCCATTTGTTTCTTTCGCTGCATATATGTATATTTACATGTATATATGCCTCTATGTCCATATGCACATATGCACATATTCATGTATGCATGTATTCATCTAAGCTTCTACGTATCCCTATATGCAATTGCGTATACATGCATCCATGCATTTATGGATGTGCCACTCTAGCCTTGTAGCAATTTATTATGTTCTATGGATATCGCATATATGAACACTAATTAGCTCTTTCACCGTAGATAACAGTTGTTTTCGTAAATGCCAAATCAAGCTTATATGTATCAAGATACATATATACTCAGACTTAAAACTACTGATTTATGATCTCTATTGTTCCATTTTCGTAGACATGTTACTATTGCAATCAAATGTGTAAAGCATTCATGTCCAAAGAAATTAGAAACAAGAGTGGCAATATGTTACACAACCTTGTGTTATGCCTTTATAGCAGTTTTTTCATTGCACTTCAAGAAAAGCAGAAACTAAAATATTATTCATATTATTTCATCTATGGCATTTATAGCTTTTGCAATAATTATTACAGGCATAGAGTTCAGTGTTGAATAGTTCTATTGTTCATGTCATGGCTTCAACATTGTTCATGTCAAATTGCATTATCTGACAAAGTTAACTTGCGAAAACCAAAGTGTCCATTATGAACACTTATTGCATTCCATGGGACCACATTTCTTTGAGGAGTTTTTTTGAACAATTCGCTTCCCTTGTGTATGCTTCCATATTTTGCATATGTTCCTATGAGCACATTAACTATAATAGTTCACAAAATTCCTTTATCCTTTATGCTTTCATCATAGCGAAAAAGCTCAAAGCAATTGCAGAGTTTAGGTTTAGAGAACACAGGCTTACAGAACACAAAAACAACACACACAAAGTAATAGAGATGCATAGCAAGTGGCTTAACTCTATATTAAATGACCAAAGTACCCTGTCCACGTGTGGCCACCAAGCCATTCCAGCGCGTTCACCTCCATCTGGATGCCATTTAATGCATTTAATTTGCATTCATGCATTGTGCTCACATTTTCTTGATATTTTAATGCATTTAATCTGCATTCATGGATTACGTACCTCTAGCCGCCAACTTTTACACTATGCCTTTGCTTAAATTTATTTAATCAATTTATGCGTTCGCATTTTCCTGAATTTTTAAAACAAAAATGATTTATAAAGCTACTCGGACGAATAGAAAAATAGATAAATGCTAATTTTCCAATATTAAAAATAGCTCTCCAAATTCAAACTATACAAAAAAATAAGTAATATGTTATATGTTGAAATGTGATTGGCCGATGCTGCCGGTTAAAAGCATTCCAGGAAAATGCATAGGCAAATTAAAAATGGGTTCACAAGAAAGAGCTTTTGATTCTAAATCCATATGCATACTTTGATTAAAACTAGTGGCTGAAGGTACATAATTCATTGATGCAAACTCAATGCATTGAATGGCATCTGACTAAAGGGGACGCTATTTGAATTGCAAATTAGTCTTTGAATATATAACAAGGTTCAAGGAGAAAACTCTCATTATCGCACACGTTGACATAATTTTGGTTCCAAAGCTCTCTTTATGGGACCGCTTTGCAGTAATAAAAAATATACAAACTTTACAAGGCTCACATGCATGAAGTAAAATGGACAAGAGGGTTTCTACATAATTCTTATCAAATGCAGATGAAACCTTCTCATTTCAACAAGAAATTCGAATAGATAATACTAAAAGTAGTTTAAAATATGAATTTATAACCAAACTATAAGAATGCCTTAAAGCACTGTGAAACCCTACTTGCATTTCGCAATTGTAAACAAAGAAAAAGGTTCATTCTAGAAACTCACCCTGTACTCTTTTCTTGAAAAATTTGCTACAATTGCAAAATTTAGGTTTACATTGTTCCAAACTTCTCATTACAGCACAGGTTAACAACACATTGGTTCTAAAGCTCTCTCTATGGCACAGCTCTACAACAATTGAAGATATATAGTCTTTACAGGGCTCACATGCAGTCAACAGAATAGACAAAAGGGTTTTTACATAATCCCTTTCGAACCACATTTCATGGATCCACATTTATTCCACGAATTTTGTCAAACAATTCACTTGCCTTTTGTATGCTTCCATTTTTTGCATATGTGCCTATGAGGACAATAGCTATAACATTTGACAAAATTCTTCTATTTACATGCATCCATGCATCCTTCCCATAGATACACATATACATGCATCCATGTGTACTGCAATACATGCATCTATGTATACATGCACCCATGGATATATGTATCTATGCAACTTCATATGCAATCCATGGATATTTCCATACATGCATATTTAAGCATTTATGTATCCAACTATGCATCTATCTATCTATCCATCCAACTATGTTTCTATGTATTCTTCTACCTATAGATGCATCCACGCATATATGTATTTGTGCTTCTATGTACATATGTATACATGCATCTATCCATATATGTGTCGATGTATCTATGGATACATCTATTCATAGATACATGTATCTACGCATCTATGGATACCATGATAGATGTCCACATCCATGTATCTATGGATACATGTATCAAGTAGCTCATTTCTGGGTCTTGACTCTGCAGCAACAACATCTCCTGTGACTACACAGATCTGCAGAATAACAAAAATGAAACGCTCAAAGTAATCACAATGCATCTCTAGTCACTTAAATCTATATTACATGATAAATCCACATGCCATTTAATGCATTCACTTTGAAACACAAACAAGAAAACAGCTAAATACCACTTTCCAAATCAAAAAAATAACTTTTGAAACATCAACTTCCAGAATTAAATACCAATATGCACAAAGTGATCATATTACCCTAACTAGATGACTATGAAGCACATGTTACCTATGCAATCTAAAATCTAAAGATACATACCATCCTTATGCACCTATGCACAAATACATACTGTCTAACATATTAACATGTACATGGTTTTCCACTGCTGCTTTGTTAATTGGATTTCATTAATAAGTGAAATCTGTAGAAGGATAGTTATAATTATTTCTTTCAGTTCCCAACCCGATGGGGTCATTCTATACTTACTATTAATTGTTTAATACAACTACATGCAAGTAGAAATCACAACTCATGGCATCCTTATACACTTATGCACAAATACATGCTCTCTAACATATTAACATGCACATGCTTTTCCATTGCTACTTTGTTAATTGGCTTTGATTAATAGCTGAAATGTGCACAACGATAATTATCATTATTTCTTTCTTTTAATTGTTATGTATTTAAAGACTAATTAGCAGCTACCTAATTAATTACATATGCATTATTACAAGGGTAAATGAGCACTACAAACTCGATAACAATGACACAGTTAACATGCCACTATCAAGGCGTTCAGTCTAAATACTCATTGATTGCAATATGCTAAACATATTTCAATTTTATATGCTTCCGTATATGCATATATAAATGTGTCTTTTTCTTCATTTCATTATGTATCTATGTATCCCTAGATGCAATCATGCATATATCGATTGATGCATTTATCTTGCCATCTCTCCATGCATCTGTCTATATATGTATGGATGTATCTATGGCTACATGTATACATCGATTTATGCATATATGCACCTATGAATTGCATGCACACATCCATGTATATATGCGTCTATCAATATCTTGCAAGGATACATGTATATATGCATTATGGACTCATGCACCCATGTATTTGTCTTTGTCTCTGCCCATCTGCAGATGCATATATGAATATTTCTACACATCCATGTATCTGTACACCTCTCTCTGTAACATATCTATCTCTGTCTGCATACATGTGTCTATGCATCCATCTATGCATGTGTGCATGTACTACATGCACATATGCATTTGTGCATGCATTTACAATACTCTTCCTTAGAACACAAGCATGTACAACAGAATATAGCATCCACAAAGCAGTTGCGATGCATTACAACTAGCTTAAATTTATATTAAATGGCCAAAGTATGCTGGCCACCAAGCCATTCCAGCGCCTTCCCCACCAGCCAGATGCCATTTAATGCATTTGCTTCAATTATTTTGACCTCTCTATGTGTTCGCACTTTCCTGATATTTCAATGCATTTAATTTGCACTCATGGATTACGTACCTCTACTCGCCAATTTTATAAGCTATGCCTTTGCTTAAATTTATTTAATCAATCTATGCGATCACATTTCACTGATTTTCTATAACAATAATGATTTATAAAGCTATTCTGATAAATAGAAACAAATAAATGCTAATTTTCCAATATAACAAAATTAAAAGTTATATGTTGACATACATTCATGCATATTGTCCATACATGCATTTATGCATATATGCTTTCATCCATATTTACATGTGTATATGAATACGTCCTTCCATGTAACATATGCATTTGTATCTATATGCAAATATGCATGCATCCATGTATACATGTATTCATTTATCCATCTGTCCATGTAGTTATGTTTTCTGTGTATACATGTCTCTGTTGATGCATCCATGCATATATCTGTGAATAGTTGTACGCATTTCTCTCTCCATGCATTTATTGTTCTCTAACGCATCAACATTTGCATTTTTTCAGTTTCATGATCTTCCATATTTATTGTTTTCATAGTATATGCATAACAACTTCCACTTTGTCTTTTGTTTTGACTCTTCTATCCTTAAATGTCGTTATATTTTTATATCTATTCTTCTCTTGTCGCATTTCGAGGAAGCTCAAGGATCTCAATACCTTGTTCAGTATGAAGGAGAGTGAGAAATGGGACATGAGTCTTTTTTCTGTGTTTATATTGACACACTCAGCCCTATGATGATTTTAAAAAGCATAACCAATAACAAACTAGACATTCTTCCACCCTTTGTTGGAAGAAATAATCACTTCATACCCTATCGATTCCATTCCTTTCCATTTCCACCCTTGCACGTCCTTTCTTCTCAAATCAAATACATTTCAAAATCCATTTATATGCTTGCCTTGCATCATACCAACGTGTTGCATTCCTTTTTTCATTCAATCCAGCTCACTCATTCAAATTTTTATTTCTTGCATTTAATTTTAAGCATATAACTAAAAAATGATAAATTCATACCATTTACATTCCATTCATTCTCATATCCACTCTTGCATATCCTTGCCTCCCATATCAAATACTTTTCATAACTTATTCATACACCTTACTTGCATCTCATCATTCTCTCAATTGCCTCTCTTTGTTCCACTCGCATAACTCATTCTTCTTTTTTACCCTCACATATATTTATCTATCTATACCTCAAATATACCTTCATCTATCACAACAAAATTCACACCATACCAAACAAAGAAACAGATGAAGAATATATCAAGGTTATGCAATTAAACACTGAGGGCTTCGAAAATAACAATCATAACATAGAGTTGTATTCAAGAGTTCTTTTCAAAACGTCTTTTCTAAATCTTGTTTATTATAGATCCCTAAAAGCACGTATGACAGTTTCTTAAAGCCTAAAATGTGTAATCATATTTAACAAATATTTACATGTATCCATGCATTCAAATGCATCATTAGATATCCTTTATACACTTGTTCAAAAAACAATAATGTATATGTTTCAAATGCAAATTGTTTCTGACATTTCTAACTTTATGCACACAGACATTTATAGATTCTTGTTTATGTACCAAATTACATGGACACATGTATACATCCATGCATGCATTAATGTTTACATGGATCCTTATATTTATGCATTCCTTCGATATATGCATTGGTGATAAATAGTACATTTTTCCTGTTTTCTTTTGTTCAATACTGCAAATGCAAGTTGAGTCTCATTGTGCTTTGACAAATTTGTATTTCTAATCGATTTTAGTGTTTTCCATTCAAATTTCTCGTTCAAATGTCAAGGATGCTTTTCACTCTTCTATGCATTGTGTGCACATGGATACATGTATACATGCATGCATGTATACATAGATGGCTCAAGCATTGTTACAAATGTTTAAGATTATTTGCATTTAATAATTCAAACAAAATAATAATACATTTTTGCTTCCTGAATAAGATCTTAAAGGACATTTGTTACTGCAAATGTATACATACACCCATGTAAAAATACAAGTATTCATTGGTATATCTATCAAAAATTCCATGTATTTATTCTTTTCATAGTATATGCATAACAACTTTTGCTTTGTTTTCTCTTTTAACTCTTGTATCCTTAAATATCATTATATTTTTATATCTATTCTTCTCTTGTCACATTTCAAGGAAGCTCAAGGATCTTGGCACTTTGTTTAGTACGAAGGAGAGTGAGAAATGGGACATCAGTCTTTCTTCTGTGTTTGTATTGAGACACTCAGCCCTATGGTGATTTTACAAAGCATAACCAATAACAAAATAGACATTCTTCCACCCTTTCTTGGAAGAAATGATCACTTCACACCCTATCGAATCCACTCATTTCCATTTCCACCCTTGCAAATCGTTTATTCTCAAATCAAATACATTTCAAAATCCATTTATATGATTGCGCTGCATCACACCAATGTGTTGCATTCCTTTTTTCTTTCAATCCAACTCACTCATTCAAATTTTTATATCTTGCATTTAATTTTAAGCGTACAACTCAAAAATGATACATTCATACCATTTACATTCCATTCATTCTCATATCCAGTCTCACATATCCTTGCCTCCCATATCAAATACTTTTCATAAGGCATTCATATACCTTACTTGCATCTCATCATTCTCTCAATTCCTTCTCTTTGTTCCACTTACATAGCTCATTCTTCTTTACTACCCTTACATATCTTTATCTATCTATAGCTCAAATATGCCTTCATCCATCACAACAAAATTCACACCATACCAAAGAAAAAAATGAAGAAAATATCAAGGTTATGCAATTAAACACTGAGGGCTTTGAAAATAACTATCATAACATAGAGTTGTATTCAAGACTTCTTTTCAAAACGTTTTTTCTAAATGCCATTTATTACAAATAACTAAGAGCACATATCACAGTTTCTAGGAGGCTAAATGTATTGACAGATTTAACAAATATTTACATGTATCCATGCATTCAAATGCATCGTTAGATATCCTTTATACACTTGTTCAAAAAACAATAATGTATTATTCTTTTGTTTCGATCATAAATGTTTTTTGTATATATTTCAAATGCAAATTGTTTCTGACATTTCTAACTTTATGCAAATGCAAGTTGAGTCTCATCATGCTTTCAGACTCGTTCAGATGCCAAGGATGCTTTTCACTCTTCTATGCATTATGTGCACGTCGATACATGTATACATAGATGCCTCAAGCATTGTTACAAATGTTTCTCTCTCAATAATTTGCATGCAAAGTGCTATAAACATGTGAATTATTTTAGTGTAGCTACATTTTATCTTACGTAATAAGCTTCTTTATATCTTTCCAAATTATTTTTGGTTTAAAATATATACACAAAAATATTTATTCGTATTACATAAACAAGCTTAAAATCTTATTTATAATAAAATCAACACCTTTGTGCTATTTCATCTAAGAATTTATTGTAATATTTATTTCACTTATTACATTTTATTAAGTCAAATTATTACATTTTATTTTGAATGCAAAGTGCTATAAACATGTGAATTATTTTAGTCTA
The DNA here is from genome assembly GCA_007258455.2 of Sequoia sempervirens. Classification (NCBI taxonomy): domain Eukaryota; kingdom Viridiplantae; phylum Streptophyta; class Pinopsida; order Cupressales; family Cupressaceae; genus Sequoia; species Sequoia sempervirens. The sequence goes on from VDFB02000011.1 coordinate 6,715,175, forward strand.
ACTACATTCTATCTCAGGTAATAAGGTTCTTTATTATATCTTTGCAAATTACTTTTTGTTTAATATATATACACAAATATTTATTTGTATTACATAGACAAGATTAAAATCTTATTTATAATAAAATCAATAGCTTTCTAGTGATTCATCTAAGAATTTATTGTAATATAATTACATTGTTCTATACACAAAAAAATGTTTTCGTATTACATAAACAAGATTAAAATCTTATTTATAATAAAATCAATAGCTTTATATAGAAGTAACCTTCATACTACATTAAAAAAAAGATTGATTAATCTTAGAAAAGTTTACACTCAAATGAGCTACCCCTATCAATGTTCCACCTAACACTAGTGTTTCTACTAGCACTTGCATATTGTCATATGATAAACTAAAATAACTCAGTTGTATTAATTAATGTAACATGTGGTAAACTTTGTTTCACCATGCATATAAATATGGGTCATGTAAAGAATGCATTTTTTTTTAGTGCCTGCGCACATGTTTTTGTAAATTGTTGCAAATGATATTTAATGCTTTAGAAATATTCCTACATCAAAACTTTGTTCGAGTTGAAATGACTAATGAATTTATGGAGCATAAGGTTTATTAAAAAACAAATTAAAAAACTGTGCATTGGTCATAAGTAGTTTATTTCTCCTGTTTTCTTTCATTTAATACTGCAAATTCAAATTGAGTCTCATCGTGCTTTGAGACTCGTTCAGATGCCGAGGATGCTTTTCACTCTTCTATGTATTATGTGCATGTGGATACATGTATACATGCATACATGTATTCATAGATGACTCAAGCATTGTTACAAATGTTTTAGGTTATTTGCATTTAATAATTTAAACAAAATAATAATACATTTTTGCTTCCTGTTTAAGATCATAAAGAATATTTCTTCTCGCAAATGTATACATTCACACATAAAAATACAAGTATTCATTGGTATATCTATAAAAAAGTCCACGTATACATGGTACCCATAAATATAATTTTGCATACATCCATCAACACATGTTAACTGTTCACATGTCTCTATGGATCACATTGCCCATGGACCCTAAACATTCCACACATTAATGCACCATTGCAAATTACTTCAAACTTTCCTAGCTATATTTAATACATTTATATTCCTATCTCCTATCTATTACTTTTTCTAACTCATAGCTAGATGCTTTTTACCTCTCAGCAGGAACTCGACGCTTGCGTCACTTGTTTTTTATTTATTTAATATATATAATATATGTATTATATATTATATATTTTAAATAATTGGAATATAATTAAAATATTGTTTTGAAATTTAAATGGTGGATTTTATTTAATGTATATATTTATGTTTAAATATAATTATTTTAAGTTGGGTATTTTACTATGATGAATGTGGAAATGAATTTTAGAATAAAATGATTTATTTTTAAAAAAATTGCTTTGATCATTATGAATAAATTAAGAAAATGGAATAAATTTATTAGTTATAATATTTCGTAAGTTCCCAATGAAATTTGATTGATTTTCGAGTATGCGCAATTATTGTTAATTATTTAACTGATTCTTGCACTATGCCATCGCTTTGCTTGGATTTAGGAAATCCTAACCCTAGTTATTTAGTTACCTGAGATGCTTCCTAAGTGATGTATAAAGTTTTTTTTTTTTTTTTTTTTTATCTAACTGCAGGAATCGGGTAGCACGACCCCATATAAACTGCAGTGCGCCTGGTAAACTTTTTAACATGACCGGCGGCGCTGGCGCGACACGCCCTCTGGTACCACGGGGGTGGGGAGACTAGACCTCGTGACCAACCTCCTGCAATAGGAAAGATTTAGCCAACCGAGCTAGGGCCCCAACCCCAAGTGATGTTTAAAGTTAAAGCTTCTATATTAAATTTGATTATTGGGAATTGGAATTCCTTAAATAATATTTATTTTTATCAAGTTTGAATAAAGAATAATATTTTAGTATTATGCAACACGTGAAAATTAATTAGTAGAATTGTGTTTGAGTTGGAGGATGTATGCAAGTTTTGATTTTAGAATTATTGCCATTGTACTTTGGGAATTAAGGTTAGTGCAAGGATTAAATACTGGTTAAGGGTTAGGGTTGTAATTGAAACGAATATGGTTAATATGTTTACAACGACTTGTTTGATTTGATGGAATCTTGAAGTTCTTGTAAAGGATATGTTAAATGTCAGGATTAGGTACGTGGTTAAGTCATATGGATTACAATTAGAAGCAATATTGATGATATTAAAGGAGTAAAGAAAGGGTTATTTTATTACGATGTTGTTATAATGGGTAGAATGTTATTTAAAAGTTCTTGTATTCCATTGCCTTAAATGATAAATGGGGAATGTTGTTGGTAAACCAGATTGCAAGGAATAGATAAGGTTCACAAAAAAAAAAATTATTTAGAACTTATATGAATAGTTAATGGATTAAGTATATGATGCATGTGTACTTTGGTTCCTGTTTTATGAGAAAAGATTGTTATGTCAAAATACATTATTAGTTATTTAAAGAATGTGTATTTTTATGATTGTTGATTTAAGTGAATTCTTGTTGTTATTGTATGGGAAATATTGTTATGATTGTAAATTTATGAGAGTACTTTGGTAGTTCTGAGTTTTGCTTCCCGAGGCTAGGTAACTCTTCATTTGAGTTGTTTGTTCTTTTTGGAGTTGTTTGATTAGGTAAGTCTTCCAAATGGGGTTTTGTTTATTTGTATGGGTTGTCGTTATGTAGTCAACTGTTGTATTGCCTTAGGTAGGGCATATAATTGTATCCTATTGTATTAAATGGTTTTCATGAATGGGGATGGTATGTGTCTCCTGTGGTTTAAGAGTGGTTAATGTGATTCGTGCCTCCTGTGGAAGGAGTGGAGTATGTCCTTTGTCGCCTCCAATGTTTGGAGTGGATTTTCATTTCATGTTCCTCCTTGAGTTGGAGTGGTTTTACCTTGTTGGGTTGCACTTGGGATTCCCTTGGTGTTTGGTTGGTTTGGTATGTTGTCAAGTAGAAGAGTGGCTTCTGTTAGGGGCCAGAGCCCAAAGAGGTAAACTGGGAAACCTTTAGAAGTGGTTTAATCAAGTGATAATTAAATTAATGTACTTAGAAGTTAGGTAGTATTTCACACTAATTAAGATAATTGAGCCTCGCTCATGGACGCAAGGGCTTGTATAGACTTGGGATGAGTCGGGAAGGCCTAGAATGGCAAGGTCATCTATCTTGTCCTTACGAAAGGTATTTGATTCCACATGAGTGAGTATGAGTGCCGAGATTCGGTAGAGGCCACAAGGATAACCCTTAGTGGGGGCCAGAGCCTAGGAAGATTCCCAGAGGAGATCCCATGATGAGCTATGTGATGACACTCTTTCTACGACAACAGTTGGTATTTGGTTTTATGTGTATGGTCTTCTTATTATACTTGATCTGTTTTATTCTTGGAAGCAATGTGACCTATGTCAGTGATGTTGGAGTTGTATTTTTGTTATCCTTATGGATTTTTGGTTCATGTGTTTGGTTGTGTCAGTGTGAGTTAGCCTAGGTCTAGGGGTGGATGGTCTTTCCTAGAATTCCTTGTTACTATCTCCTAGCACGGGGGGTGAGCCTTTGGGTATCACATGGTTGGGTGGAACGTGCATCTTAATCCGTTGGGTTGGCTTTTGTTCGTATGGATGAGATTTCCAGTTGGAGAGCTTGTGGGATCCAGTTCTTCATGCTTTATTCTTTCAGTCTTAATGTAATTTAATACCCCTCTTTGTATCGAGGTGAAAGTTGTGCATTGTAACCTTGTATTTTGGAATTACCTCATTCGGGGAATGAGTATTGTAATCTTATTGTAAAGTACATTATTGGAATCAAGTGGTATCTCTTATGCCTTTGATGTAATTTTTATCATGTATGGAATGTATGAGTGTTTAATTTGTTAAGTAATTAAATGTTATGTTTTTAATTCATGTTTCTCAGTTGGGTTTTAAGTAATCTCAATCTCGTAACCTTAGAGGTTGTTGGCAATGGATAGTGATCTTGCATGTTATTTGTACTTAAACAAAAAAAAAAATAGTATGTTTGAGTAGTAAATTGCAACTTCCTCTAGGGTTGCGTGGCGGGGCATTACATACATTTTGAATTTGCACTGTGAATGAATGCAATGGTATAGATCATTCTATAGATTGTGTCATTTTATGGTTTTAAGTTAAAGAAATGCTCATTACAAAGTTTATATGTCTGGATTAAAAGAAATCGGTGTTCATGCTTTGTTGTCCTAAGCCCGTTTTTATCTTTTGTTGTTTATTTACACCCCCCAAATGTTAGATTAGTTCCTATTATTCAATTTGTACTCTTTACTAGCAGGCCCCTTGAACATTACAGTTGCATAGGCCATTGAATGATAACAACACAGTTGAGAACCAACTATAGAGACCTTGGAAGATGGGTAGTTTATATTATTTGTCTTTTTCGGGAGAAATAGAATAGCAATATATTTTTTTAACATTGTTGTGTTACATTGACCATCGACACAACTGAGATACAAGTCCAGTACATATGTACATAAAAGATCGTCTCCTCAAACTGGAACATGAACTGGAAATTGCTACACAAGGTACAACCTCCACACACTCGAACAAGGAGCAAGGAAACCCAATGGAAGAAAAAGCACCAACCTCTCAAGCATGCGGAACCCTAAGGTCCACCCCCTATGCTAGGAGATAACATAAGGTCCCACTAAAATGATTCAAGAAGACAACAAACTAACATCAACAAGGCTAAACATGGCTTCAAAACAAAACTACAACAACATTAACATCACATATGACACAGATTTTGCTTCCAAAGGCACACACACAATAGAAGGAAAAAGTGTAACTAGGGAATGCTAGACTGCAATAGGGAAGAGTGTCATCACATAGCTTGATATGGGTCATCCTGGAAGATCTTCCTAGGCCCTGACCCCCATTCTGGGTTATCCTGGAAGCCTCTACAAATCCCCAACCCCCATACAAACTCATGTGGATTCAACATACCTTTCATGAGGGCAAGGAAGTTGATCTTTCCATTCCAGGCCTTCTCATCTCATCTCAAGCCTAAACGAGCACTTGAGCCATGAGTGAGGCATACCATTATCTTATTTAATGTGAAACCTACCCAACCCTCTAATTCATTATTTAGGTTATCACTAGATTAAGAAACTCTCAAATGGGTTATCCTGGACACCACTTTGGGTTTCAGCCCCAATTGAGAGTCACTCCCCCTACTTGCAACTAGTAGACCCTACACAACAAGCAAGGTAAAAACCATCTTGCACACTTAACAAAATCACATGAATCCCACACACAAAGGAAGGAATTGACCATCTCACTCTCATATCAAATCACAAGAATGTACACAGTGCAAGGCATTGACGCTCTTGCACACAACTCAAACATTACCAAAGCACTTACAAGTGAAACAACATGAACCCCATACATACAAAATACCCCCTCCTAAGCCTTTGGAAGACTACCATAACCACTTAACACAAAAGACTCCCACATTGAACAATAACCATAATTATTCCAATTTCAAATAATCAAACACAAACCTTCATACAATCAAATGAATCCAATAATGCAATCATGAAATACATGGTGGATTTACTATTCCACTATTAAGTAATTATAAGAGAAACCAATGTTCATAATTAACAAAGAAAATAATCTAAATTTCTCATTTAAACAAATCTTCCAATTATTTAAATATAAATAAATCTATTTTTTCCTTATTTAATCTTTCCCAATTTACTCCTATACATAATCAATTGAATTCTCGTAGACATAAATATATACTTTTTCTAACACCTTAATATATACACAATTATACATATACATATATAAATATATGTATATATTATAAACACGAAACTGTTTTCATTATAACTTACCATATTACGACAACATCTATATACATATACAAACATATATATATATATATATATATATGCATATTTGAATTATATAAATCAAATGATAAACACAAGACATATATGATACATAGTATCGATTTTCAACACTATCAAAGTCCAAATCACTGCAATAGCATATCATTGAAGTAAATACAAAGAGAAATATCTACAAACTTTAAGGGTTCTAAGACCCAAAACCACAAACTTTGAAAAGATCATTAAACTTTCACCCAAATTTCACTTCATTCGCAACTTGATTCCACAAGGCTTAAAAACACCAAATATAGATTAGAGACCCAAAACATTTATTGAACTCACAAAACACCTTAAACATCATTTTTTAGAAAAGTTAAAACCAAAAAACACTCTCACAACACTATTTCATCAAATTCTCAGTTGCTTGCACCCATGGACCAATTTTGCTTATAGTAAGTAGTCCAAGACCAAAAACTAGGAATATATTTTGAAGGAGGTGGAGATTCCCAAAACTAGTCATAGATTAAAGGACCCATTTGGGCCTTCTAAAACATACTACAAAACCAAATATTGTTGTTTTGGAAAGATTAAGCTTAAAATTGATTGTCTGCAACAACGAGCTTTAAATAGGCCTAATTTACAAAGCATGTACCGTCTAATTCACTCCAAAGCCTCAAATGACCATGGAAAGCATTAAAATAGGTTTAAAAACTTCTAAATCATCTACCTTTGAGGATTTAAATACTCATTAAGGCACCAAATAACAAAACCCCTGTTCTAGGCTTAAATGTGCTCAAACAATGAGGGTTTATTGAGAGTATGCATTCCAAACCTTCAATCACCTTGCCACTGCTTTAGACATCTTAAAATATGTCTGCATGTGGTAAATAAACCACCTCCAAGCCTTTAACCTTGCATTTTTAGCCAACTTCATCATTGAGCCATCATTTTTGAAACTAAAAACAATGAAAATCAACTGGGATAGTAGCAAAATCTTTGTATCTTTACTTCCCTTGCATCTTCCAACACACAAAACACTAAACAAACTTTATATTAACCCATTCCACTAATTCCCTAAGCCTAGATTGGTGGAATGGTTGCAAAATACAACTTAGACTCTCAAAACCCTTGATTTGAGGGTTATAAAATAGTTTCTAGAAAAATGTGCTCTTAAATCCTTTAAACTAAATGAAAATTCTTCAAACCTTCTTCAAATGGGATCTAGCACCTAATAATATGAAAAAAATTTAAAATTGAAGCCTAAGAGATTTTGTACAGTCCGTACAAGGCCTGAATACAAGAGAGAAAACATTGTTTTGACAGTACATGGTACTTTTATTATCAAAAATTGTTCAAGATACAATCTACTATCCTTGGATCACCCTTACAAAGCTCTTATAAGATGTTTACACCAGTTATGATAACTTCCCCTTCATCTTTAGCTGACTAAAAACCTTCCCAAACAAGATGACTCTTCAACTTCTTGCAATTTTGCATTTTTTTTGCATTTTTGCAACAAAAGACAACTTTTTGCAATTTAACCTCCTAGAAACCTAATGATGAATTAATTACATTTGAAATGACCTTATCATGACCTTTTTACATGCATTTCATGATGAAAATTCAAATTTTACAATATTGCCTAATGGAGGCATATAATGTACAAGGTGCTCCTACACCAAATATCAACGGCCTAGCATGGGAAGCTGCAATGAAAAGCAACAATCATCAAACAAATTATTTTCATTGAATTATATATATATATATATATATATTCAAATTTACTAAACATAAAGTATAGAAATAAGATTTCCAACACACTAAATAATCATCGACTATCGAATGCAAGGAGAATACATCGGGTGTGACTCATAAATAATTTGCACAATTAAAATAGTAATGCATGCCAGACATAACCTTAAAACTAGCGATGTCTACATAAATGAATACATGCAGTATTGATTATAGAAATCAGGGAGTGAAGATTAATTTCCACAACAAGTAAAGTGTAAGAAACTCATGGTATTGACGCCATTGATAACATATGCCCAACAAATAAAGTCATGGTACTCAAAGCATCAAAGTAAATAAAAATGATGACAAGAATCATATGCGCTACATGCAACATCAACTACAATACAAAAATATAAAACATAGTTTGTAGTATCGAATTAAATAAAAACAAAAGGAAAATCCATATGTAATGCAACTAAATTGAATACTAAACACATCTCCATTTTTCACCTTATAAATACTGAATCAATATATAATCACACTTGTAGCAATAAGAGAGAACCCAAAGGGGGCAACCCCGTAGGCCGAACGGTTGGCATGGTTGGGCTAAGGCTTTGGGTTCGTCCCATGTAGGTCCAAGGTTCGATTCACGCCGGTCGGATTCATCCGGTGGTAGCTTCGTGCGGCCCTGGGCTGTCACCTCCAGTGGACTAGTCTCGCCTCAGCTCGCCTCCTTCGTCCCCCAAAACCTGGAAAAAAAAGTAAGACCAGGGCAAGGGTGTTGGAGCCCGCTGGGGTGAGTCGCGGGGATACCACTGGGCAACAAAAAAATAAAATAAGAGAGAACCCAAATAAAAGAACAAGCAAGGCCATGATGCGTTGTGATGGCAGCGAACCACTGGGAGGGAAAGATGAGCAAGAGTTTGATATCAAATATGATGTATGTAAATCGTAGTCCAAAGTATGAATGGCCATAAACTAAATTCAATACAAGGCTATAAGGGAGGCGCACAAGCTGAATTTAATGAATGGACTTCAAAAAATTTCAAGCAAAACAATGCCTGGGAGAAATAATTTGACACCATTATGAGGATCAAGATTATGGAATATGAACAAAAATGAATTTTTCAAGGAAGCAATCAAAACCTTTGAATTTATGAAGCATTCTAAAACACATCCAAACAATCAAGCAATCATTTTTCAACAAGCAAAGAGATAAAGAATTTGAATTGCATTAATTGGAGAAACGAAACAAAGAACAAAAACAAAGCCAACTTGGATCCAACGCTGGATGGGATGGAAATCTGATGCCGACTCCAAATCCTTCAACTTGCAACCCGAACTCTCCAATTCCCAATCAATTTTTTTTTTTGGAATCAACAATGGAATGCAATCATTTTTACAGAAATTTTCTTGTAGAAAAATATTACTTCCCTTCCCGAAAAACAAAAAAATCAATAATAATGAAAATCTCTCAAAAGGATAATTATTTACAAAAAGGAAGGCTGTTTGATTTTAGAAAATAAAAATCTAATAAAAATATCTAAAATCTCCAATAAAACATCAAGTTTCTTTTCAACAGTCAGTTTGAAGTTATGCATGTGCTCCACAAAAATCCTTTCTATCTTTTTAATTATTTTTACTATTTATCCATTATCACATTTTATTATAATTCAATTTTATTTTATTTTATTTAATATTACATTACACTTTTAAATTTATTATAAACCATAATTATTAATAAATATATTTATATTCAATTACCAAAATACTTGTTACTTAATAATTTAATTTAATGAATCAATTAACCAAGAACAACATTTATCGAACAAATTTACATTAAACAAACCAAATATCAACAACAATTACCTAGCCATAACTAGGGTCGAAAAACAAAACCAACTGACCACAGACAATAGACGACACTGACGAGGTGATGAACCAAATACTCATCCTCTTCAAAGATGATGGCTAGGGTAGGGGACCAAATGCTATCTCCATTCAACAGTTCCATTGGGTTTAAGGCACGCTTAGACCTGCCAATTCAAGTGGAGTCGATGCCTAGTACCTGCAACCTATATCACACAAAACAATCGAGCATATACATAATCATACAATTAGGCACACCATGAAAGGAAATCACAATGCAGCAGGGTATTGACAAGTGAGTAATGTGACACTATCCCTTTCACCAAAACACATCAAACAATTAACCACATCAACGCATAACTTTTAGTTGCATAAAAAACAAGATAAGAACAATCACCAGATAATCACATGATAACCATGATTAGATAATCACATAATTCTCATAATAAGATTAATCCACATAATCAAATAATTCAATATACTAGTCATAAGTATAAAACACCAGTAATAGAAGTATCAACAAAGTATCATCATAGCTGTAAGTCCAACATCAAACAAAGTGTTATAATTTATGATCCTAAGCAGATCAACTACCAGTCTAATAGAGAACAGTATGAAGGGCACTACATTCAACTCAAAAGGGTCATGCATTAAAGCATGGCTGGACCAAATAGGATCATGGGCTTAGGGAGGCCACAAATTCAGATAGTTGGGCTCCTTTTTCCATTGCACTATTTGTTTGTAAATTTGATCTGAGACACCATTTAAATAATAAGACAAAGCCTTTAACCTTCGACTAGATATACCTATGAGCTTTACTCTTCCACTTGTTGTAATGACGAGCTTTTATACTAGGACATTAATAGACAAAACATGGATCAATTTTATTTTTTGTGATAATATTATGGCATTAAGAGAGACACAACATTACATGCATAAGGCATCATAACTACATCTAATGACACACTTGACATGCACCAATGCATGATGCATAGTGACACAAGTGGAATACTCAACTATATCTTAAGAAAAAAAACCAAGTTTGACACAAAAAAAATAAGGCATGGAAGAGAGATAGGATTCCCAAAACTATCAAAGCACCCACCTAAAATCTCTACTAAACCACCCTTTAAATTCCACTGGATTATGACAACTAGAAAGGCCAAATTAGACATTTTGAGCTTTAGAGAGAAAACATAATATGTATAATATTAAATTAAATAATAATATACATTAATAATATAATAAAAATTTAAATAATAATATAATATTAATTTAAATAATAATTTTTAAATTATTTAATATTAAATAAAATATAAATCAAATCAAATCATGATATAATATAACTATAAGAAAGAAAAAAATGATAATTATTTAAACATAAAATTTATATAATAATTTTCTTAAATAATAACATGTATAATATAACTTATGTGAATAATGTGATAAGAAATAAACACCTCAAAAAAGATATATCTCGGTGTTATTTATATAGATTACTTAATAAGATAGATAAGCTAGTGTTTATTAAAGATACACAAATTTTATTTCCCTGATTTGTACTCCATTAGGCATCACCACATTCTTTAGAGTTTTCTTTGGCATGCTAGGATACACAACTCTTTAATGTACCCTTCATTAGGCATCATTGCATTCTCTACTAACAAGATTAAAGAGAATAAGAATAGTAAACTTTTTGAATAAAACTATGTATATTTTTTGTTTGACGTTTTAGATCACACTCAGTGATCCATCATCAAGAAGGGGAGAATGAGAGATTAGATTGCAAAATTAGCTTTAAAATGAGAGGCAAGATAGTTGGGAGAGGGAGTTAAAAGAAAACAATAAAAAGGAATAAAAGAAATAGAAGTGCTTGAAAATAATACAGAAGGTAAACAAAGGAAAAATAATCAACAATTAAAAGATTGAGATAAAAGAATGAAAAATAAAACCAATTAACAAAGTGCGCAATAACAAAGGAGCAAATATGAAATAAAAGACAAATAAGATAAAAATAAGAAAGTTTAACAAATAAATCTTAATTAAAGAGTAAAAGTATGCTCAAGAGTTAAAAAAAAGGTTAAAGAAAAATAAAGTATTGAAAGGAGAATAATAAAGATTAAAGTAAAATGAAAATAAAAGAAAGAAAGTATAGCAAGAAAGGTAAGAAACTTACAAAGAAAAAAGAAAAAAAATGGTGAGGGAATAAATAAAAAGTGAAAATATAAAATGAAGCGATGAAAATTAAAAATTATAAGGATATAAAGGAAATGCTAAAATTTAAAAAATAAGATCTAAACTCACAAGGAGGAAAATAATATAAGAACAAAAGTAAACATATCAATAGTTTTAAAAAATTAAATAAAAACAATATATTAATGATATTTCTAAAAATACAATAAAATAAATGAAAAGAAAGCAAAAAGAAAATGAAGAGAGAGAAAAAAGAGGGGGGACAAAGATAACATTTAAGACACCAAGAAAGAAGGGAAAAGTTGGTAATTAAAAAGGAAAGAAAGTAAAAAGAAAATTGAAAAAGAAAGAAGGTATATGCTAATAATTATGAAAGGAAAAGAAACTAATATAGAAAAATGCAAAAGAAATGAATAGTCAAATAACAAATATACAAAATGAAGCGATGAAAATTAAGAATTATAAGACTAAAGGAAATGCTAATAATAAATTTGATGTAATAACACAAAGAGTAAAATAATAATAGAACAAATGTAAAAAATCAATGAATTTAGAAAATAATAAGATTAAAGAGTCAAATTGTCGATTGGGGAGTGAAAGGTGGTAGCACAGTGGCAAGGCCACATCACTTCAAACATTACCCAAGACGTCGGGGGATGAGGAAGGCAAGCCACCTAAGTTTAGCAGTCCGCCAAATTAGAGGAGACTTTGGCGACGTCAGAAGGTTTTAATGACACATGAAGCCAAGAATAATCAGCTCGACACCTAGGGTACAGCCATCATGAAAGTTTAAGCAAATGGGCCAAGTGGCAGAAGTTGATCCTCACGAGGAGCTAGCCTAATTAAGGCCGAAGGCTGTAGGACAAGATTTTCATTGCAAGGATGGAGTTCCTTGCTTAGCCAGCATTTCAGACTCGTGCGCGGGAGCTCGACTTTGCTGCATACAGGCCTTTTAAAGGTGAACGGATGACGGCATTTTCACAGCATGGTTCTCAAAATTTTCACAGCAGGGGACTTTCGAACAAAGGGCTGCAAATGGCGAAGGCGAGCAGGTCAAAATTCATCATCTCATCTCAATGGAGGGGTTGGAAAGCTTCGGTGTTGACACACCAGTCTCCTTGGTGGCAATAGAGAGACAAATAGCATTCAGGGAAATTACTGATCAAAGGCTGAAGAGAATCCTGCTTGAGGACGATCCCTTGACAATGTTAGTAGTCAAAATGATATTAGGAAAGGGCCACCTGGATAGAAAGGAATTTGCGAGAGATAATGCACACATTTCTTCTTGGTTCTTAGCTATAATTTTGGACTTGGAAGTCCCGAAGGTGGAGGCAAAGGAAATGATGGAGCTTCTTTTTCGAGGTGACCTCCTAGAAGGATTAGAGAAGACACTGAAAGTGGCCTTCATGGGTAAAGGAATATCGCGCCCCTCAGACCTGGAACTTCTGTGGGTGACGGATGAGGCAGTTAAAGTATACCCCTTCATTCTAGACCTCAAGGGGCCAAAGCTTATGAGGCATAGAATGATCTCGGCCATGGCAGTCGAATTCCTGAAAAGAAAGTTGGGGTTGGTGATGGAGGAAGGAATGGAATGGGAGGAATATTTCACCTTGTTTGCAGAAGTAAATGGCTTCCTGTGAGGCTTGGCCTCAGTGTTCCAATTTTTTTGTGTTTAAAAAGTATAATAGGAGATGGTTTTTTGAAGTTAGGCAGTGGGACTGCAATTTTGGAGCCAGTCATAGCATGCTCCCGGGCTAGGAAGTTTAGATGGTAGGTTTAATTTTCATGGAAGAATGGTTTTCCTGCTATGTAGATGTAATGTATATGCAGACATAATGTATATTTTATGAAACTTAATACAATCTTAACCTTGCGTATCAAAAAAAAAGATTAAAGAGTCAAATTCTTTTATGCTCAATACTCTTCCTTAGAAATCATAGGATACATAACTCTTCAACATAGAGTTGAATTTGTTAAATGAAGGGAAATTTGTCTCACACTGGGGAAAACAACTTTTGGGTAATTGAAACATTCCTTGCCACACGCCTATAAATAAACTTTAACTCACAATTGATATTGTCTTCTTAAAAAGTTGCACAATCTTGTGTCTAGCTCAAGCATCGAGTAGCCCCAAAACCATGATATTTTCAGATGCTTAATTAAGTGCACATTCAGAACTTGGGTGCATGACATGGGGTGATCCCACAATAGTGGTTTACACTTTCTAGGAGATCCTATTTTTGTTGAAATCAAATATTTTTAGAAAATATAATGATTTAAGCCTTGAAAAGTTCCATTTAAAGGATTCCAATTGAAGAGGGTTTGATTAAACCACCTTAGATCAAACCACCTTGGATAGAACCCCGCTAGTTTTAAACCATGCCTATAATGGAGTCTCCTTTACACCTATCAAAATGCTGATAAAAAACCACTTTTGATTTACCTTTTGGGGGATCAAATGAATTCATTTAAAATTTATTTTTTGTATGTAGTCCTTATTATAAGCTTCCCAAAAAGTACAATTTAAAATAAATTTAATTTGATTATTATATTTATTTTTTATTTCTTGTGAATGTAGGTTTTTCACCAAAAATCAAGCTCTTTGTTCTTCACATGTGGAAAAATAGCAGATTATAAAAAAAAATCTGAAAAATATCTATGCACTAGATATTGATGTCCTTGATCCAACAAAAAAAAAATTGAATTTCGATACATACAAAAAAAGTTATGTTTTAGCTAGTAAATCATGTCTAAATTATAATTGGTTTGACTTTGAAACTTAATTAAGAAAAAAATATTCAATAAAATGCTATGAAACCAATTCCATGCACTAGATATCGTAGTTATGAATATAAATTCAAAAAAAATAGAATTTTATCCTTCATAGAAAAAAAGTTATGGGTTAGCTAGTAACACCACTCTCTAAAAATGGTGTTTACTGTTAAAAAATAGCTTTCGAATGAGATGGGAAAATAAGTGCAATTTGATTCCAAATTTTTTGAAAAAAAAAAAATATTTAGAATCTATAAACAAAATTTCACAAATCACTAGTTTGCATCATCTTCAAATTCCTCACGGTTTAGCTGCTATAGGTGCCTGAAATTGAAGATTTATTTAAAACAATTCAGTTCAATATCCAATTTGGCCAAAAATTGTAAACCAGTATTATGAGATCACCCCATGTAGTATCCCTCTATTTCTTATGGTTTGATTTTGTTTGGGTTTAAAATTACAGGGTTTGAAATTTTATGGTTTGAAATTCTATGATTTGATTTTTTAGGATTTTCTTATTCGATACTTTTCTTCTATGATGGCAAATGAAATATGAAACCTAGGATTTTAGGTGGCAATATTGTAGGATTATCATGGCACCCTCTTGGTGCAAGCCTGCACCCTTTAGAATGAATGATGGGCTTGAGTTTCCTACAATGACCACATTTCAATTACCCACGTAGCTCACGCCTGCCCTAAATCTTGCTATAGCCAATCCAACTAGGGTTCAAAATATCATTCAAGAAATCATACCCCTTTGTGTTGTTCCACTTAATTTCATATCTATGTCACATAGTATGAATTTAGAGAAAAAACTATTAAAAAAGTGTAGGTTAGAAGAACGAATATCTCTATCTCTCTAATATTTACTGGAAAAAGAATAAAACATTAAGTAGGATTCCATAGAATGTGACAGATTTGTGTGCAAGTCAGAAGCATGCATATCTCATCAACTAGTCTGAAAGGCAATGAGGAGTTCAAATTGGAGACTACAAGAGTCAAATGAGGAATGGCTCTACCATTTTAGCCACTAACCATGTCTTTCAAGAGCATAAATTACTTTGTTGACATGCCCCCAATATTCAAAATGAGCACTGAGGCTGATGGCCTTTTACTTGATTTGTTGATTGCTCTTTTTAGTGGTTTGTTTTACATGAAGGATTTGGCTAACAGGTCTTTCCTTTGATTGCAAGAAATGAGGGAACATATTACAAGGTCATTTAGACCTGGTGTTCTTACCAAAATGATGGAAGTTAGTGGTACTAGAAAGACAACTCTCATGGATGTCTTAGCTGGAAGGAAAATTGGGGGATATATTAAGGGAAATGTTTGAATCTTTGGATTTCCCAAAAAGAAAGAGACATTTGCTCAAATTTCTAGTTATTGTGAGAAAAATGATATACATTATGTAATGCCCAAAAATTTCAACCAAAAATATAGTTAAGGACAAAACAAAAATTTCAAATTTCAACCACAACCACTAACATAAATCCCAAGGAATGCTCCCTATACATACACTTCATGAAAGCATAACAACATCTGAGTAAATTTTTTTTATAAGAACTCAACCATCTACACATTTGTTTTGACATTCAAGGTTGGGTCTCAAATGGAGATATGGAATTTACATCACCAAGGTAGGCTTGATTAGTTCCATGAACTCATCAATAAACACAAACTTAGTTCAAGTCACAAGTTATGCAAATAGAATATATATCAATAGTATCTTTAAGTAATAATAAGAAAACAAGCCTAGGGGCCAAACCTAATTCCTCGGGGGCTCGTCTCTGATGGGCTTGCCTACATATATAATTTGCAGAGGAACCGTAGTTTGACAACTTGAGTTGCTCCAGCTCATTTGACTGATTGACAATAATACATATCATCAAGGATTAACTAACAACTAGTTTCATGATAGTTTAATACATGAATTGAGTAGACAATGATGGTTAATCTATGAGATCTCCTCTAGCTACACAGTGAAAATATAGAAAAAAAATCCATAGAGGTATTTCTTCTAATATAACTCCTATGAGTGTCACGTTATAATCAACCAAATGATATACTTATAATTTGATGCTAGACAAATCTATGTATGAAGTCCATTAACTCTAGAATAAGTATCAATAGATAAATTATATTTCTTAGGTAGCCTTCAAGATGAATCCATTGTATAGTTTCTAAGCAAGAGTTGTTAGTTAGCTTATATCAAAAATAGATGTGGTAACCATTCCCGATGATTTGAACCCAAGCTTTATCCTCTATGCTTACCTTTCCAAGGCATAACTACCAAGTAATCCTCATTCTAAAACATGTTTACAAAATTCATTACTAGACATTTAGGTTTTAGAAAACCACACCAACATATTTAAGAAAGTCATAATGAGATACAAATACACCAAAAGCAAAGTAAAACCAATAATAGGGCATTTCATGCAAAACAGGATTGCTATCATTCCTATAGAAACTCTAATACACAAAGTGATTCTATACCATACCTCAAAGGACATACCAACTCTCCTAGTAATTTCATTTGAGAATAATAATACATGTGGACATAGATTTTGTAGGAGAGATACTCAATACTCTAGCACACACTTAATTTGTGTAGTGGATCAAATCATCATCATCTATAAATAAATCAGCTAGACCTTATATATAATATGACGGATATTCTCAAGATTTAAGAAGACACAAATACCATGAAAACTAGCAAAATGAGTTATGAACGAGAGTTTTGATTACTGTTATTACTCTTGAGCAACTCTAATGTTACTACATCCAATCAACTACTTGCATCAATTATACTAAAATTAAAAATGCAATGAAAAAATTGAACATAAAATATAATATTATCTCTAATAAATCATTTGCCAATACATGATATATGTGTATGTATAAATAAGAATTGATCTATTAATTTAATTATATAATTACTTATCAATTTTCAATTTGTTGATTTGCAACAAAACATGGAAACATTTAAATAATCATAACCTTCACATTACCAAGCCAAATTTAAAAATTCAAAATGTTTCGGAATGGTGGAAGAATGAAGGAAAAAACCCAGAAATAGTATTTTAAAAAAACCCAATCATGTGCAACCAATTTTCTCTGCAACACAACTCTCTAGAAGAATCCATCAACATGCCCTAACATTACATACACATTATAACGACTTAAGGACTCAAAGATATTTTTGTACAGTATAAATCTATCAAATTATGGGGTTCTAGACTCTCTGATTGAGGATTTTTATTTAACCATGCCTATGGTATAAGCCTAGGACTAGCCGAGGCATAGCCAACATATGCAGAACAACAATAAGGATATATCAATACAATTAATATTGTGGCAGAAAAATTCACATCTTTTTGTATAAATAATAGTAGTCTATATCCATTATTAATATTTAAATTTAATTTCATTATCGTTGCATGAGTGTTCTACCTTAATGTACAGTGGCAAAAATCTACTACACTAAAGCACACATTAGCAACATGGATTCATTTCACTTCCCTACTACAATTGTCTAGAACAAGTATGCATATGTAAAATATATATTTTTCTTTCATATCTTGAACATTCATTTCATGCAAGATTTTTAATAATATTTGTCAATAATATCTCTAATAATACTAAAATATCTGAACGTCTAACTGTATCATCATTAATACAACTATTGATACACCAATTTTTTTTTCAAAAGAGAATTTTTTTTATTAAAATATTCAGCTGCATCCTTAGGAAAAATTTTAAGTTAGAGAACATGCAAACACTACATTACAAGGAATTATATTATTATTCTTGTTTAAGTTGATGGAAATATCATATGAAAAATAAGATTTGCTATTTTTTTTTTTTATAGAAAGAACTTAAAATGATTTAGAATTAGTTTTAAAGTTCAAATCAGCAACAATCAAATAAAATCAATTTAACCATTGTAACCCCACACCATGAGTCATGGGCCGGCTGGTCAACAATCCTAGTCTAGCACTCAAAGCTAGGCTAGACAAGAAACACTAACATTGAAGGAGGAAACAGATAAACAAAGCTATCATAATTATGACACTATCACTCTAAGATTTGGTTTACCTCAAATATGTATCTCTTTCTTGGCCCAATAAATCAGAAAGAAATCATTTGAGTGGCCTCCATTGTGAAGGAATGAGACTTATAAATTTGTTGTAATTCTTAGATAGAATAGTTTTTTTGTTCAAATTTATGGTTCTACGTCAGAGAATCTCAATGGTCTGAAAGTTCATCAAAATGAAGTGCAAACTATAATTACTAATTTCTAGCCCCATCATGCCAAAGTTTATTGTATATAAACAACTATTGTGTTACATTTAATTTTGAAACCAAAACAAAAATAAAACTTCCATCACTCAACTTTCCAAAAATCACATCTAATTCTGAAAAGCATGAACAGGATATAGAAAGAAGAAGTACGGACAACAAATCATACAAAAAAATTATCAAATCTAAGTTGCACCCAAGCTTATATGTAGTTGGGTGACTAAAATAATGAGAAATTATCTCCCAACAATCATTAACATAGATTCCTATAAAAATAATGATCTAAATTAGATATATCATGGAAACTTATACAAGGCCTTGAATTGGTATTGGACTATTTTTAATATTAAATTGCTGATAAAACAATAATATTGCATAAGCTATTATAAAACCTCCACAATAAAAAGGTATGGCCTTGTGTAATTAATATAGTTAACTAAATAATAAATCCCATGTTGTTTTGTTCCCACCCAATGCTAGCTCTTTCTCCCCATCTTAACTCAATTAATGTCTCTAATGTTGGGTCCGTATGACACCAGGTATGATCGAAGTGAGCAGTTAGAGTATTGCCGACAAACGATAGCCAAGCAAGATGGCCGTCATAGGACTATCCACGGGTGGCGTTCACCACCTACCTAACCCAGGGAGTCGCGTTCTCCCTATGACTACTTTTGATCAGGAAGGAATCGAACCTTCACTCCTAGGAGCGAAGCCCACCTGGCTGATCTAGATTGAGAAGACTCTTCGTTTGGTCCTGCCTTCCTTTAAGTAAGAAAGACTCTTCGTTTGGTCCTGCCTTCCTTTAAGTAAGAAAGACTCTTCGTTTCTTCTTTCTTCCTTCTAGCGGTGTCGTCTATGTTGGAAGAGTGGGCCAGAGCGGGCGGAGGTATCTGTGTACCACGAAGCCAACTACTCTGTCAATAAAGAGTTTATAAGGTTAGTGTCTCCAGTAGAGCGAATAATATCTTGTTTGGTTTTTTGTAATCCCTACGTAACACCAACTCTACTTCTACCCGACCCTAAAAGCACAGATAGAAGGAAGGTTGGGTTGAGTTAGGATTCCTAGTTGAAAGAGTGGGCCGGAGCCCCGATAGGGGCGGAGGTGTCCTGTACCTTTCTGCAACTAGTAACTCTAAATCTCAACTTGTCTTTGGGAAAGAAAGAATATTTGTTTGTTCCTGCCCTAGGGAGAAAAGTGATTGATGGAGTTTCCCCTTCGGGTCCGTTCCATCCCCGAGGCCCAATACCGGGGGGGGCCGAGGTCATTCTCCGATTAGTCGTCCCAACCCAACCTGACTTCTACCTTACCCTAACAGCCCAGAGAGAAGCAAGGTTGGCACCGGGTTAGGACCATGATACCGGGGGGCTTGTTTCATAACCAGAGTATCAAAGTTTATCCCTCGCCCCCTTCTCCCCTCGTACCTTGTCCAGCCGGAAAGAAAGAATGTCTCCTTCTTATCTGAACTCTCCCAATCTATATTTCTACCTTTCCCTTACAACCCTGATAGAAGTAAGGTTGGGGTGAGTTAGGATTGCCGCCGGTTCCCCAAATGAGGGGGTCGGACGACACTTCTATCTTTTCGGCAGGATTTCGACAGAGCCTTTCGCTCGGTGGGAGTGAAATTTGGAGGCGGTAGGGGTACACAGCTTTGCAGCTATTACTGGATTGACTGACAGAAATAAAGACATAGAAAGCACACAGAGTACGCACAGTGACAACAAGATAAACAGACATAAATAAATTTTGCATATATTCCTTGCTTTCTTCAAAATACAAAAACTCAAAGGACATGCTTTGATTTGCATAAACAAAATAAGCTAAACTAATTTGGACAGATGTCCAATGGCTGGGTGCTACACTCACACCTCAAATACATAATCTGCTACAATCCTGTAGCTGCAGCTGACAATGCGCTACGTCTGCTAAAACATTCCTTTTGTGCTATTGTCACTGATCTGTGCTGAACATTCCCTTTTCTATCTGCTGCTGCAGGGTCACCTTCAATCCAAAAAACTTTTGCTCTCTCTACTTCTTCTAACTCCAATGAATACAAAGACATTCCTTTTGTCTTGTTTCAAAATGCTCATGAGAATGAGCACTTGAATTCAAAATTCAAATCTACCTAACCTCTTTAATTTCTAGCAGGTTGCAACAGCTAATACAAACTAAAAAACATGTGCTTCTTTTCAAATTCAAATTAACCTACCATCTTGAATGTTGCAGGAATACGTTGGCTGCAAGTTGGTCTTCATCAACTGACGTGGGGGCTGAGCTGACAGTCCTACTGACAGTTCTGCTGACTACAGAATATTAAATATTCCAACACTCCCCCTTAATCTGCAGGTTAGCTGTCAATCTGATGTTTCCTTCTGGAGCTGATCTCCGAAGCTATCTATAATGCCAAGCCTATCTCTTAGGCGTTCAAAACTATCCTTAGGCAATGCTTTGGTGAAGATGTTGGCGAGCTGCTGCTCAGATCTGCAATATTGCAATTCAATCTCACCTTGTTCTACCAACTCCCTTATGAAGTGATATCGAATCTCAATGTGTTTGCTACATCCGTGGAAGACCGGATTCTTTGTCAGTGCTATGGAGGACACGTTGTCACAATGAATGACTATGCTGTCAATTTGTTGTTGCTATAAATCTACAAGAATCCTCCTCAACCAAATAGCCTGACAAGCTGTTACATTTGCCGCTATGTATTCTGCTTTTGCTGTGCTGAGAGAGACAATCGGCTGCTTCTTTGATGCCCATGAGATTGCACTCGATCCCATGTTGAAGACATAGCCAGATGTGCTCTTCCTATCATCCACATTTCCTACCCAATCACTCTCTATGAAACCATCCAACTTAAACTCATTAGATGCTGCATACAAAATGCCATAACCGGTTGTTCCATTGACATACCTCAAAATCCTTTTTCTTGCTTGCCAATGTGTCTCTTTAGGTTCCTCCATGAACCTAGATATCAAGCTAACTGCATACATTAAATCGGGCCTAGTTGATGTCAAATACATCAAACTTCCAACCATGCTTTTGTAAAGGGTTGGGTTCACTTCCTTACTGCTATCATTCCTGCGCAGTTTCAGACCTGTTGCTGTCAGTGTGGGCACAGGTTTGTTGTTATTCATTTTGAACCTTCTTAAAATATGTTTGGCATAGTTAGATTGTGAAATAAAAATTCCATGCACTATTTGCTGAACTTCTATCCCAAGAAAATACTTCAACAAACCTAAATCTGTCATCTCAAATTCATTTTTTATCACCTCCTTAAAATCAGCAATTATGTTGTCACTGTTACTAGTAAAAATCAAATCATCTACATACAAAACAACAATTAAAATATCACCTTTAGCTGATTTGATGTAGATTGTGGGCTCACTGCTGCTTTTGCTAAAGCCATTGCTCAACAAGTAAGCGGCTATTCTGTTGTACCACGCCCGAGGTGCTTGTTTTAGCCCATAAAGAGCTTTCTGAAGCCTATACACTTTGTCCTCTTGCCCTGGGACTTCGTAGCCAGGTGGTTGCTCCACATACACTTCCTCCTTCAGCACTCCATTCAAGAAGGCTGACTTTACATCCATCTGCATCACTTTCCATTGATGTTGTGTTGCAACTGCTATGACTGCCTACACTATTTCTAGCCTTGCAACTGGTGCATATGTCTCATCATAATCAATACCGGGCTGTTGTTTGTACCCTTTCACAACAAGTCTTGCCTTGTGTCTTTCAATTTTCCCTTCTGCAGTACACTTGGTCTTATAGACCCACTTCACTCCAATCACTTGCTTACCTTTGGGTAACTCGATCAACTCCCACGTTTGGTTCCTCTCTATAGCCTCCAACTCTTCATCCATGGCCTTACACCATTTATCTTCTTTCACCGCTTCCTCAAAGTATGTTGGATCACTATAGGAGAATAGTGCAAAATCCAAGTTCTCATCAAAATTAGCATGTTGTGTGCTGTCATAGATCTCCCTCACACTCTTTGTTTTTCTTGGCATCAATGATGCGAGTGTAGGGTCTTAATTTGCTTCTGAACTATTGCTACTCTGATTTCTGGAGCCATTGTACTGCTGACTGTCGGAGCTATTGCTCTGCTAAATTCTGGAGCTGCTAGTCTGTTGTCTCTGTTCAGTACTGCTAGACTGTTGTCTCTGCTAAACACTGCCAGATTTACTATTCTGTTGTAGATCATCAAAGCTGCTATTTTCCAATGCTCTACGGTGGTTTCTTGCTGAGATATTGCTCTCTTGAGCTCCCCCTATGTTGCTATCATCTGCAACTTCTTCATCATCAATAGGTATTGTAATTGAAATACCCGTGGTGTCATCCACCATTCCATCCCATGCTTCATTCTCAATAAATATAACATCTCTGTTGATTACAACATTTTTGGTGATGGGATTGTACAATTTGTAGGCTTTTGACTCTTCACTATAGCCTATGAAGATGCATTTTTCTCCTTTATCATCAAATTTTTTCCTCTTCTCCTTTGGGACTAGTGCGTATGCTACACACCCAAATATCCTCAAGTGCTCAACACTCCATTTGTTGTTTGTCCATGCTTCTTGTGGAATTCTATCACGGACAACTTTTGTGGGGCACCTATTTAGTATATAGACTGTTGTCGCTACAGCTTCTCCCCAAAATATGTGTGACAACCCTTTTGCCTTCAGCATACTGACCACCATGTCTTGAATGGTCCTATTCTTCCTTTCCGCCACTCTATTTTGTTGTGGGGTATACCTAGTTGTGAATTGTTTTTGAATGCCCTCATTCCTACAAAAATTTAGGAATTCTTTGGAGATGTACTCTCCCCCTCTATCTGTTCTAAGGGCTTTGATATAGTGACCACTCTCCTTCTCAACTGTTGCCTTAAACCACTTAAACTTCTCAAAGGTTTTTGATTTGTTTTTCAAGAAATAGACCCATATTTTTCTACTATAGTCATCTATGAAAGTCATAAAATATGTATTTCCTCCTAAGCTGGGGGTTTTCATGGGTCCACACAAATCTGAGTGCACTAACTCAAGTGGTGCCTTTGCTCTCCTAGAATACCCGGATTGGAAAGGTTGCCTATGTTGCTTTCCTAAAATGAAAGCCTCACACTTGCCATCGGGTTCTACAATGGATGGTAAACCCCTAACCATACCTTTTTCTAGACAATAAACTTAAACTTGAAAAGCTTAAGTGCCCATACCTTAAATGCCATAGCTTGGATGGGTTTTTGATGACTGTCTTGAATGCAGACTATTGTTTGACCGCCGACTGTTCTGAAACTGATGTCAATGCTGGTGAACAATACTGTTGCTAGCCGTCTGCTATTCCTGTCGCAGACACTAATTGCATCCTGAGAGGAAACATTATGTTTCTCATCATCTGCACTGCAACCATCACTCTTTTGCTACCTCCTCTATCAAATATTTTGCATTCTCCATTCTCCATCAGGATCTTGTAACCGTTTTGGACCATTTGTCCAATGCTCAATAGGTTATTTTTTATGTCAGGGGCATAATAGACACCCTGGATTTGCTGTCTTTCACCATTCTTGGTTTGGATGCTAACTACACCTTTTCCAATGACAGGAACCTTCTCATCATTTCCCATTTTGATCTTAGTTTTCAAACTGTTGTCAATGGAGGTAAATAAATTCTTGTTACCACTCATGTGGTTGCTGCATCCGCTATCCAAGTAACATACTTCATCATTGTTGTGCTCAGCAAGGTTGCATACAATGAAAACATGTGATTGTTTGTCATTTTCAGCATTGTTCTCATTTTCTACATTAGCATTTTGCCCTCCATGGTCACGCTGCTTCTTTCTACATTCACTAGCATAATGGCCATATTTGTGACAGTAATAACACTGCACATTGCTCTTGTCACTCCTTTGATTTGAACTGTTGTTCGTCCTCTGGTTCTGGTTTACAGATGTGCTGGTCATTGCCTCTATGCTGTCAGAACCTCCTTTTCTAGAATTGTTTCTGCCTTTGCCTCTTTGACCTCTTCCTCTATTGTTTCTTCCTCTTCCATGACCTCTTGCATTGGTCTGAGGTTTGAATGCTTGCTCTAGGGAAGGAGCAGATCTATTCAACCGCTGCTCATGGGTTTGTAGTGAACCCATCAACTCATCTATGGTCATTTGAGGCAAGTCTTTTGCCTCTTCAATGGCAACTGCTAGATAGTCAAACTTAGTAGGCAGACTTCTTAGGATTTTTTCAACAATCCTTTGCTCTTCCATTGTTTCTCCATTGACTCTCAGCTGATTTACCAAGGTTGAAACCTTAGTGTGGAAATCTAAAATGGACTCATTATCCTTCATTTGTAGAGTCTCAAAGTTTCTTCTCAAGAGCTGCAACTTGGCTAACCTCACTTTGTCAATCCCTTTGTAGCTATTTTGCAATATATCCCAAGCTTGCTTTGAGTAATTTTCTGCTGCAATACGTGGGAAAATAGCCTCACTCAAGGCTACTTCAATCAAGCTGAGGGCTTTGGAATCCTTCATTCTTATCTCTTTTAGCTGATTTTTTTGTGCATTTGAAAGGGCTGCAAATGCATTTCGGTCTATGATATCATTGAACCCATTTGTGACCAACTCCCATAGGTCATTTGCAACTAAGATGGTTCTCATCTTCTTAACCCATATGTCATAATTTTGTCCATCAAAATGAGGTGGCTGCTGCCAACCTTTATTCTCACCTCCTGCCATATTTCTCAACCTCAAATTTGAGAAAACTTAATGCCTAGATAACCTAGGGCTTAACCCACAATAAACAAACTGACTGACTACTGATTGACTACCCAGAAAAATAGGGCTCTGATACCACTCTGTTGGAGGCAGCAGGGGTGCTGATACACAACTTTATAGCTGTTACTAGACTGACAAATAGAAATAAAGACATAGAAAGCGCACAAAGTACGCACAGTGATAGTAAGATAAACAGACAGAAATAAAATTTGCATATATTCCTTTCTTTCTTCAAAATACAAAAACTCAGAGGACATGCTCTGATCTGCATAAACAAAATAAGCTAAACTAATTTGGACAGATGTCCAATGGCTGGGTGCTACACTCACACCTCAAATACATAATCTGCTACAATCCTGTAGCTACAGCTGACAATGCGCTGCGTCTGCTAAAACATTCCTTTTGTGTTGTTGTCACTGATCTATGCTGAACATTCCCTTTTCCATTTGCTGCTGCAGGGTTAGCTTCAATCCAAAAAACTTATGCTCTCTCTACTTCTTCTAACTCCAACGAATACAAAGACATTCCTTTTGTCTTGTTTCAAAATGCTCATGAGAATGAGCTCTTGAATTCAAAATTCAAATCTACCTAACCTCTTTAATTTCTAGCAGGTTGCAATAGCTAATACAAACTCAAAAACATGTGCTTCTTTTCAAATTCAAATTAACCTACCATCTTGAATGTTGTAGGAATACGTTGGCTGCAAGTTGGTCTTCATCAACTGACGTGGGGGCTGAGCTGACAGTCCTGCTGATAGTTCTGATGACTGCGGAATATTAAATATTCCAACAGTTGCTACAACACCATCACAAGGAATTCTATATGAGTGAAATAAAAAAGAAAGACTGCAACACCCAAAACTTCCTTCTCATAAGACATGGCTGGTAAAAGAAAACAACCCTACTCAACGAATAAACATCATACATTGCTACCATCAATTGATGGAGAAATGCAAGGGATAATATAACTGAACAACACCCATATAAATATTGCCAAGGATTTTAAATCTGCACAACACTAATTAGGATTGGTACAACCCCTCTATCAAGACTCGATCATCTAGAAAGAAAATAATAATAATTTTAATCTCAATCATTTAGAGTCATAGCCTACATAGTATAATAATCAACAAGTATTCAAAATTTTAAACTTGCATGGTCTGGAATAAAGTACTACAACCTGCATATAGAATCATCTCTCCCAAAACAAACAATGATAAATGTTCAAACTCTGAAAACTGAACATTAACTAGAAGCTAGAATAAATCACTAAAACTTCAAACCCCACCAAACAACTACAACACTGAACAATATCTGTCAGAAGAAATGCGTCTACAATCCTTATACTTAGCTTTTAAGAAATTATTTCAGACAAACACTTGAAACGATAAAGATACTTCTTATTTCCTTAATTATTAAGGAAGAAATGATGCGATAAAGATGTGAACAGGATACTTCAGAACTACCTGATAGGGTTATTCCTTTATGCAGATTGGGAAAATTATGCCCAGATAACCATGCCAATGCTTCACCAAAAATCCCCTCCTCCTGGAACTTGAAAGTTAATTCCCTTAGATAGTTGCATTATGGCATAGGCAGGGATGATGTGGGCATCAATTGTGCATTTTTTGCCTTAAACCTGCCAATTGCATTTGGCTAAAAGTTTCTCCAACCTTTTCCAACAACTAAATCCTTTTTTTTACATTTTATCTTCTAATTGAGAGATCTCATTGTAGCTCAAACTCTGTCCCCTTCTGGATTACTCAGCGCAGCTATGAGACCTATCTGCTAGCCAACTACACCTCTTTTAAATGTTCCATGATTGTTTTTCTGTAGAAATCTAAATTTTCTCGTGGCCTAGAGATGGGGATGCCATACTTGTATTAATGGTCTATTCTTACATTCAATTCTCTTTACTAACTAATAAATTCCCATGAAATAGGCCCATACGTAGCTCATACCTTATTTCAAATCTGCCTCCCATAGTTTAGTTGAAGGAAACGTACACAACATTCAACATTCAATGTATTCTATTCAACCTTACAAAGAAATGCATTTATAAGAACATCTACAAAGGCTAAAAGAAAAGTGCATCCACTATGCTCCAGCCTACTCCACTTACACCTACCCTCATACAATTTTCCACAGAAATGGTCATTAAATAAGACATAATGAATGACTAAAGCTTGGATAGAAACTCTGCATGGAATTAATTAGCCGATAGGTTATTACATGGGGGAACCCCATCGGGATCTCCTCTAGTCTGATGTCAAAAAATAGCAGTCGCGCACATTTTTCTAAACCTATCGGCGTATGCATTGCGCCTGATTGAAGTGCAAGTGCTATTTATTGTTGAAATGAGAATCCTACAACCCCAACTACCCACATGCAAAGGCAAAAGTCTAATTCTAAGAGGCACTCCACTTGCGAATTCAATGGTCAATGAATCAAATTTCTGAATCATGAGGAGTGACATTTTGTCCCATTTCAACTCATATAATGTTAGCCAAAATCTTGCTACCAAATAATAATTTATTTATTTATTGTTAGATACTTTATACGAGCAAGGTTGTATTCATTTTATTTTCTCTACAATTGCAAAATATCTACTAATAATTTATTATCCTTTCAACTATTCATTTAATGCAATCTATAATAGAACTGTTATGGTGATATTATCCAACACCCATTGTCTATTGTACTTATCTTTTTAATAGGTGAAACAAGACACTAGAATATATTATCCTTATCATAACTTGCAATAGGTCTAGTTGAGATCATAGGGACAACTATTAATATTTAATATGTTAACAAAAAACAAAAGACGACTTTCTTTTTATATTCACTATTAATGTTTCAAATAAAATCATAAGAATATTTTTAAAAACATAATTATATTATTTCTTCATAAACATTTCATATAGCATGAGCTTTGGAACATACTCTAAGTATTCTTTAAATAAATTATAATGATCGCCATAAATTATAATCATTGTAATTTTAACTCTCATTTTTTCTAACATTATAATGAAATGTCATGAAATCATTAATATAAATATATTACCATATATTTTACTTTGAATGTATCATGCTCGTCTATAGGTGGGGCCTCACAATATGGTATAGGAAATAAAACATGAAGTAAAGAAATAATATACAATATCGTTGCCACACAAAATCACCTTATTTATTGCTTGTAATAAATCTCACTATCTATTTAAGTAAAGTATGTAGCAAATTAGGGTTGTATTTATCACATGTGGGACAGGGCCTTACAGATTCTCCACAAGTCACTATTTGGGGATCATTAATATATTTGAAATTTCTCTATCTCCCACAAAAAGTTGACAAAGAAACCAAAATTGTAAAGTCCACAACTATGTATTTTCTCTTTGCAACTAAGTTCTTTATTATAATGAGATATGTAAAAGTGAATGTTATTAAATGATCAATTTCCAACATGGGGGAATTTTTTGATGAGGTAATGGAGCTTGTGGAGTTGGAAGATTTAAGGGATGCATTGGTATGCCTGCCTAGTGTCTCTAGATTGTCAACTGAACAAAGAAAAAGGTTGACAATTGTTGTGGAGCTTGTTGCAAATCCATCTATAATTTTCTTGGATGAGCCCACTTTTGGATTAGATGAAAGAGTTGCTGCAATTATTATGCGAAGTGTTCATAATACTATTGATACTGGAAGGATTGTTGTTTGTACCATTCATCAGCCTAGCATTGACATCTTTGAAACATTTGATGAGGTGAAGTAATATATCTTATATTGTTTGTTTTAATGATTGGTATTGATTTCTTCATTGATGGATTCAGCTACTTTTGATGAAAAGAGGAGGATAAGTCATTTACAATGGACCATTAGGCCACAACTCTCACGAGATTGTTGAATATTTTGAGGTGAGGATTTGTAGACAAGGCATTACAACAAGAACTAACTTGCACAAAAGAAAGGTTCTAAAATGGTAGAATTTTTTTTTTCTTATTTTCACAATGGTGGACTGCAGGATATTCCAAGAGTACCAAAGATCAAGACTAAATATAATCTTGCTACATGGATGTTAGAAGATGGCTCTTTTTCTTCTAAACTTTGTTTGTGGATAGACTTTGTAGAGCACTACAAGAACTCGTCTCTTTATAAGGAAGTCTATATGTTCTTAAACATTTCAACATCATGACCATTCTGCATATGGAAAATAAAACTGGATGTAGATACAAAAGATAAACTAACATACAAAAAATGCTCAACATTCACACATTTCAACATACAAAAATGACCAGTCTGTATGTTCTTAAACATTTCAACATCATGACCATTCTGCATATGGAAAATAAAATCACATTGGATGTAGATACATAAGATACACCAACATACAAAAAATGCTCAACATTTGTGCACATTTCAACATACAAAAAATGACTAGTCTATATGCGTTCTTAAACATTTCAACATCATGACCATTCTACATATGGAAAATAAAATCACACTGGATGTAGATACAAAAGATACACCAACATACAAAAAATGCTCAATATTCACACATTTCAAGATACAAAAAATGACCAGTCTATATGTTCTTAAACATTTCAACATCATGACCATTTTGTATAAGGAAAAAGAAATCACATAGGATGTAGATACATAAGATACAACAACATACAAAAAATGCTCAACATTCAGTCCTTCCTTGAGCATGGGCCTTCATTCTTCCTACCTTCTTATTGTGAATTCTAATTTCATTGTTGGAAGTTGTCATATGGGTGCTAACAACTTACTATACAATCGGGTTCGCCCCTGAAGTTAGCAGGTAATTGTTAAGTCATCTACTTGTTAGAAATGACTTAATAGTCGTAATCCTCTAATTAGATTTTATTTTCCCTCCATCTGACATAAATTCATTTGTAGATTTTTTTGACAGTTCCTTTTACTCTTCCTAGTTCATCATATGGCATCATCCTTGTTTTGCCTTATTGTTGGAATATGTTGATCAATGATCATATCTAACACCAAAGGAGATATGTCTCTTCTTATAATTTTCACCCTTGGAGGATTCATTCTCCCTAAAGGTTGGTAATTTTATCCTAACTTATAAATACACAAACACAATAAGGCATTAAAACGAGACTAGAAAAGAGAAAATCTTGTTAGTGCACATTACACTGTGATGCTAACTATATGGTGGGTTTCGAATGTAACTCCATGATGGATTTCTAATGCAGAAAGTATTCTGAAGTGGTGGATATGGGGCTACTGGTGTTCACATTTAATGTATGCACAAAATGCTATCACTATAAATGAGATGATTGCTCCTAGATGGAAAATTTTAAGTCTTCAATCTTTGTCATGCATTATCTCCTCACCATTGGATATAACCTATTATGCTTGAATGGAATATTGAGCTATAATTTTCATTGAAGGGAATTTACCCTTCACCAAAATGACTAGTTTCATGGAATTTTGTTCTTTCTTATAGTACAAAAAATACAATTTTTTTGGGTAAAGCAGTGATGGAGAGTCGTAGCATCTACTCAATGGGACATTGGTATTAGCTAGGAGCTGCTACATTGTTGGAATTTTTAGTACTCGTCAATACATGCTATTTTCTTTTTCTCTTGCATATCTAAATTGTGAGTTATTTCAGTACCAAATACACATGCCTCTTTTTCTATTTGGATTGGTCTTTGCTTTATCCATTTTTATTATATGAAATATTGTTAGTAAACATTATACCATGATGTTATGGTAGGTTTCTAATGTAACTCCATGATGGATTTCTAATGTAGAAAGTATTTCAAAGTGGTGGATATGGGACTGCTAGTGTTCACCTTTAATGTATGCACAAAATGTTATCATTGTAAATGAGATGCTTGCTCGTAGAAGGAAAAATTTGAGTCTTCCATCTTTGTGATGAATAATATCCCTTTCATTGGATATAACCTATTATGCTTGAATGGATTATTGAGCTACAATTTTTGTTGAAGGGAATTTACCCTTCACCAAAATGACTCGTTTCCTGGAATGTTGTTCTTTCTTAGAGTGCAAAAAATACAAAAAAATTGGGTGAAGCAATGATGGAGAGTCATAGCATCTACTCAATGGGATATTGGTATTGGATAAGAGCTACTACATTGTTGGGATTTTCAATACTCTTCAATGTGCTTTTCAGTTTTTCTCTTGCATATCTAAATCATGAGTTATTTCAATACCAAATACACATGCCTCTTTTTCTATTTGGATTGCTCTCCTTTATCTTCCATTCTATATGTTATTAAAAATTTCAACATCATGACCATTCTGCATATGGAAAATAAAATCACACTAGATGTAGATACAAAAGATGCACCAACATACAAAAATTGCTCAACATTCACACATTTCAACATACAACAAATGACCACTCTAAAAAAATTTCAACATCATGACCATTCTTCATATGGAAAATAAAATCACACAGGATGTAGATACAAAAGATACACCAACATACAAAAAATGCTCAACATTCGCACATTTCAACATATAAAAAATGACCATTCTATATGTTCTTAAACATTTCAACATCATTACCATTCTACATATGGAAAATAAAATCACATTGGATGTAGATACATAAGATACACCACCACACAAAAAATGCTCAACATTCGGTCCTTTCCTTGAGCATGGTCCTTCACTCTTCCTACCTTCTTATTGAAAATTATGATTTTATTGCTGGAAGTTGGCATAGGGGTGCTAACAACTTACTATACAGTCAGGTTTTCCCCTAAAGTTAGTAGGTACTTCTTAAGTTGTCTACTTGTTGAAATTCCTTGTAATGTCGTAAAATTGTACCCCTTGCAATTTCGCATACATTCTTGTATCTACTTTAGTGTCCACTCCCCTAGCATTTGTGTAGGCTCATTTTAGCCCCTACATCAACCTTTCTCCCTTCTCAGGATTTTCCAAACCCCTTTTCAGTAGCTACCCTTCGTGCATCAGCTTTGCATCAAACTTTGTGCCTTTCCTATTCGCATCGTTTTGTAGTGTGACATGTCCAGACAATAGCGCGTCACGCGGATGTCCGCACGCCACACTAGCATCCTATGGTGTTTCAACATTCAAATGACTGCTTCTAAGCATGTTTTCCACTTTTCACCTCCTTTGATTGGTTGTAACGGCTCGAGATGCCTTATAACAGCCCGAGAAGCTTCTTTATGCTTCTCTTCTACCTTTAAAAGTTATCTTTTCAATTCACTTGTGCTTCTAGCTTCATTCCAACTTCTAACTTCTCTCTAGTTTTGGCTATAGCCTTCTACTCTCCAACTTTTGCTTGCACAACTCCATACAACTTGCTACAACACTTCAAGCTTTTACAACACTTTTTTCTCTCTCCCTTTGGCTTCCTGAAGCCTTACAACTCTATCTCCCTTATCTCATGCTTGTGAGCATCTTTGGATTCCATATCCCCTATCTACTATATCTCTACTTTTTGATACAGATTCTCCTCCTCGAGTAAGGATTGCTTTTATCACTCATACTTGGTGGTGCGAGTTCTACTCCTAAAGCAAGTTTTTCTTTCACCACACGTTTTTTCCAATATTTCTCTCTATCTATCTAGCTATCCGTGGAGGTGGGAACACCAAAACGAGGGTTTAACTAAGGTAAACCCCTATACAACCCCAACACTTTCTCCAGATATTATGCATGTAGGTATTGAAGAAACTCATTTGTTGGAGGCTCCATTACTTGGGTTTTTGTGAGATTCTTCTATCTTTTATTCTCTTACTTTATCATTTTTACTTCACTTTATTTCATTCTTGTTAAATTATGTGATTTCCCCACATTTTGTAAGTTCTTAGCAATCTGGTTGCTAGTAGTCACTTTGTCATTTTCTATGATAAATTCACTTTTTGGTCTGTACGAGATGCCAACGTGCCTCTGGGTCACCAACACGTTGCGTTGTCATCCGTATCCCGTGCTGACATCCTTTAGCCGAGAGCTTTTAAGTTTGTCCAGGAAATCTTTGTGACCTGCTCTTTCTGATTCTAGAACTTTCACATTGTTCCTTGTGGTAGTTTAGCGCAGTTCACCTTGTGAGGCTCTCTGAATGAAGAGAAATCGTGAGTAGTGAGCCCCCCATCTCTATAGGTGAACCTGACATGAAGAGGGGTATTTTTCAAAAAACTAGGAATTTATTTACCCCTAGTTGGTGGGGTCATAACTTTTGACTTGGTGCTCAGAAATTAGAACCATTTGCACCATTGGAAAGGTCTCCAAGAGAACTAGTTTAGTCCCTAAAATACCATGCCTTTAGCTATCAAATTTTAGGGACCGATGCAAGTTTCGACCTCAAATTATCCTCTAAAGACCTCCAAAAATGCAAACTACTAGAACCTAGAAAATACCAAAAAAATCCAAAAATCTGAATTTTTGGTTTTTCTCAATTTTGTAACCCCTAGGCTTATTTATTCATCATTTATCATATTTAACTTACTATATTCAAAATGAATTTAATATCTTCTTTTATTAGTTCAATTTCTAATTATATTCAAAATTTTAATGATGTTTCATTTCATGCATGTGATAGTGACTTGGCCTTGCCCATGTCACTTGGTGTCTTTGATCCTTCTCACAAAATTCCTCTTGCTTCAAAGGATATTTTGTTGCAAGAAGATGAAATCATTGAAACCTTTCTTAACATTACTCTACCTTCTCTTCATTCCAATGCACTCTCTTCTAGAGATGATGCATTAGTGAATGATGAATCTTGTCTCTATTCTAATGCACTCTCTTCTAGAGACGTTGCATTCGTGAATGATGAATCCACTCTTCATTCCAATACACTCTCCTCTAGATACATTGCATTTGTGAATGATGAATTTCATATTTGTTTTGATGCACTCTCCTCTAGAGATGATGCATTAGCAAACAATGAATCTCCTTCCACATTTTATCCTATTTGGATAGATGTTGAGAATATGTCTTCAAATAATTATTCTACTAGTTGTGATGATTCTATAAATATAATCTATGTCTTTGTTGCCCCTTAAAATCCTAAGAGGCCAATCATTTACTTGACTCCAGCTAGTCCTTCTCCTAAAAGGATTTGTTCTATTAATAGTGCTCCATCTAGGAGTGATTCTACTGATCTTTCTATGGCTTCCTCTTATAGAGTGGTAGCCCATACTTATAAGACTAGAATGAATAAACAACCAAGTCTTCCTTCAGCTCTTGAACCTACAACTAAGGCACTTGGTGATTGTGATCTTGTCGAGCAACTTCGAGTTACTCAGGCTAAGATCTCACTATGGGATTTGCTTCAGTCTGCTCTGGTTTACCAAGGTATGCTTCAGGAAGCCTTGCGAAAGATCCTCTTGCCTTTTTCTATTAGGTCGGTAGATGTTGATGCATTGATAGCTCATATTGGTGTGGGTTCGCTGAATATTACATTCTATTCACAATAACTCCCGCCTTCAGAAGTACAGAAGCAAGCAGACCCTCTAATGATCATAGTTAACATTAATAAAATTGGTATTAGACGTACTCTCATTGATGTCAATTCAACGCTCAATGTATGTAGCATTGATCTATTTCCTAAGATTAATATTGATCCATCTTCTCTTGGGTAAATGCAAGAAGATGAGTTCATGAAACATGGAAGTTTTTGCGTTAGGCAAAAAAATGAAATTGGCTTGCTAAAAATGGGATCCTATTTATTAAAAAGTGGGATCCCATTTAGCTTCGGGACCCTGAGCCTAAATTTAAAAAATGGGATCTCGTTCTGAAAATTTTTGTTTCTAGAAAATTTTCAAAATAGATCCCTGTTTTGAAAATTTTCCAAAAACGAAAATTTCCAAAAATGACAAGTTTTCAAAACAAGATCCCGTTTTAAAAACTTTCCATTTTTTTAAACTTTCAATTTTTGAAAAATTTCCATTTTCAAAATGGGATCATGTTTTGAAAACTTTCAGTTTTTAGCAATTTTCAAAACGAGATCATGTTTCGTAGAACCATAAAAAAATTGTTTTTTTTAATGAAATGGGATCTCGTTTTCTAAAATATGAATTTTTGGTCGGGCTTTTGGCTTGTTTTTTGGTTCGCGAAATGGCTTGGGGACTTGAACCTAAGTTTTGGACTTGGTTTGACCTACAACCTAAAGGTCATGTTAATGTCATAGGAAAATAGTGACTTTGGACATATGTCTAAAGACCTATTTTGCAGAATTTTTTTACAAAATTAAAACCCATTATAGATGAGATAGTGCAGATTCCAAATATGTAATTTTTTTTACAATTTGATTATTTTTTCTATTTTTCAATTAATTTCTAATGAAACTGGTCCATAAACTTGAATTATCTGGGTTTTTTTAGTATTTTAATAACTTTTTATTAAAATATTTTTTTGTAAAATGAATTGCACCAAAACTTACTTCAAACAATTATTTTCAATTTGAAAAAAAATCAAAAAATGATAAGTTTAGGTCATCTTATGCGTGACGTACACAATGATTTTTCAAAATAACAAATATGGCCAGTAAAAATTTAACAAGAAAAAAATATTCAATAAAAAATTACAAAAAAAATATCAAAAACGTGCTTCAGTGAGTTATGAATCTTTTCCCAAAAGGATTTAGAAAAATATGATTGTTTAGGTCAAAATATGGATCTCGTACACTTGCATGGTATGGTAAAAAAAGAGTGACTTTTAAACAGTGGTTTTTAGAAACACCTATTAAAAACCAATTTTTATCATCTGGGTATTGAAATAAATTACATATTTGGAAACTAGACTCTGAGTAATAAATTTTATGATTAGTGAATTTTTTTAAGATTCCATCTCTAAGTGCTTCAAATTTTAAGGTCAAATGTGACAAATTCTGAAAATCAAGGAAAACACTTCCACTTTTTGGCCAAAAAGTGGACTCAACTTCTTGCACACACCCTCTTAATGCTTCTTTTGTTGACATTCATGGGTTCAATAATGTCGGTCGACAATCCCTAGGCACGATAGTCTTGCCTTTGAGGTTGGGACCTGTTACCGTACCCACCCTTGTATATGTTATGTCAAAAAAGTTACCTTATAACCTTCTTCTTGGTAGACCATGGATTCATGCTATGGGTGCAATCCCGTCTACCTTGCATAAATCTATTAAGTTTATTTGTAATAATCAAGTATTCATAGTCAAGGTTGACCCTGATGGTATGCACTTACGTGAGATGGAAACTATTAGTCAGGTTTCGGTTGTTCCTACTCTTATTCCTTCAGTGTGTTTCGATGCGTCAATGTCTACTCCAGTAGTACCTACTACAAAGGATACTCTTGAGATAGATGTCCCTAAAAAAGATCCTTCTGAAGTAAGAAATCCTAAGTCCACCTCTTCTCAAAAGAATGTGTGTCTTGGTGATGATTGGGGTTCTTTAGACTTTACAAAATCCTTCATTGGAGAATATAAAGTCAACCCGATCCACTTGATTCTTCCAATAACATCATCCACACCTACTATCAAAGATGATTACTCTTTTGCATTGTGGGATAATGTTAACATAGATTGTAATATTCTTAGTGTTGATCCTCCTTTTGAGGAAGATCACACTCCCATTAAAGAGGTTAATGTTGGTAGTCCTGTTAAAAAGGATGATGGCAATGGGTAAGTGCAAGAAATCAAGTCCACGAAACATGGAAGTTTTTGCCTTAGCCAAAAAAATGAAATCGACATTGCAAAAATGGGATCCCGATTTTTAAAAATCGGGATCCCATTTAGCTTTGGGATCCCGAGCCTAAATTCCAAATGGGATCCCGTTTTTTAAAAATCGAGATCCCATTTGTTAAAGGGTCCCAAACCAATGGACACGAAATGGGATCCCGATTATTGCAAAACAGGATCCCAATCCTGATTTGTAAAAATTGGGATCTCGTTTTGTAATAAACGAGATCCCATTTTAAGATGGTATTTATTTTTTAAAAAATAAACGAAACTCATTCTATTCTGCACAGGATCCCGAATTGGCATGGGCGACAACGACAGTGTGACGACCTCCAGGTATGCCTCCACCCCCAATTTTTTGCTTTTTATCATTTTTTATTGAAATTTTTAATACAAGAATAGATTAAATTAGCATTTTTTTTTTCCAATTTATTTATTGTTTTAAACATTTTATTTTGTGTAACAGTAGAAATGATGATTTGTAGAAATAGATGAAAAAATGCAATGAAACCTGAAGATATTGAATAGAAAGGAAAAAATCAACCTTAAATTGTATTTTTAAAACAAAATTTAGCTTTTGAAACCTAAATTGTTCAATAAAACCAAAAAAAATTGCATTTGAAAACCCTAATTGAAAGGAAAAAAAAAAATTGCATTTCAAAACCCTAAATTGAAATGAAATAAAAAAAATTATTTGAAAACCCTAATCAAGCTTTTTGAAACCCTAAATTCAAATCAAACAAAAAAATTGGATTTGAAAACCCTAGTTTGCAATGAAACAAAAAAATTGCATTAAAAACCCTAATTGCTTAGATTAAAACCCTAAATTGAATTGAATTTTTTTTTGCTAAAACCCTAAATTGAAATCAAACAAATCATTTTGCATTTGAAAACCCTGATTTCGAGCTCAAGAATATTTGATAATGTAAAAAATTCATTTTCATTGTTAAATGTTTTAACTTTCATTTGTATTGTATGGAGAAAACAATATGTTAAACTTTACTTTCAATGTTAAATTATAATTAGATTAGAAAACAATATGTTAATGAATAGTTATAATTCATAAATTTTATCAATGTTTGTTTGCAAATTTAGTTACCAAATTCCTAAATCCTTGTACAATTCATTTTCAATTGTCACTTAATTAGATAATATTTGCATTCATTTCTATTTTATTTTTTGATCTCTCTTAGTCATGCCTTGTTTACATGTGTTGTCTCTTGTCTTTTGACAATCTTAACCCTCATTCTAGTCAATTATTTGTTAATTAGGCTTCTAGTTTAGTCTAAAATCTCAATTTGTACTAGTTACTTAGACACTAAAAGAATCTAAATATTTTTCTTTTCTTTCTTTTAGGTTCTTTCAATTCCAAACAATCCAAAATAAAATACTTGATTCAACATAAACTAATATTATATTATACATTTGATATCATAAAATTCATTTAAGTGGGAAATATTAATGAAAAAAATGTTAAATAAAATAATCTTATATTCAATTAAAAAAAATTCAGTTAAAATATGCATCAAACTCAATCTTAATAATACATAATTATGTGTTTCTATTATGGAAATAGTCAATCTATTCATAAAATAAAAAATATTCATAAACTAGTCACTAACTTGCAAGTTCATTATTCCAAGGGCCACCAAAACTTCACCCTAAGTTCCCTAAACCCTAAACCCTGAACTCTAAAATCTAAACCCTTAACACTAAAGCATTCATTTTGTCCTCGGACCTTAAAATGAAATTTGGTTGCCTTAGGAAACTCCACCAAATTTTATTCCCTTAAGCCATGTCATTTTGTTGTAGGACCTTACTACATAGATCCCCTTAAGCCATCCTATTACTCTAAACCCTAAACCTTAAGCCATCATTTTTTCCTAGGCCCTTAATGAAATTTGGTTTCCTTGGGCAGCTTCACCAAATTTTATTCACTTGAGCCATGTCATTTTGTCCTAGGACCTCACTAGACATAGATCCCCTTAAGCTATCCTATCACCCTAAATTTTAAATCAATGTCTTAAGGGGTCCTAATACGACATTTCTTAAGGGGATCAAAGAAGTTCTCAAATTTTGGTGAAGTTTCCCAAGGCAACCAAATTTAACAATAATAAAATCATGCAATATTATAATATGAATGATATTTCATGATCTAGGTTGGTCAGTCGAAACAAGAGCTATCTCAATCAACTGTTCCACAAGAAAATTTTGTTCACTAACTTGCAAGTCCATTATTCCAAGGGCCACCAAAACTTCACCTTAAGTTCCCTAAACCCTAAGCCCTGAACTCTAAAATCTAAACCCTAAACAATAAAGCATTCATTTTGTCCTAGGACCTTAGAATGAAATTTGGTTGCCTTAGGTAACTCCACCAAATTGTATTCCCTTAAGCCATGTCATTTTGTCCTAGGACATTACTACATAGATCCCCTTAAGCCATCCTATTACCCTAAACCCTAAACTCTAAACTCTAAACCCTAAACCCTAAAGCCATCATTTTGCCTAGGCCCTTAATGAAATTTGGTTGCCTTGGGAAACATTACCAAATTTTATTCACTTCAGCCATGTCATTTTTTCCTAGGACCTCACTATACTTAGATCCCATTAAGCCATCCTATCACCTTAAACCATAAATTGATGTTTTAAGGGGTCCTAATATGAAATTTATTAAGGGGATCAAATAAGTTCTCAAAATTTGAAGTTTCCCAAGGCAACCAAATTTAACAATAATAAGATCATGCAAGATTATAATATGAATGAGATAAATCATGATCTAGGTTGATTGATTTATGATTTAGGGTGATAGGATGGCTTAAGGGGATCTATGTCTAGTAAGGTCCTAGGACAAAATGACATGGCTCAAGTGAATAAAATTTTGTGAAGTTGCCTAGGACCTTAATGAAATTTGGTTGCCTTGGGCATCTTCACCAAATTTTATTCACTTAAGTCATGTCATATTTTACTAGGACCTTACTACATAGATCCCATTAAGCAATACTTTAGGATATCTTAAGGGGTCCTAATATGACATTTCTTAAGGGGATCAAATAAGTTCTCAAAATTTGGTGAAGTTTCCCAAGGCAACCAAATTTAACAATAATAAGATCATAGAAGATTATAATATGAATGAGATTTCATGATCTAGGTTGATCAATTTACAATTTAGGGTGATAGGATGGATTAAGGGGATCTATGTCTAGTAAGTTCCTAAGACAAAATGACATGGCTCAAGTGAATAAAATTTGGTGAAGTTGCCTCAGACCTTAATGAAATTTGGTTGCCTTGGGCATCTTCACCAAATTTTATTCACTTAAAAGCCATGTCATTTTGTACTAGGACCTTACTACATAGATCCCCTTAAGCCATACTTTAGGATGTCTTAAGGGGTCCTAATATGACATTTCTTAAGGGGATCAAATAAGTTCTCAAAATTTGGTGAAGTTTCCCAAGGTAACAAAATTTAACAATAATAAGATCATGCAAGATTATAATATGAATGAGATTTCATGATCTAGGTTGATCAATTTATGGTTTAGGGTGATAGGATGGCTTAAGGGGATCTATGCCTAGTAAGTTCCTAGGAAAAAATGACATGGCTCAAGTGAATAAATTTGGTGAAGTTGCCTCAGCCTTAATGAAATTTGGTTGCCTTGGGCATCTTCACCAAATTTTATTCACTTAAAAGCCATGTCATTTTGTACTAGGACCTTACTACATAGATCCCCTTTAGCCATCCTATTACCCTAAAACCTAAATCCTAAACTCTAAACCGTAAACCCTATAACATTCATTAATTTTCCTATATTAATAGTTAATTGTTTTTCATTCAAGTAACATGCCTTAGACATAAATGAGGCTTACATATTTTATTATTTGTATTCAATTAGGCCATTTATATTGAATGGTTTAAGGGTATTTCCTAAACATGTATCTTACATTTTGAAATTACAAATCTAATGCAGGTTCACTTATATCTTAGAGATCACATGGATCGATTTAATAATATTCGTAATCCACCTCCACGCCATCCATCTCCACCACCTTCACCTCCACCTCCACCCACTCCACCTCATAACCCCCCACCTCCACCACCTAAAATTGATGGTGCTTGCTTGAAAGCACAAATCAATGTCAATGTTAGAACCATCCAAGATCAAATCAAAATTATTCAAAATGAAGAATGTATCGCACCACCTGTGAAGATGTTTGCATCTAGGATGCAAATAGTTGTTGATGATATTAGGCCTATGGATGGGAACTTAGATGAGCATCTACAATGGCTAGAGGAGAGGAGAACTTCTGATTCTAAAAAGGAAAACACAAAGAATGAAGAGATGCAGTAGTTCTAAATTAAGACAATGATCTTATAGTTATGAGTTTATGAATTTGGTTCGATGGATATTTTGTGTGATGAATTTATGAATTTGTTTGGATGGATATTTTTAGTGACGTGAACTTATGATTTTGGTTGGATGGATATTTTTAGTGACATAAATTTATGAATTTAGTGGAATTTATGAACTTATAATGATGAATTTATAATAGTATATATTTTATGACTATCTACTAGATCATGATTTCTCTTGTTGGAAAAATGTAATATATATATGTGACATAAAATGAGCTTTTTGTGAATGTTTCAAGTTTATTTTTTAGTATGTACATGTATTAAAATTGCATAGTTCTAGATCTTAATTTTTGAAATTTGTATTTGTGTACATAGTTTAGTTGAGTGATGTATGCATACAAATTATGCATTGTATTTTTTATTTTAAATGTATGTACATGTTAAATTTTGAATTTTGTATGCACATGCTCAAGTTCAATCAATGCATATGTATGTGTATGTATATGTATGCACATCCTATTTGAACAAATTTTCATGTGTGTTTCAAATTTAACTATTTCTTGTAATTTTGTAAGTTTGTATGTTAATTTTGTATAATTTAATGCAGGTGCACTTATATCCGATATCATGGATCAATTTAACATTGATGATATCATCAATCCAGCACATCAGCCACCTCCACCTCCCCCTCCACTTCCCCCTCCACCCCCTCAACCTAATATCCCACCTCCAACACCTGTTGCATCTGATGAGGCTCACTTGTGAGCACGCATAAATGATCAAGTTGCATCCATTCAAAATCAAATTAATGTTATGTAGAATCAAGCATTGATTCCACCACATGTGAGACATTTTGCATCTGCGATGCAAAAATTTGTGGATTCCATTAGGACTATTGATTCTGATCTAGATAGGAATCAATGAGAAAGAGAGCAGATGAGACAATTTTATGTAGATGGTCTCTCCTATAAACAAACTTTATACCTTAAAATAACAAAAACCCATCTAGCCCCTTACTTTCTCAATCCTTTTACTCGACAACCTATTCCTCCCAATAAATCTAGAATATCCATGAGGTGGTGTATACATCCACAGATGAGTGCTAATTTTTGGGATCGATGGTATATGGTATTTGACAGTCCACCACATGTTAATTTGGAGGTCCCATTGTATTTTTTGAGGAAATTATATGTAGAGTTTGTTATGGGGAAAAAGCCCAATTATTTTGATTTTAAATCATTTAAGGGTGTTGGTGGCGGCATGCCACAATAGAGGTTAGGGGAAAGGGTTGATCCCCAATGCCTCATGCATGCACAACCCCTTGTTGCTCCTCTTGGTCCTGCCATTCTTGCACCTGTGCATCAATGTGCAGTGGTCTTTACATTAGGATCCCTTAGTACACTCACACGAGACCTTGATTAGCATGCTTCTGTGATAGCAAGTAGGGAGCATAGAGACAATGATTATGGAGGATTGTTTTATGGAGTTGGTCCAAGTACCACTCCAGGAGTGTCGAGAGTCCCACATGTATGTACTAGTTTCCATCAGTTATGCTATGGACCCAATCAGGCCACACCTAGTTCAGGTAGACATGGAGATTCTAGTGGTTCATCTGGTTGCCTCAGTTCATTTGTAGAATTTCTTACAGTAGACCATCACCTTGAGGACACTACGACAAAGGTATAAATATGCATCTACATGTTCATTTTATAAGAATTTTAATGAATGTATATATCAAAGAAAAGTTTGCAATATATTTTAACAATCAAACTGTTTGGTGTACAGATGCCACTAACGATGGAGCAATCATTTGCTTCGTAGTACATACATCAACACCAATCCTAGTCAGCAACCCTTATGGGGTATTTTGATTTCAATTTTTTAAATTATATATGAAATGATTTTTAACTTGAGTTTTAAATTTATAATTGAATCATGAACATATGTTTAAAATATTTGTGTTGGTTTAGGGGAGTCAATCGACTTCCACGTCGATTCCACCCAAGGGTTTGTCGAGTACTCCTCCACTGTCAGGCATCACAAATTAGGGGTAGGTACATTTATATTGTAAATTGTTTAACTTACATTAGTATAGTTACAATTATGAATTTTGAATTCACTATATATCAAATGTGCATGTACACTTGTAAATATTATAAGCGTTAAATGTCTACATGTATGTCTAGGTTGATACGACAATGAGAATGGGCATCAAGCAAACATTAGATGTTGAGGCTACTCGTGAGGCCTCTGATTTTCAAGTTGTTTAAAAAAATTCTACACAAAATGTGTAAATTTGAATATATATATTTTAACCTAATTCAAGTATACATGCTTTAAATTTGATCTTGTAGGACTTTGTTAGTGCAACTTTCTGCCATGACCCTGTCATAGTTACACCTCCAAGAGGACATGTAGATTAGGCTCCAAAAATCATGGTAATTTAATTTTTTTATTATATTTAAAGTCAATTACAAATTATATATTCTAAATAACTTTATTTTTAAATTTAAAATTGAATATATATATATATATAATATGAGCTAATACATATTTTAAATTCTTTTTCTTTTATAGAATGAGACACATCTTGTAGTTGAGCATGTACAAACAGGTCTTAGATAAGAGGGTGCACAACCTCAGAATATGGTACAATTAAAATATGATAAATTATAAATTAAATTGAATTAAATCATTTTTAATTGTAAAATTATATCGAATTTCAACTTTCTTTGTCTTGTTTATGTAGATTGATTCAAAGAATTTAGAGATTGGTTTAGATGCACCAGAGCATCCAAACCCAGATATGATGGTAATCTAATTTTATGATGAATTATAAATTAAATTGTCATTAAATCATTTTCCATTTTCTTACATCTGATTTCATATTTCTCTTGTACAGAGTGTTTCAAGTCATCCGCATAGTCCGCATGGTGTGAAGAGGTCTCTTGATTATAGAGACGATACATGACCTAAACATGATTTTATGGGTTATATTTGATTATTTCATGGACTACATATTTGGTTTCTCATGTACTATGTTGGACTTTATATTTCATGGGTCAAGTACTTTGTTGGACTCTAGTTCATGGGTTGTACTCTGATGCACTTTAGTTCATAGGTTGTACTCTGATGGACTTTATTTCATGTGCTTACTATATTGGTTTCATGCACTTAATATGTTGTAAATTATGGACTTTATTATTGTTCAATTTTAATTTACACATGTACGTTTATGCATTTTATGTTCATAGTCAAGACATTAATATAGGACATTAATGTGAAATTAAAGTTGAAATTAATAGGACATTTTAATATTTGTACTTTACAAAT
Organism: Sequoia sempervirens; assembly: GCA_007258455.2. NCBI lineage: Eukaryota > Viridiplantae > Streptophyta > Pinopsida > Cupressales > Cupressaceae > Sequoia > Sequoia sempervirens. Next base: position 6,760,102 of record VDFB02000011.1, read on the forward strand.
TTAGTGATCTCATACATGATATACATGATATGTACATTCAATAATTAGTGATAATTAGTCAATGAACTTATTCAATTCACATCAATCAATAATTAGTCAATTAATCATAATTTACAAACAAAAGCAATCCATTTATATACCACAAAGGATAAAATTTTAAGAAATAAACAATACCATACAAGATTAGAGAACAAATGCATTAATAAATTCTATAAATAATAGCATTCAACACTAATTTATAAGCTGTCAAAACAAATAATAGCATCCAATACTAATTTTATAAGCTGTCAAAACAAATAATAGTATCCAATACTAATTTATAAGCTGCCAAAACAAATAATAACATCCAATACTAATTTATAAGTTGTCAAACCAAATAATAGCATCCAATACTAATTTATAAGCTGCCAAAACAAATAATAGCATCCAACGCTAATTTATAGGTTGTCTTAAGAGGATGTCTTAAGGGGTCCTAATACAACGTCTTAAGGGGATCAAAGGAGAGTATAATTAAGTATAAATATTAAGTGATATAAACAAGTATTATACTTTAGGGTGAGTCATCATAACAAATGATATAACTAAATATAATATTTAGGATATGTCATGATACGACACGTCTTAAGGGGATCAAAGAAGAGTATAATTAAGTATAAATATTAAGTGATATAAACAAGTATTATAAGTTTTAGGGTGATTCAACATAACAAATGATATAATTAAGTATAATATTTAGGACATGTGTTAATACGACACGTCTTAAGGGGATGTATTAAGGGGTCGTAATACAATGTCTTAAGGATATAATTGATTTAACAATAATTTATGCATGATATTTAGTGATTATACAGTCAAATATAAAGTTTCAAAGTAGGAAAACATGCACATTTAACAAACAAAATATGTAGAATATTGATTTTGATACATAAAAGTACATATAGTACATAATTGTGTATGTACATGTATTTATAATTTGTACAAAATATTTAATTGTGTAAGTATGTATGTACATATATGTCATCTCAAAACAATGTTTACAAAATTTGGATATGCCATCTCAAGAACATCTCAAACTTGTGCTCGGAATGTAGTAGGTCATCACGCCACCTGATATCAAAAACGTACAAGCAATATCAATGAAATCATCAAAACATACCTATTTTAATTTATATAAAACTATCTATATGCACACAACTCAAGTACCTGCATTTAAAAGTATTCCACACATGTGTAGGTTGAATCTAGACACCCTCTCCTTTTTGTTTCAAAGTATGAGATCAATGCAATGATGGCTTAAGGATACAAAAAAAGGATAATAAATCAATTTTAACTATTAATGTGCAAGTAATATCAATATACAATCAAAACATGTATTTAAATATAATTTAACTAATAATTACTTGTTTTTACCAAGTATTCCATGTTGTCTAGGTTGAATCTGCATGGACTAGATCATTTTTGTGATTATGGATTAAGGATCTATAAAAGGACAATTTAAATCAATTTCAACTAATAACACACTTGACCAATATCAAAACATGTATTTAATCTATTTAAAAGGACAATATAAAACTAAAACTATATTTACCTATATTTACTTATTCTGTTGTATCATCTACATCCTCTCTTTTTTGTAATGCATCTATAACTGTCTCATGTTTTTCCATAGAAATTGTCCATAGCACTTTATTTGTAGGTCTTCCACAATACCGATCTAGTTTTATATTTATTGCCACCACCAAATGTGAATAGAGTATAATTTTTTTGTGTTTCATAATCTTCGAATGTAGGTAGACCATTCTTCCTTGTCAAGTATTTTTGTAGCCAAGTGCCAACAACCACCACCAATCCTATTGGAAAACATGAAAACCATCATCAAATAAGTTCTCAAAATTTTATTAAGGGGATCAAAGACTTGTTCTAAAAATTTACTTAAGGGGATCAAAACTTGTTATCAAAATTTGCTTAAGGGGATGTCTTAAGGGATCATCATTATGACGGATAATGATAGCCATCATCATCTTCTCGGGGTGCTATTAACTTATGTTTAGTCTCACAGCGAGCCAGCAATATTTTGTTTCCTCTTCATTTTCCCTCAAGTTACCTTAACAACATACATATTATAAAATAGAAATTTGATTTAATAACTTGCGCATATCCATATAAATAATTTAGTATTACAAAATAACTTAATAAAGTGAAATAAAATGAAATAAATTGAATTAAATTACCTTCTTGTACAAGGTCTGAAACACGGTCATAGTCTTTAGATGCAAATACTTGATCATTTTCTTCAATAGTTCTTTCATATTGATCGTGTGCTTGTGTAGGTGTCAACGATCTTTGCTCCCACTGTTCAACCCATTTTGTATTTTCACATGCTTCCCAATCTCCTGAGATACAAAATTGACAAAAACATGCAAGCTCCCTTGTCCATATAGTCCATGTGTTTGTTGTCGAACTCCTAAACGAATGCCATTTAGTAGATCCACTAATTGTCTCATAGTCAACTCTAGGTACAATGTTCTCTTCTTCAACCAACCAAAAGAATTGATGAACTGTAGAGTACTCTCAAACCAGGTGTAGATAATCTTGTATTGTACTAATCCACAATCCCACACGCATATTTAAATTTTACTGCATCCTCAAATTTTAATTGTTCTCTAGCAAGAATTCTTTTGACACATGCACTAGCTCCATCATGTTCTCCTTTACCATGCCTAGCTTCAAAAAAACTCCATATATGTTGGACATTAAGTTCCTTGTGAACCCTAGTTAACCAGTAGAACATTTGAGCATTCTTGAACTGCCCTGTACAATTATCTGACCATATGAGGTGTTCTGTCATCTAGATTCCTCTTTCTCTTAAATTTCTATAAAATATATTGAAACAATATTGAACAAACTTTGACGAGTGTAACTGGTTGTCACTCAAATAAAAATGATACTCCCTCAAAACTTTTCTATCATCCTCAGTGCTATCATTTGCATGTCTATAAACAATATGGACAAACATTACTACTTGCACTGAATTATAATACTATGATTGAATTTCCTCTTGCGAGCTAGAGTATAATTTTTCGTAAAATCAACCACTAAAAGTATAGTACCAATTAGAAATGTATTTCTACATGAGTGAAATTGGCCATCAATCCATCAATCATGTTGAGAGTGCATGACATATTTTGGTACAATCTTATTCTTAAATTCACTCATGAATGCATGTACACTAACTTTTTCTATAACTAAATCACAATGCTTTCCTATTTTTCCATCTTTTAAAGAATAGTGAACATTCTTAAATCTTTTAGCATCTACTAATTGTTTTCCAAAATCATTATCAACACTTTAATGCATACAAATTCTTAAGAATGAAAGATTTCCACAACTAATGCATTGTCCAGAAATACAAGAACTTAAATAAAACAATTTACCATTAGATCTTTCACAAAAGCAACCTGATATAAACTCCCTTATTGCATTAGGTGGCATATTAATACCACATTCCTATTTAATCATGTTAGTATGCAAGGTACAACGTATATATCAAAAACAACATAAAAATAATGAAATTGAACATGCGTTTTACAACAACAATATATTCATTGCTTATTAATTTTTACATACCAGGGTTTACATTTTTCAAAAGACTTTTGACTTATTTTAATATTACTAGGTAACACTAAATCACCGCAAAATTTTCTATAAAATTTTGTTTTTGTTGTATCTAATAGGTGTTTTGGGTGAGGATCACGAACTTTGGACCCCACCCTTAATTTTAAAACATCTCTAGCATTAGATGATACCCTAGCATTATCATGCCAATATTTTTCAATCAAAGATTTAATTTCAACATTCTATTTCATATCAGACCTCGGGAGTCGACCACTGAAACTCCAACATTGGTTGATAGGATCATTTTCTATACTTTCTCTTCTTTTTGCCGCTCTTAGCAATGTTTTAGGATATATTTTTAAAACTTCACTAATATTGCTTACCATTCTTTTATTCAAAGTTTTTTTTTTAATTATAGCAGTTGTTATAGCTCTTCTTGCTACATTTTTATCATTAGATTCAACTATTTTTCCCAATAGATTGAATGGCACTAGCAACAGTAAACATAGCATGTTTTAATGATTGATCTTTTCTTCTTGGTTTAACAAAAAATCCTAACCTTTTCATTATTTTCCTCATTTTTTGCATTCTCATCAATTGCATCATTAGTTGACATTAGAATGCAAGTTTTTTACGATAAAGGATTTTTTTGTATATTCTATTCACATGTGTTGTTATTTTCCTCCAAGAAATCTTACCAGGAAGATTATCCAAAACATCACTTTTTTAATTTAAAAATATTTTCATTAAATTCAACATCACATTCTAGTTTTTATTTCATTTCATTTTCAACTTCAAAGCAATTTACAACTCATCTTCATTTTCATCAACAAAATGGTTTTCATTTTCATTTTCATCAACTAAGCGGTTTTTATTTCATTTTCAACAAAATATTTTTGTTTCCATTTTTCAACAAAAGATTTTCATTCTCATTTTCATTTTTTCAACAAAAGATTTTCTTTTTCATTTTCAACATTTTTTAATAAAATTTCATCTCAAATATTGATATAGGCATTTATTAAGTCAGCATCTTGTAAAACTTCTACAAACAAAGTTTCAATTTCACTCAAAGGTGGATTTGAAGATGTACCTAGATTTGTGCCTATTGAAACATTCTCCATAACATTGAAAGGAGGATTTGAAGACATACCAGGACTAGTTTGTATAATCATATTATTTTCCAAATTGACTTCTTGATCCTTCTATGGTTATCATTTCACATCACAACCTCATCACACTTCAAATTTCTGGCTCTTCTCTCCCCTCCCTCAGTCAAACTAATAATATCGTCATCTAAAAATTAATCAGTATCAGTGGAACTGCTCAGGTAAACTCTTCCTCTTGTGTTCCTCAAAAAAAGTAGAAAACTAGCACAATTCCACTTAAAAAACTATTTTCTTCATGCCTCCTTTCAAAATTCAATCCATTTTTCAAGTTGAATACCTATAAAAACAAAAGTCTTCCTCTTTTGTTCCTCCAAACTAGTAGAAAACTAACACAATTCCACTTCAAAAACTATTTACATGATGCCTCCTTTGAAAAATTCAATCCAAAATGCAAGTTCACCACTTGTAAAGACAAAATTTGATGAAACATAGATCAATATGTCGCAGTCGGCTGTACATGTGAAGTTGCAGACTTCACAGTAAACTTTGCCAGTAAATTTTCGAAAAAGGTTAAAAAGAAACAGGATCTCGATTATAAAACGAGATCCCGTTTATTACAAATGAGATCTCATTTTATAATCGGGATCTTGTTTCCCTATCAATGGTCATCGCATTTAATATTGGGAAATGGGATCTCGATGTAAATGGGATCCTGTTTCTAAAAATTTCAAAGTCACCTTGCTTTGTGGTCAAGTTTCTGGCTTGTATTCTAGTTCGGGAAAAGCACTGGAAATCCGAACCTAGGCCTTCAACCTGGTTTGACCTGCAAGTTGAAGATCCTAACAATGTCAAAGAAAAATAACGAGTTTGGACATATGGCTAACGACTTTTTTTGCAAAATTTTTCAATGAAATTAAAACCCATTATAGATAAGACAGTGTAGATTCCAAATATGCAATTTTTTTTACAATTGGATTATATTTTCTATTTTTCAATTAGTTTTTGATGAAACTGGTCCATAAACTTTAAATATCAAGGTTTTTTACTATTTTAATAACTTTTTATCAACATAACATTTTCACAAACAGATTGCATGAGAACGTACTTCACACAATTCTTTTCAATTTAAAAAAATTCAAAAATGATAAGTTTAGGTCATCTTATGTGTGACGTACACGGCGATTTTTCAAAACAACAAATATGGCTAATAAAAAATTAACAAAAAAAATATTCAATAAAAAATTACAAAAAAATATTGAAAACATGCTTCAGTGAGCTACATATCTTTTCCCAAAAGGATTTAGAAAAATATGATAATTTAGGTCATAATATGGATGACATACATGTGCATGGTATGGTAAAAAAAAGTGACTTTTAAAAAGTGGTTTTTAAAAACGCCTATTGAAACTCAATTTTTACCATCTGGGTATTGAAATAAATTACATATTTGGAAACTAGACTCTGAGTACTACATTTTATTATTAGTGACTTTTTTGAAGATTCCATCTCTAAGTGTTTCAAATTTTAAGGTCATGTATAAGAGTGAATTTTCACCCTAGGTGCAATTCCCCTTTTTGCCTCTTTACACTTTAGAAAACCTAAGTCGGAGGCTTAAATTCACTTAAGCCCGCTGATGGCAGTCCACTTGACACTTTTTTTGTGTGTCGGTGGAGGCATTTCTATTGGAGACACATGTGTGACACACAGACATCTACGCGAAGTGCAAACATCTGTGTGACGCACTTACGTCCCTAGCAGATTCCTGCGGTTGAGCCAGCAGAGGTGTTACTCTTCCCATTGGCAGCGAAGTTGTAATGCCTCCTTCGGCCACCCAACCCGAATATGGCCATTTTCTTTCTCATTCCCTCATAATCAGTCTTTGAACTTGCATTTGGAGGTTGGAATAAATCTTGAATAGACTTGGCTCTCATACTCTCTCTCACAAGCTCACTTCCAAGCATTCCAAGCATTCGATAGCAGCAATATCACACTCCATCACATCGGTAGAGCAAGTTTGGGACCACACCATTGCAGTAGAGGCTTGAGTTCCTCTCATTTCTCCCCCAAGCAACCTTGCGTGCTCTTGGTGGAGGTGGTAAGCTTCCCTCTCCTCTCTATCATTTGATTGAGTAGCATAGTACTGTTGGTAGTGCTTGTGTTTTTATCACTTCTTTATTTTTTTCCATTGGCTTTTTGTGGAGGTGGGAACACCTAAACGGGGTTCTGACTAAGGCAGACTCATATACAACCACCCCCCTCAACATTCTCTCTCTTTGTGTGTGTAGGTGTGTGAGCTCTTGGAGGATCAACTGGTGAACGAGTTCATTGGTGACATTCTCCTCATCTTTATCACTTTTGCTTATTTGCTTTATAACATTAGAGATTACATAATCTATTTAGTTACATTATTCTGGACTTTTAGTTAAATAGCTAGGCTAGTAAGTCATTTTGGTGTTTTTAACCTTGTCTCGGTTGTTGTCCAGCCGTACGGACTACAACGCGCTTTCAAGACGCTAGTGTGTCACGCTGTTGTCCATAAAGTGTGCTAACGTCCTCAGATAGAGAGCTCTTTGAGGTGCAGAGTTGGACCTAAAAACTAACTCGCCTAGCCCTGTATCAAAACTTGGGATCGTAGAGTGATTATAGGACCTAAAAATCCTCATCATTCTCATCCTCATACTCTAAACAATACATTTAGCTAAGGTAAGTTAGGGCAGCCTCTCGCGTCTTGACCCTCCGTGACCTGGGGTCTTGCATGCGGTGGTCCCCCTCTTACATTTTTGGTGAACCCGACATGAACCATTTTGGTTCCATTCTTGTGATATTGATAGTCCCTTTCCTTGTACTCTAGGAGTGTTGTAGGTGTGAGTGTTGTAAGGCTATCGCCTTGCAACCCGACCTGCGACCCCTAGGTGGCGTAGTTGGAAGGTTCCAAAGGTATTGCATGATGAAACCTTAATTGGGTCACCATCTTATCTATTGACTTTTAGGGACTCTGTGAAATCATTGTCTAGTGTGTGTAATGGCCTCCTTCCTGCATCAACCCATCCCCTCTGTGCAACCTGTGGATAGTAGTGTTGGCATAACCTTTACTTCACAAGACTTGCCGATGGGTTTTAACAGGGAACCATCTCCTCTTTACATTCCTGCACGGATCAATGGGAATATTGTAGTAGGTGTTCTCATTGACCCGACATCACAAGTAAATATAATAATAGAGGATATTATGCTAATTAACTTTTTACATAAGGATGGATATGATGCTCCCATGAGTTTCATTCGCACACATGATGGGCTTTCTGTACCCCCCTTGGGTAGCATTGTCCTATCAGTCTTAGTCAGGCCTAAGTCCGTAAACCTCTTGTTTGATATCATCCCTGGGTCTGAACTCTTCTGTGTAAAGTTGGGTATCCCTTGGTTGGTGGCGATGAACGCAGTACCCTCTGTCATGCATAAATGTTGAAAATTTATCCACGAAGGCTCCATACATGTAATCCACAACACCGACCGGTTATCGAGTTGCATGTGGTAGCTACTCCTTGGATCACCCATGGCCTCTGTCCACAGGCCCCCTTCCGCCTAGGACGAACCTTTTACATAAGACATATCAGAACTATAAGAAAGGATGTTTGAGGCTGAAGGTGAGGTATCCTCCCTCATCCTATGTTATTTCACATAGGGCTTGTTTGAAGGCTGACAACAAGGCCACCAAGGTCTAAAAGAGGAAAGAAGAGTTTAAGCAGTCTTGTGATCCTCCTTCTTCCTCTTCTGTTGCCTAGTCGAACACTTCTTCTCGCTCAGTTGTGGTACCCTCGGGTTCTGCTCCTCATTTGCAGGAGAACCCTTCAGTGCCCACTTGGTGAAAGCCCAAGCATCCCGTGTTTGAGCTTCATGTTCTCCCGATGAAGTCTAGACCTATTCGGTATGAAAGGAAGAAGATCCTTCGAGGAGAATCCTCCTTGTCTCGACCGTCGCGGCCTCCTACTGCTCCTACTCCTAAGGCGGTGAGCAGAAAGAGGCCCGCTACCGAGGCTCTCGAGTCAACTCCTCTCATCGCTCCTTAGCCTGCTCCCCCTGCTCCTACACAGGAACCCATTCCTTTTCCCAAAACGACCATAGTGGATGTTCCTATGATCGAGCAGGAACCTCTCGTCCCTTCGCAAGCTCCGACTTCTAAAAGGCTCTCCTAGTCAAGTAGGCCACTTCACAATGAAAGGAGGAAGAAACAACCACCCCCACTTCAGGGCCCTCTACAGCGTCTTCTTCCTCCCCTCCTGTTGTGTCTCTTCTTCCTAATCTCTCCCGGCTTTCGTTGTGAGCACAAACGTGCCTAACCCTAAATGGGTACAAGTGTTTATCGCTCCTTCGACATAGCCACCTTTGCTAATGACCATTCCAGATATTCAGCCCTTCCCTAAACCTATGGATATGGTTAACACTTCGGTCATATCCACTGTGGTTGTGTCCTCCTCCTCCTCTGCACCTCTAGCTTTGTCTGCGGGGAGTTTGTCCCCTCCCGCGAAGAAAGAGGTAGAGACTGTTGGAAAAAGAAAGGACAGACAACTAAGAGGTGGGGTGAATCAGTTGTCATAGAAATTTAAACTTTACAATCTTAACTTAACTTTAATCTTAGATCTGATGAATAAAAAATTAACCATAAGCAATTAACACATCAGAGAGACAAAGAAAACCAAGATTTTTTATGTGGAAACCATGTTAGGGTTTAAACCATGGTGGATGTCAGTCCACAAGATTATACTCTGTTAAAAGTATAAAGGAAAATAATAAGGGGAATGCACATGCATTCAGGCTCACTGCCTAGAGCTCACTTCTCAATTACAAATAGAAGACTCACTATCTTAAAGAAAGATTCGAATTAAAACCATCCAAAAATTTGAACTGAGAGAATGGCTTCTGTCCAAGCGTAATTACAGTTCCAATTAGGCACATTACTTCTACATACTTCACTCAACCTTCTACACACTTACTCTTCAATGATATTCTCACTTATGCACACAAGAGCACACAACGTATACTCAAAAAACTAACCACACTTTGCATACTCAGCACACTAACCACACAATTGCTTCTTATATATCTACCACAAAGATTTCACCATAACAAAGTCGACCAGAGGAAAAGAATATATTTCAATGTCGGCTCAAATTCACAATTAAATTTTCAATGCGCACCCACCAAGGTTGGGCACAACATAGTGGGGACCCAAATTCACTTCTCCAAAACAAGAATACTCCAATTAATCATGCCTTGAACATCCACAACACACTAGCATCAACATGTCAACCAAGAACAAGAAAAACCGAACATGCGCAAGAAAAGATTTTCAATCACGAGCTTCACCGGATCATGTGGACGTACCGCAAAGATAGAGGATGAACTAGAGACATCTAAAAACACCAAGAAATATCATAGAGACATCCACGACAACCGAGATAACCAGGAACATACAATCTTCACTCAGAAACTCTGACAAAGACCAACAAAACACTGTCAGACCACAACTTGCACACGAATTCATGCGGACCTCTAAAACTTTTGGTAGATGATCTAGACATACTCAACATTAAACCCTTTGATCCACAACAACTAACCTTTTACGTACATAATGTAATGCCTTCATGACTTGCACAGTTCCACTAGGAACCTGGAACACATTCACTTATAATTTTCTCAATATCCTCGACATATACAACACTTAGAACATCAAATGCTAATAGTGTTGACATCAATGACAACCACGTATCAGCACCACATCACCATCCAACAATTTCCCCTTTGGCATTGATGGCAACACATGATGTGAAAAATACCATCAACCCAACACACTACACAATTGCTTTTCTCCTTGGAAAGATTTTTCATTCTGCACTTCTCCCCCTGAGATATTTATATTTTCACATTACACTTCTCCCCCTTTGACATCAATGGCAAAGGTAACCATGACCTTTCCACACACATGCTCTGAACCATATCTCTGCACATCTGACTACTCCCCCTAAGTAGCAACCATGAAAAACATCAATCCAGATTAGAATATAGCAATGTAGCTCACATATTGATGCAAGTAAGTGCATCATTTAGTTCTTGTCAAGAGGGGTAATTACCCCTAGCATTCCTCTGAGATACTCAAAAGTATTTTTCGGCAATGGATTTGTAAAGATATCTGCAATCTATTCTTTTGTAGGCACATACTCCAGTCTAACTTCCTTCTCATTCACTTTCTCCCTTAAGAAGTGAAACTTGATTGATATATGCTTAGTCTTTGAGTGCAGTACTGGATTCCTTGATATATTTATTGCACTTGAGTTGTCACAGTATATTGCAATATGTTCTTCATATATCACCTTAATATCTTTTAGCCTTTGTTCCATCCATAGCACCTGAGTACAATTGTTTGCAGCAGCAATATATTCTGCTTCAACAATGGATAGAGAAATAGAGCTCTACTTGCTTAACCAGGATACCAGCTTCTTCCCTAGGAAGAAAGCACCACCACTAGTGTTTTTTTTGTCATCCACATCACCAGCCCAATCAACATTTGTGTATGCACATAGTGTAAGATCATCATCCTTTGAATACCAAAGTCCAAAATCAGCAGTTCCCTTCAAGTATTTGAAAATTCTTTTGACAGCAGTTACATGTGATTCTTTCGGATCAGCTTGAAATCTTGCAACCATACATACAACATCCATAATATATGGCCTTGTCTGTGTCAAGTAGAGTAATCCTCCAATCATTGATCTGTATCTAGTTTGATTTTCCTTAGGAGAATCACCATTTTGTGTCAACTTACATCTGGTCACCATGGGTGTACCAACCGGTTTGGAATCATCCATTCCAAACTTCTTTAACAGTTCTTTCACATACTTGGATAAATGCCGAAAATCGCCAGTCAATTGTGGGCTTGCAATCGGAAGAACTGTTTTACCAATCATGTAACCTTGATTCATTCTTCATTTCATTGACATTGTACATAAATTATCATTTCCTACGGTAGTATGTCTTAATTTCTATGATTAACTCCTTATCATGATCTATTTTGAAATATAAGTTATTGTTAGCAGTACCTTTTGAGAATCCAAGCTTCAGTAAGTATTTGTTCAGTCTGGCATACCAGGCTCTAGGGGCTTATTTGAGTCCATACATGCTTTCTTTAACCTACAAATCATGTCTTCCTCATCTGTGAGCTGAAATCCACCTGGTTGTTCAATATACACTTCTTCTTCAAGTTCCCCATTTAGAAATGCAGACTTTACATCCATTTGGTAAACTTGTAGTTCTTGTAAGCAGCATAAGCAAGAAATAGTCTTATTGCTTCAATTCTAGCAATAGGGGCAAAGGTCTTTTCAAAATATATACCTTCCATTTGAGAGTAACCTTTGCATACCAGTCTCGCCTTATTCTGGACCACTTCACCATCTTCGTTTAGCTTGTTTCTGAATACCCACTTAGTGCCAATAACATTATTGTCTTTGGGCCTAGGAACCAATGTCCATGTATCATTCTTTCAATTTGTGACAGTCCTTCTTTCATAGCTTCCAGCCAGTGTTCATCTTGACAGGCTTCAGTGACATTCTTAGGTTCAATCTTGGAAATCAGACAGTATTCTTCAACAATTTTCTTTCTAGTTTGCACTCCTTTTCTCTTATCTCCTATGATTTGACTTTCAAAATGATTCAACTTTACATACCTTGGAGTTTTAGGACTCTCTCAGACTTCTATGTTTTCTGAACTTTCTTGTGTAGTTGCACTTGACTGCACTTCTTGATTGACTTGATTTGCTGAAATAACTTTTGGTTGCTTCATCGAAACATATGGAATAATATGAAGTAGATTTGGTGATTGAGAATTATTCCCTTGGCTCATGATGTCTTCATCTGAATCATAGCTGCATCCTCTAGATGATCTGACTAAATCCTCATCAACCTTGACATTTGTACTCTTAATTACTTTTCTTAGTCTTTTGTTGTAGCATTTGTATGCCTTGCTCTTTGTGGAGTAACCTAGGAAGATTTCCTCAACACTTCTAACATCAAAATTTCCTATGTCATCATCCCTTTTGATGTAGCATTTGCTTCCAAAGATTTTGAAGTATTTGACAGTAGGCTTATGACCAAACCATAGTTCATAAGGAGTCTTACTAGAATTACCATTCACATTTACTCTATTCAAGGTATATACAATAGTTTTTACCACTTCACTCCAGTACATCTAAGGCACATTTCCTTCCACCATCATTGTTCTGGAAGCATCCAAAATTGTTCTATTCTTTCTTTCTGCAACTCCATTTTGTTGAGGGGTTCGAGGAGCAAATAGTTATCTTTTAATTCCATGCTCTTCATAGTAAGTATTGAATTCTTTTGAAAGGAAGTCTCCACCTCCGTCAGATCTCAAGCATTTGATCGTCAGACCTTTTTCATTTTCTGTCATGGCCTTAAATCTTTTGAACTTATCTAATGCTTCATTTTTCTCTCTCAAAAAGGAAACCCAAATCATTCTAGAGTAGTCATCAATGACAAGCATAAAATATCTTTCTCCATGAATGCTCTTAACTCTAGAGGGACCACATAAATTAGTATGTAACAGTTCTAACACATTATTTGAGTGAAATTGCTTGCTCTGGAAGGAGACCCTAGTTTGTTTACCCATTTGACATTGTTGACAGATTAGATTAGCAGGCTTCACTAATTTAGGCAGATCTCTTATTGCATGAGTAGAACTTATCTTAATGATGTTTTCAAAGTTTACATGACACAATCTCCTATGCCATAACCAAATTTCATCTACTTGAGCAATTAAGCAACTACCATTAGCAGTATTCAAATGAAAGATGTTACCTTTAGTCTGCACACCAGTGGCAATCATGTTTCCAAATTTGCCATGAATATGGCATTTTCTATCCTTGAACTGTAGATCATATCCCTTGTGCACCATCTATCCAACACTTAACAAGTTATGCTTCAGGCCTTCAACATAGAGAACATCATCAATATTTTCTTTACCACCAAGGCTAATAGAGCCTCTACCACGAATCACACAAGCATTATTATCTCCAAATCTCACAACCCCACCATCATACTCTTCTAGATTCACAAAATTTCTTTTGTCACTAGTCATATGATGTGAGCATCCACTATCAATGACCCATTCATATTTCTCCTCAACACGGGTTGCAAGAGCTTTCTTTTCTTTAGTGGATTCAGTAGGTTCAGGCTTATTTTCAATGGTAGCAATAAAAGCCCAATCATCCCCATTTCCAGCATCTTTATCAGACTCATCATTTGTTACTGCTTCTTCAGCAAAGTAGCATTTCTTCTGAAATCTAGGTTTTCTAGGAACTCTTTCAGGACATCTTGATGCAAAGTGACCTATTTTACTACATGAAAAACATTTAATAGGTAATACATCTTCATACTTACCTTTTCCTTTTCCTTCTTGTTTTGCAATGAGTGCTTCCAGTTCTAGAACTTCTCTATCTTGGTCTTCGATCTATTTCATTTCTTCATCATATTTGGATGCCCTTTTGGAGCTCTCTCCAAGACTATAACTTTTCCTGTAGCTTCCGAATACAGTAGCTTTGAATGCAGATTCAGTCTTCAGTGTGGACTCACCAAATTCACTTATTTTAAAAGCAGCAAGCTTTCCTATCAATGTGTCTCTTGTCATCTTGTTTATAGACATAAACTCTTCAATAGCATGAAATTTTGACTTGTAGGAGGGAAGCAAGGATCTGAGTATCTTAACCACAATTTCATCTTCACTTACTCAACCACTGGCACATTTAATACCTAGCACTATCTCATTTACTCTTTGCATAAAAGAAGTAATATTTTCATCTTCACCCATCTTCAGGTTTTCATACTTACCTTTCAGACTTTGTAGCTTAGCCATCTTTACCTATGTATCTCCTTCATACAAAGTTTCCATCTTTATCTAGATCTCATGAGCTGTCTACAGGCCTACCACATTTTCCATCTTCAAATATGTCAGAGCGCTCACCAATGCTTCAATGGCTCTAGTATTGCTTTCTGCATCCTTGATCTCATCAGGAGTGTAGGGTCCATTCATAGGAATAGTGTATTGATTCTTTGTAATCTTCTAGATACTCTAATGCACTATAAATGAAATTTCATCCTAACTTTCCATAGTGAGTAGTTGGTGCCATCAAATCTAGGGTTGTCCTTCTTGAATGTTGTCATCCCGGATCACCTCAAGCTATTATACTTTTCTTCAGAGGAACCTGCTCTGATACCAATTGTTGGAAAAAGCAAGGACAGACAACTGAGATTGGGGGGGTGAATCAGTTGTCATGAAAATTTAAACTTTACAATCTTAACTTAACTTTAATCTTAGATCTAATGAATAAAAAATTAACCATAAGCAATTAACACATCAGAGAGACAAAGAACACAAATATTTTTTACGTGGAAACCCTGTTAGGGGAAAAACCACGGTGGATGTCAGTCCACAAGATTATACTCTGTTAAAAGTATAAAGGAAAATAATAAGGGGAATGCACATGCATTCAGGCTCACTGCCTAGAGCTCACTACTCAATTACAAATAGAAGACTCACTATCTTACAAAAAGATTCAGATTAAAACCATCCGAAAATTTGAACCGAGAGAATGGTCTCTGTCCAAGCCTGATTACAATTCCAATTAGGCACAATACTTCTGCATACTTCACTCAACCTTCTACACACTTGATCTTCAATGATATTCACACGTATGCACACAAGAGCACACAACGCATACTCATCACACTAACCACACAATTTCTTCTTATATATCCGCCACAAAGATTTCACCATAACAAAGTTGGCCAGAGGAAAAGAATATATTTTCAATGTCGGCTCAAATTCAAAATTAAATTTTCAATGCGCACCCACCAAGTTCAGGTACAACATAGTGGGGACCCAAATTCACTTCTCCAAAACAAGAATACTCCAATTAATCACACCTCAAACATCCACAACACGCTAGCCAAGAACAAGAAAAACCGAACATGTGCAAGAAAATATTTTCAATCACAAGCTTCACTAGATCATGTGGACGTACCAAAAAGATAGAGGATGGACTAGAGACATCTTAAAACACCAAGAAATAATAGAGAGACATTCGTGACAACCAAAATAGCCAGGAACATACAATCTTCACTCAGAAACTCTGAGAGAGACCAGCAAAACACTGTCAGACCACAACTTGCACACGAATTCATATGGACCTCTGAAACTTCCTGTAGATGATCTAGACATACTCAACATTAAATCCTTTGATCCACAACAAATAATCTTTTACGTACATAATGTAATTTCTTCATGACTTGCACAGTTCCACTAGGAACCTGGAACATATTCACTTATAATTTTCTCAATATCCTCGACATATACAACACTTAGAACATCAAATGCTAATAGTGTTGACATCAATGACAACCACGTATCATCACATCACACCATCCAACAATTTCCCAATAGAGGCTATTCCTCCTCGCAATAAAGGACGTAGGAGGAGCCCACCTTCACAAGGTGGCCCTGTGATGACCTATTATGTCCTTGTGACAAAATCAGTCCCGACCTCTCCTGAGTTTGTCACCGCTCCCGAATCATTCGGCGAGCCTAGCGATTGATCTCAAGCACAACCCATCCCATTTGTTGAGGTAAGACATGGCACCCCCATGGGGTGCATGTTTAACTCTGTGGATGAAGTCTTGACCCTATTGATGATCTTTGCGAAATTGCTGACTTTGACTCCACAAGAGCTCGACGGAGAGGACCTCGAGGGGCCCTCTTCCTTGGCCCTTGTTGCGGGAGGGCCGGATGCCCCTCCTCTTAACATAATTCCACCCTTGTAAACTCATCCCCCTTCCACTTATGAGGATTTAGATTGGGAAGTGGATGACCTTTTGGATGATCAGTGTTAGGAGGAGGTCCCCCCTTTCTTGATCTTTTGTGTGTGTGTGTGTGTTTTGTAATGTGTTCCCCCGTACTCATGCTATGTGTGCCTGGATGACCCTTGTCACCCTTGTTGGTGTGTGGATACAAGCATGGTTTTTGTGTCGTAAACATTCTTCTATTTGTACCATCATTCTTCCATGTTTGTGCTTGATTTTTGATAAATTGGGGACGATGCAAAGCGTTGGGGGCATTTAGGCTTCCCTTCCATGTTGACCCAATTTTTTATTTTTACTTTGTTTTCTGTGCATTCTTCCTAATCTGGTTAGGGATTGATGATCTTTCGCCTTGCATTGCGGTTACCTACTATTATATGAGCTCAGACAGATCTGACCCCACTAAACCAGATCCCCTAGTGCCCCTTGTTTGTACTTTTTGCTTTCTCTTTATCTTTCTCTCTTCTTTGCTTGAGGTTTCCCTCCTATGTGTGACAACGTTAACACTTCAAATTTTAGAAAATGAATTCGCCGCCAACGAATCTTTTCTTGAAAGTCTTCACAATACCTTTTTTCCTTGGAAATGCACGCTCAACATGGAACCCTAACGGAATGTGTTTCCTTCATCATGGGTTTGTAAAGAAGAGGACATGAAGACCCTCCTCTGAAGCAGGAACTGCTTTGACTTCCCCTCGCATGGGGGCATGACCTTCCTTTCAAATTCCTTGATGAAGTGAACATCTTTCAAAAGGATCCCTTGATGACGAATCGTTCTAAGATGGCGACTTTTGAATTGTGTGTCCCTTGAGTGGACCCCCCTTATACTTCATGGTGGGTTCCTCAAGGACCCTTTCTTAAAAATCCTTTGTAATGAATGGACTTTTCCACATCTAGCCTGGGGGCAGCCTGACTAGACTCATTCCATTCATCCTTTCACGTCTAACTTGGGGGCAGCCTGACTAGACCTTACTTTTTCAAACTGTGCATCCCTTGAGTGGACCCCTCCTCTTTTGAAGGGTTCCTGAGGGACCCCTTTGAAAAAAATTTGATCTGCGTGACTGACCGCTTTAGACATGTTATGTTTGCGGGTAGACATGTCGCCGCCTTTAGATGTGTTCTATCTACAGGTAGACGTATCGAGGCTTTAGACATGTTTTGTCTATGGTAGACATGTCGCCGCTTTTAGATGCGTTTAATCTACGGCTAGACGTATCGATGCTTTATTCATGTTCTATCTGCAAGTAGACATGTTGCTGCTTTTAGATGCGTTCTATCCGCAAGTAGACACATCAACACTTTAGACACACTCTATCTGTGGGTGGACGTGTCGCCACTTCTGACATGTTCTATCTGTGGGTAGACATGTCGCCTCTTCCTGACTCTGCGGAGTTCACTTCCTTGGGGCTTCCTCCATGCGAGAGATCTTGGGGGTTGCCTCCTTGCAGGTCTACGAGCCTATAAGGTGCTTTGTTGTTCCAACTTCATAGTTCTGAGTAGCTATGGAGTCCTTTATTTTTCCTGCATCTTCAGGTTCGCTAGATCGTGGTCTACTTCCTCGACGATTCAGGTATACTTTTCTAACCCTACTCTCTTCTTGATCTACTTTATTGAGCACTCATCAATACTTGTGCTCGCTAAAGTGGGGGAAAAATGTATAAGAGCCAATTTGCACCCTAGGCGCAATTCCCCTTTTTTCCTCTTTACACTTTAGAAAACCTAAGTCGGAGGATTAAATTCACTTAAGCCCATTGATGGCAGTCCACTTGATGCCTATTTTGTGTGTCAGTGGAGGCGTTTCTGTCGAGGACGCCTGCGCAACGCACAAACATCCGCACGGTGTGCTTACGTCCCTAGTAGATTCCTATGATTGATCTAGCAGAGGCGTTACTCTTCCCATTGGAAATGAAGTTGTAACGCCCCCTTCGGCCACCCAACCCGAATATGGTCGTTTTCTTTCTCATTCCTTCGTAATCATTTTTTGAACTTGCATTTGGAGGTTGGAAGAAATATTGAACAAACTTGGCTCTCATACTCTCACTCTCACAAGCTCACTTCCAAGCATTCCAAGCATTCGATAGTAGCAATATCACACTCCATCACGTCGGTAGAGAAATTTTGGGACCACACCATTGCAGCAGAGGCTTGATTTCCTCTCATTTCTCCCCCAAGTGACCTTGAGTGCTCTTGGTGGAGGTGGTAAGCTTCCCTCTCCTCTCCTCTATCATTTGATTGAGTAGCATAGTACTATTGGTAGTGCTTGTGTTTTTATCACTTCTTTATCTTTTTTCCATTGGCTATCCATGGAGGTGGGAACACCTCAACGGGGTTCTGACTGAGGCAGACCCCTATACAGCCACCCCCACCAACATTCTCTCTCTTGTTGTGTGTAGGTGTGTGAGCTCTTGGAGGATCAACTAGTGAACGAGTTCATTGGTGAGATTCTCCTCATCTTTATCACCATTTCTTATTTTCTTTATAACATTAGAGATTACTTAATCTATTTAGTTACATCATTCTGGCCTTTTGGTTAAATAGCTATGTTGGTAAGTCATTTTGGTGTGTTTAACCTTGTCTTGGTTGTTGTCTAGTCATACAGACTACAATGGGCTTTCAAGATGCCAGTGTGCTGCACTGACGTCCTCAGATAGAGAGCTCTTTGAGGTGTAGAGTTGGACCTAAAAACTGACTCGCCTAGCCCTATATCAAAACTCGGGATCACGGAGTGATCGTAGGACCTAAAAATCCTCATCATTCTCGTCCTCATACCCTAAACAATACATTTAGCTAAGGTAAGTTAGGGCAGCCTCTCGTGTCTTGACCCTCCATGACCCGGGGTCTTGCATGCGGTGGTCCCCCTCTCTTACAGGTCAAATGTGTCAAATTCTGAAAAACAGGAAAAACACTTCCACTTTTTGGCCAAAAAGTGGACTCAACTTCTTTCCAGCACCCCAATCCCATAGAGGAGTGTGATGCCCATTGCTAGAACAATGCTCTCTATGTAGATACTCCATTTTTTGCTATCTTTGTGTCTTCTTCTTGTGAGTAGTCAAACCTTTCTCCACAAGAGAAAGGGTTTCTTCCTGCTCCTCATTCTTTATCTAAGCAAGAGCATATGTTGTTGAGGCTTCCAAAAGCCTGCTTAATTACTCTTCCTCCTCCTACATGTTAGAAAATTCATAAACATGATAAAGAAAAGCATTCTTTCTGTGCATACCATCAAGTGCCTGGCCATTCCACTAGTGAATGCAAGGGTTTGAAGGATAAAATACAATGACTTCGTGATTCATGTGCCATCACTCATTTGTTTACTGATGCACCTATGTCTTCTTCAAATGATAAGTGATATCGAGGTTTACCTTTATCCTACATGTTCCAAGCATCTTGCACAGTTCTCCTCCCCTATATGTTTGGGGAAATGATAACTTGTTCTAGAGATGTGTGTCCTTCTAAGGACCCCCTCTCTTCTCTCTGTCTTTCAATTAGAGTGACCCTTGAGTGGACCCATTTTTTTTTCTTTTGAAGGGTTTCTAAGGGACCCCCCTTTGAAAGATTCTTTCTCAAATGAATTATATGGCATCTAGCTTGGGGGTAGCCTGACTAGACCTCACTTTTCAAATAGCGCGTCCCTTGAGTGGAGCCCTCTTCTTTTGAAGGGTCCCCAAGGGACCCCTTTAAAATCCTTCAAATTTTTTGACTATTCACGTGACTGTTTGCTCGACTGCCTGTGTGGCCACTTTGTTTCAGACATGCTTTATATGTAGGTAAACATGTCACTTTGTAGGTGCTCTAGTGAAGTCACTTTCCAATTTGACTCCACAGAGTCTCTTCCTTTGGGTTTCCTCCATGTGAGATATCTTGGGGGATGCCTCCTTGTAGGTTTGCGGGCCTATAAGGCACTTTCATCTAGGTTTCCTTCATGTGAGAGATCTTGGAGGATACCTCCTTGCAGGTTTGCGGACCTGTAAGGCGCTTTCATCTGGATTTCCTCCATGTGAGAGATATTGGGGGATGCCTCCTTGCAGGTCTACAGGCCTATAAGGTGCTTTCATCTAAGTTTCCTTCATGTGAGAGATATTAGAGGATACCTCCTTGCAGGTCTGTGGACCTATAAGGCACTTTCATCTAGGTTTCCTCCATGTGAGAGATCTTGGGGGACACCTCCTTGTAGGTCTATGGACTTGTAAGGAACTTTTTTTTCTTTGGGTTTCCTTCATATGAGAGATCTTGATGGATACCTTCTTGTAGGTTTGTAGACCTATAAGGTGCATACTTCGTGAGGCTTCCTTCATGAGAGAGAACTTGGGGGTTGCCTCCTTGCAGGTCTGCGAGCCTATGAAACACTTTCATCCTACGGGATTTTTCCATTGTTGGTCTATGGGCCTTCGGTGCGCTTTGTCCAAAATCTCCTTGGGTTTGAGGACTTGTGGAGCCATCTCTCTTGGAATTTTCATTCCTCCTCGCTCTCTCTTAAATTCTCTTATCTCTTCTCTTCTCTTTTGTATATACTGGATTGAAGATCTGCATCTTCTTCATCTTGAATATATGCCCTTCCTCTCTTCGTTTTAGAATTCTTCTATGTGTTATTATTTTTAATTTGGGGACAACGCATAATACTGAGACAACCCTTTCCATCGAGGTCTCTTTCACTTTTCTAACTCAAATCCTTTAGTTTTTTGTGTGCTAACATTGTTGTCTGGTGCAAAATTTTCTTGTCTAATGCATTTGTTTTGCAAGTCTTCAGCCTAGGGGTAGGCTTCTTTTGTTCGAAGAGTTATTTGCTTCCTCTATAGTATCCTTTTGGCATATGATGTTATTTATGTTTAGTAGATTTCCTTTAGCATAAGATATTAGTGTAGATTCTTATGCCCACTAAATTAGGGGAAAAATGTAATGTCATAAAATTGCACCCCTTGCAATTTTGCATACATTCTTACATCTGCTTTAGTGTCCACTCCCCTAGCATTTGTGTAGGCTCATTTTACCCCATGCATTAGCCTTTTTCCCTTCTTAGGATTCTCTGGGCCCCCTTTCAGTAGCTACCCTTCGTGCTTTAGCTTTGCATCAAACTTTGACTTTCTTGTTTGTGTTGTTTTGTATCGTGACGTTTCCAAACACTAGCGCATCGTGTGGATGTCCACGTGCTGCGCTAGCATCCTGCAACGTTTTAATGTTTAAATGACCGCTTTTGAGCATGTTCTCCACTTGTCACCTCCTTTGGTCAGTGGTAATGGCTTGAGATGCCTTGTAACTACCCAAGAAGCTTCTTTTTGCTTCTCTTCTCCCTTTAAAATTATCTTTTCAATTCACTCGTGCTTCTAGCTTCATTCCAGCTTCTAACTTCTCTCTAGCTTTGGCTATAGCCTTCTACTCTCCAAATTTTGCTTGCACAGATCCATACAGCTTGCTACAACATCACTTTCAAGCTTTTACAACACTATTTTCTCTCTCCCTTTGGCTTCCTTAAGCCCCGCAGCTCTATCTCCCTTATCTCATTCTTGTAAGCATCCTAGGATTCCATATCCCCTATCTACTACATCTCTACTTTGCTATACAGGTTCTCCTCCTCGAGTGGGGATTGCTTTTATCACTCATACTTGGTGGTGTGGGTTCTACTCCTAAAGCAGGTTTTGCTTTCACCACATGCTTTTTCCATTTCTCTCTATCTATCTGGCTATTCATGGAGGTGGGAACAACAAAACAAGGGTTTGAATGAGGAAAACCCCTATACAGCCCCAACACTTTCTCCAGATATTATGCATGCAAGTATTCAAGACACTCATTTGTTGGAGGCTCCATTACTTGGGTTTTTGTGAGCTTCTTCTATCTCTTATTCTCTTAATTTATCATTTGTACTTCACTTTATTTCAGTCTTGTTACATTCTATGACTTTCTGACATTCTGTAAGTTCTTAGCGATCTAGTTGCTAGTAGTCACTTTCTCATTTTTTGTGATAAATTCACTTTCTAGTCTGTATAAGACACTAGTGCACCTCTAGGATGCCAGTGTGTTGCATTGTTGTCCATATCCCGTGCTAACGTCCTTTGGTCGAGAGCTTGTCAGTTTGTCCAAGAAATCTCTATGACCTACTCTTTCTGATTCTAGAACATTTGTGTTGTTCCTTGAGGTAGTTTAGGGCAGTTTGCCCTGTGAGGCTCTCTGAATGAAGAGAAATCGTGAGTAGCAAATACCCCTTCTCTACATTCCTTAATAACCATATTCCTTTAATTAGATTTTATTTCCCTCCATCTAGCACAAATTCATCTGTAGATTTTTTCAACAGTTCCTTTTACTCTTCGTAGTTCATCAAATGGTATTATCTTTGTTCTACCTTATTGCTAGAATATGTTGGTCAATAAGCATATCTAACAATGGAGGAACTATGTCCCTTCTTATAATTTTCATGCTTGGATGATTCATTCTCCCTAAAGGTTAACAATTTTATCCTCACTTACAGATATACAAACACAATAAGGCACTAAAATAAAACTAGAAAAGAGAAAATCTTGTTAGTACACATTACACGGTGATGTTAACTGTATAGTGGGTTTCTAATGTAACTCCATGATGGATTCCTTATGCATAAATTATTCTGTAGTGGTAAATATGGGGCTATTGGTGTTCACCTTTAATGTATGCATAGAATGTTATCACTGTAAATGAGATGCTTGCTCCTAAATGGAAAATTGTGAGTCTTCCATCTTTGTCATGCATTATCTTCCTGCCATTGGATATAACCTATTTTTCTTGAATGGAATATTGATCTATAATTCTTGTTGGAGGGAATTTAACCTTCACTAAAATGACTAGTTTCCTAGAATACGGTTCTTTCTCAGAGTGCAAAAAATCAAACAAATTTGGGTGAAGCAATGATGGAGAGTTGTAGCATCTACTCAATAGGATATTGGTATTGGCTAGGAGTTGCTGCATTGTTAGGATTTTTAGTACTCTTCAATGTGCTTTTCACTTTTTCTTTTGCATATCTAAACGGTGAGTTATTTCAATACCAAATACACGTGCCTCTTTTTCTATTTGGATTGCTCTCTCCTTTATCCATTTTTATTATATGAAATTTTATTAGTACACATTACATGGTGACGTTAACTATATGGTGGGTTTCTAATGTACCTCCATGATGGATTTCTAATGCAGAAAGTATTCTGAAGTGGTGGACATGTGGCTACTGGTGTTCACCTTTAATGTATGCACAAAATATTATCACTATAAATGAGATGCTTGCTCCTAGATGAAAAATTGTGAGTCTTCCATCTGTGTCATGCATTATCTCCCTGTCATTAGATATAGCCTATTATTTTTTAATGGAATATTGAGCTACATTTTTTGTTGAATGGAATTTACTCTTCACCAAAATGACTAGTTTCTTGGAATGTTGTTCTTTCTCAGAGTGCAAAATATCCAAAAAAAATTGGGTGAAGCAGTGATAGAGAGTCGTAGCATCTACTCAATGGGATATTGGTATTGGCTAGGATTTTCTACATTATTGATATTTTTAGTACTCTTTAATGTGATTTTTTCTTTTTCTCTTGCATATCTAAATTGTGAGTTATTTCAATACCAAGTACACATGCCTCTTTTTCTATTTGTATTGCTCTTTCCTTTATTCATTTTTAGTATATGAAAATCTTGTTAGTACACATTACACGGTTATGTTAACTCTATGGTGGGTTTCTAATGCAACTCCATGATGGATTTCTAATGCAGAAAGTATTATGAAGTGGTGGATATGGGGCTACTGGTGTTCATGTTTAATGTATGCACATAATTACTGTAAATGAGATGCTTGCTCCTAGATGGAAAATTGTGAGCCTTCCATCTTTGTCATGCAGTATCTCCCTATCATTGGATATAACCTATTATGCTTGAATGGAATATTGAGCAAGATTTTTGTTGAAGGGAATTTACTCTTCACCAAAATGACTAGTTTCTTGGAATGTTGTTCTTTTTCAAAGTGCAAAAAATACAACAAATTTGGGTGAAGCAGTGATGGATAGTCGTAGCATCTACTTGATGGGATATTGGTATTGGCTAAGAACTACTACATTATTGGAATTTTTAGTACTCTTCAATGTGCTTTTCGCTTTTTCTCTTGTGTAACTAAATGGTGAGTTATTTCGATACCAAATACGCATGCCTCTTTTTATATTTGGATTTATCTCTCCTTTATATTATGGGATGTGGATACAAAAGATACAACATACAAAAAAATTCTCAACATTCACATATTTCAACATGAAAAAAATGACCAGTCTATATGTTCTTAAACATTTCAACATCATGACCATTCTTCATATGGAAATTAAAATCACACTGGATGTAGATTCATAAGATACACAACATACAAAAACTACTCAACATTCACACATTTCAACATACAAAAAATGACTAGTCTATACATTCTTAAACATTTCAAGATCATGACCATTCTGCATATGGAAAATAAAAACACTGGATGTAGATACAAAAGATACACAAACATACAAAAAATTCTCAACATTCACACATTCCAACATACAAAAAATGACCACCCTATATGTTCTTAATCATTTCAACATCATGACCATTCTGCATATGGAAAATAAAATCACACTGGATGTAGATACAAAAGATACACCAACATACAAAAAATGCTCAACATTCGCACATTTCAACATACAAAAAATGACCAGTCTATATGTTCTTAAACATTTCAACATCATGACCATTCTGCATATGGAAAATGGAAAATAGAATTAAACTAGATGGAGACATAGAAGATACACCAACATACAAAAATGCTCAACATTATGTCCTTTCCTTGAGCATGGGCCTTCACTCTTCCTACCTTCTTATTGTGAATTCTACTTTCATTACTGGAAGTTGGTATATGGGTGTTGACAACTTACTATACAATCAGGTTTGCGCATGAAGTTAACAGGTAATTGTTAAGTTGTCTACTTGTTAGAAATTCCTTAATAACCGTAATTCTCTAATTAGATTTTATTTTCCCTCCATCTGACGTAAATTCATTTGCATATTTTTTTGACAGTTCCTTATACTCTTCCTAGCTCATTAGTTGACATCATCCTTTTTCCAGCTTATTGTTGGAATATGTTGATTAATGATCATATCTAACACTGGAGTAACTATGTCTCTTCTTATAATTTTCATTCTTGGAGGATTCATTCTCCCTAAATGTTGGAAATTTTATCCTAACTTATAGATATGCAAACACAATAAGGTATTAAAATGAGACTAGAAAAGAGAAAATCTTGTTAGTACATATTACACGGTGATATTAACTATATGGTGGGTTTCTAATGTAACTCCATGATGAATTTATAATATAGAATGTATTTTGAAGTGGTGGATATGGGGCTATCGGTGTTCACCTTTAATGTATGCACAAAATGCTA
Source organism: Sequoia sempervirens (assembly GCA_007258455.2). NCBI lineage: Eukaryota > Viridiplantae > Streptophyta > Pinopsida > Cupressales > Cupressaceae > Sequoia > Sequoia sempervirens. The sequence goes on from VDFB02000011.1 coordinate 6,786,145, forward strand.
TCACTGTAAATGAGATGCTTGCTCCTAGATGGAAAATTGTGAGTCTTCCATCTTTGTCATGCATTATCTCCCTGCCATTGGATATAACTTATTATACTTGAATGGAATATTGTGCTACAATTTTTGTTGAAGGGAATTTACCCTTCACCAAAAAAGACCAATTTCTAGGAATGTTCTTTCTCAGAGTGCAAAAAATCCAAGAAATTTGGGTGAAGCAGTGATGGAGAGTCGTAGCATCTACTCAATGGAATATTGGTATTGGCTAGGATTTGTTACATTGTTGGGATTTTCAATACTCTTCAATGTTCTTTTCACTTTTTCTCTTGAATATCTAAATGGTGAGTTATTTCAATACCAAATACACATCCCTCTTTTTCTATTTGTATTGCTCTCTCCTTTATCCATTTTTATTATATGAAAATCTTGTTAGTACACATTACACAGTGATGTTAACTATATGGTGGGTTTCTAATGTAACTCCATGATGGATTTCTGGTGCAGAAAGCATTTTGAAGTGGTGGATATGGGGCTACTAGTATTCACCTTTAATGTATGCACAAAATTCTATCACTATAAATGAGAAGCTTGCTCCTAGATGGAAAATTGTGAGTCTTCCATCTTTGCCATGCATTATCTCCCTGCCATTGGATATAACCTATTATGCTTGAATGGAATATTGAGCTACAATTTTCATTGAAGGGAATTTACCCTTCACCAAAGTGTTTCCTTCGTTTTAATGTATTTTCCTTTGGATAATGAAGCCCATTGCTAGCCTTCTCCATGAAGTGCTTGAGTTGTGTTAACATCTTCTCCTTAATTACTTTGTACAATGATTGCTCCTTTAATAACTCCCACTTTCCTTTATGCTGACTACCCCTTGTGTCTCACTGTCAATGTGTTTTTAACTCTCACTTAGTTGTCCATAGCACATATTGTGTACCTTGTGCCTTGCTCTTATAGTCTCCAAAACATTACCAACAACCACCTTAATTGGCCTTGAGGATTTATATGTTGTAGAGAGGTGACATACTTACATCTTGGTATGATAGGAGATATTCTCTTTTCTTTAGAAACCTTTACCTCATAAACCTATGTGAAGACAACCTCCTTGATGTCTCTACAAAGCAAGGTTTGAAAGCTAGTCAACAAAGAACTCCCTTAGTTCCAATTTTTATCATAGCAATGGCCTTGTCTATATACTCCTTAGATGCTCAAAGCATAGGACCATCCATGAAAAAACTTCTCTTTTCTCCACTAATAAACCCAAAGAAGAAGCTCTATCCTTCTACATTGTCTAATTTAATAAGAAGCTTCCTTGAGGAAGTTGTGTAGATGCACCCCTTCAAACTATCATCTTACTCTTCTATGAAGATTGTCGTTGTCTTTGGTTTTCTGATGCAGATCATGGAGGTCTTTAACAAAACCAACACAATTTTAGTTGTCACAACCAACTTTGAAACTCACAAAACCTTATTAAGAAGATTCTTTCACGGTTTCACCATTCTGCCTAGTACGTCTGCAGACCCAATCTCTTGACCATATCTTTTAGAATATCTTAACAAACTCTCCAACCCCCAATCATTTCAAGCACCATTATTGCATCCTTTAACATAGCTCAAACCCTCATATGACTCTTTTGGAACACACCTTCCAAACTGGGACTTCTACGTTGTCCTACAAGGCTAATTAGGCCACATTTTCAAATAAACCCTTATGAAAACACACCACCAACCCCAAAACTCAATTGGGAAGCATTAACCAGACAACAAAACTACAAATTCCACAACTTATTTGTAGACACACACTTCGCAAGACACCATATCATGAAACCCTCCTTTTACACTAGTTAGGTAAGGGTTTATTGAAAGTCCTTGCCCCAAACTTCCCCGCGGCCAACCAAGGCATTAATCACCCTTAAAAAGGTCTACACAAACTTAAAAGTTCATAAAATACTGCTTCCCCCAAGGTTTTCTTCAATTTTCCCTCTTAACCCACTCAATTTCACCAAAATCCTCACAAATGCCAACTAGGGAATCATACAAAAACCATCAAACATACCTCCCCTGCTCCAAAAAACTCCATGCACACCCTAAACTCACTTAATGGTGCCTTCCACTAAGTTACAGAGGTTTGCAGTGGGTGGAATGGCCTAAACATCATTTTTTACACAACCAAACCCTTAAAACAGGTATATATAGGCAGTTCCAAGAAAACAAGTCAAACTTCCTCCAAATCCAATATAAAATGCTCAAACCAAATGAAAATTAAAGTTATCTAATGCCTCAAAAAAATTCACATAGTTTTAGATCAATATGCTCATGTACGGAACTGTACCAGGGCTGGAAACAAGGAATTTACCAAAAAAATTGAAGAAAACAGATATTTTCTATTTATTCTTCCCTACCAAATCACCATGCAACCCTTACATTGATGTTTTTCATCTATTTAAACATTTTCCCACCAAGAAAAACCTCACAAACTGACTCAACAACCCTTGAATTCCAAAAGACCGTTGGAATTCCACAACTTTACAAATTTTGCAATTTTCTTGTTGACAACTTTTTCATATTTTGCAATATTTTGAAATTTGAACCTCCTAACCACCTAATGAACTCATTACATCAAGAATTGTTGAACAAAAGACTCAAAACCACCTAAAATATAACAAAAGACCCTACTTGACAACATTTGCACAAAAATGCTCTTGGTGCTCCTACACCATACAACTAGCCTTGAAAATTTTCCAAGTATCTTGGAAATGTTATTGCAACTTGTCCACCATTGAACATTTCGTGCCTCTAACCTCCTAGAACTCTTTCATTAGGTACACCTTTCCATTGGTTCAAATTTTACTTGGAATCCTTGATCTTGTTACCACTTGAAGAATGCTCCATCTCCACATACTGATCTGTTGAGTGTCCTCTAACCTTTTCACCATCATAGGTTGATATTATACCTACTTTGACATTTGCACACATGTCCTTATCAACTAACCTCTCACTTATCCTCTTTTCCACCTTTGATTTAGGCTTAAACCCTTTCCAAATACTTTTCTTGACTTCATCTTTTACCCTGTCAGACTTACAAACATCTACAACATCAGACTTAGGAACCTTTGTCCTCAAAATCATTGTCCTATCAGTCCCATAAACCTCTATTTTATCAGGTAAATAACCCTCTATCATGGTAGAATATGACTTCCTTCCAACTTCTCTTTGCGCTACAGGACAAAGCATCATCCCAACCATGATCTCACCATGCTCTCCTAAGCAATCTTACTTCTCCATAATCACTTCATCCTTAGTCTTCTCTTGAATATTGCATTTGACACCTTCCTATCATCTTCACCTTTCAATTCTAAATCATCCTTGAAGCTTACTATCCTAGTATCTTTTCCTTTTGCAATGGCTGCAAAATCCATTTCCCTATCTTCCTCAAACTTCACAAACTCTTTCTTGCTCATCATGATCACCTTGGCTGTCTTGATATACTCCTTAACTTCTTGCAATGGAATCAAAGTAAATGTGTTCCCATCATGCTCAATTTGGTATGTATTATTTCTTCCATCATAGAGTGCATGTTTGTCAAATTTCCACGACCTTCCTAACAACAAATGGCAACAATCCATTGGTAAAATGTCACAAAGAACCTTGTCTCTATACCCTCCAATGTTGAACTCAACAAAAGATTGCTCATTAACCAAAATTGACTAACTATCATTCACCCAAGATACTCTATATGGTGTTCTATGAAGAATTCTTTCTAGTTTCAATTTATCTACCATTTCAAGTGATATCACATTATCGGTGTTGTCTGAATCTATCACTACCTTGCATACCTTGCCCTTGCTCTTGCATGTGGTCTTGAAAAGATTTCTCCTTTACAATGGTTTGTTCTGCTTGGATGCTTTGAGGAGTTTCCTTCTAACCATAAGTTCTTCACGAACTTCAGGAGCAACAAGGTGACTAGAATAATTTGCACTTTCACTCATCCTCTTGCACTATTTGAGCTCTCCTTTCACTTCCCTTTCACCCCCACTTGTTGTAGAACCTTGATTTTTAGGGAACTTGTATGTTGGATGACCAAACTCATTACAATTGTAACAACTTCCTAAAAACACATTAGAACCTCTTCCTTGATCTATATATCTGCCCCTAAAGCTTGTTCTTCCACCTCTAAATCCACCTCTAGATTCAGCCACTTGTTCTATACCTTTACCTGCATCTTCTTGGTCTTCATTGGACTATCTTGGGGTAGAAAAGATTCCTCTACCTCTAGAAGTACTACCTCTACCTCTAATTGATTTATCTTGCTCCCTCTTGAGTTTTTATTTTGCCTTAGTAGCCAATTGAAAACATTCTTCAACTATGTTGGTGTCATTAAACTTATTTCATCCTGAATATTATACCTCAAACCATTAAGATACCTTCCTACTTTTTCTTCTTCATATTCCTCATGCTTTGTCCTTATGCTTAGTCTATAGAACTCCTAGGTGTATGCTTGCACATCTAGGTCCTTTTTCTTGAGGTTTTGAAGCTTTTTAAGCAAATGAATGTTGTAATCACTAGGAAGGAACTTACCTCTGAGTTTTGTCTTCATTCTCTCCCAAGAAGTAGTCTTGGTCTTCCCCTTTTTTTTCCTTTCATCTTGCACAAAGTTCCACCACAACAAAGCATGCCCTTTCAACTTGGTCTTAACCTTCTTCACCTTGTGATCTTCATCTACTTCTTCACTTTCAAAGTAATTCCCCATGGCTTCTATCCAATCCAAGAGCTCTTCACCATCTAATTTACCTCCATACATAGGCAAATCCATTTTGCTATGTCCATCACTTTTCACAGCCTTCAAAAGCTTTACCATCCTCAAATCCTCTGTATCCAACTCTTCCTCTTCACTAGAAGTTTCTTCCTCTTGGCACTTTCTTCCATGGTGACCCCAGCATTAGACTTCAATGCAACAATCTCCTTCTTCAAGGCTTCTAGTTCTCTAGCCTGCTTATCAATCTTTCTAGCAACTGTGCTTCCTTTAGGAGGCATCTTGACTCCTCAAATTCCACCTTTTTCCTTGCTCAAACTTCAACCTTCTCCCTCAAGAGATCTACTTCCTATGCTTTGATACCAATAGATGTAGAGCAGGGAGGTCTTTGACAAAACCAACACAATTTTAGTTGTCACAACCAACTTTGAAACTCACAAAACCTTATTAAGAAGATTTTTTCACAGTTTCACCATTCTACATAGTAGGTCTACAGACCTAATCTGTTGACCATATCTTTTAGAATTTCTTAACAAACTCTCCAACCCCCAATCATTTCAAGCACCCATTCCTGCATCCTTTAACATACCTCAAACCTTCATATGACCCTTTTGGAACACACCTTCCAAACTAGGACTTCTACATTGTCCTACAAGGTGAATTAGGCCACTTTTTCAAAGCAACCCTTATGAAAACACACAACCAACCCCAAAATCAATTGGATAACAAATCCACAAATTCCACAACTTATTTGCAGAGACACGCTTCCCAAGACACCATATCATGAAACCCTCCTTTTACACTAGTTAGGCAAGGGTTTATTGAAATTCCTTACTCAAAACTTCCCCATGGCCAACCAAGGCCTCAATCACCCTTAAAAAGGTTTGTAAAAACTTAAAAGTTCATAAAATACTACTGTCCCCAAGGTTTTCTTCAATTTTCCCACATAACCCACTAAATTTCACCAAAATCCTCACAAATTCCAACTAGGGCACCATACAAAAACCATCAAACATACCTACCCTGCTCTAGAAAACTCCATGCATGCCCTAAACACACCTAATGGTGCCATTCCACTGAGTTACAGTGGGTGGAATGACCTAAGCATCATTTTTTACACAACCAAACCCCTAAAACAGGGTATATATAGGCAGTTCTAGGAAAACAAGTAAAAATTCCTTCAAATCCAATATAAAATGTTCAAACTAGATGCAAATTAAAGTTATCTCATGCCTTGAACAGATTCACATAGTTTTAGATCAATATGCTCCTGTAAGGAACTGTACCGGGGATGGAAACAAGGAATTTACCAGATTTTCTACTTAGTCTTCCCTACCAAATCACCAAGCAATCCTTACATTGATATTTTTCACCTATTTAAATATTTTCCCACCAAGAACAACCTCAAAAACTAACTCAACAACCATTGAATTCCAAAAGACCGTTGGAATTCCACAACTTTACAAATTTTGCAATTTTCTTGTTGACAACTTTTGCATATTTTGTAATATTTTGAAATTTGAACCTCTTAATCACCAAATGAACTCATTACATCAAGAAATAGTCTAAATGACCTTATTATTGAAAAAAATAATAAAAACCACCTAAAATCTACCAAAAGACCGTACTTGAAAACATTTGCACAAAAATGCTCTTGGTGCTCCTACACCACCTTCCCACTGCTTGCTAACCTTTCTTCCATGCACTATATTCATGTGTGCAAACTTCGTACATAAACTCTTACATAGGATCTATCATCATGTTCCTTGTTTCTATCTATAGAAGATGGGGACCAACCACACCAAGGTTGGATCCAAGTCACGAAGAGTCAGGAGTGGAAGGCTGCCCTAATCTACCTCAAGTTGGATAGGAGTTCTTAGGTCAAGGATAGAGAATGAAGAGCACTCTCAAGTGCTTTTGTCACTCTACTAATCCAAATGTTTGGATGTGGCTAAACAAGCCAATTTATGTAACTCGAACCATACCTCAAACAACTCTCTACCCGAGGACAACAACGTAGGTCAGGGACAACAACACAACACGCTGACATCTCTTTGGGGTGTTGGCATCCGTACAACCAAAAAGTGTAAAAGTACAACACGTAGTACAAAAACCTACTAACATTCTAGCCAATGAAGTTTAACATACTAGACAGAATGATAAATGATAGAATACAAGAAATGGCTATAAAAATGATAAAGGAGATGACGAAAACAAAGGTGATGAAGATCAACTCACTAAGAGTCCAGTTTGCCAGCAAGCTCCACACACACATATACCTACACACAACCAAGAGAGGAAAATTTTTGGGGCTATATAGGGGTTTGCCTTATTCAAACCCCCGCTTTGGTGTTTCCACCTCCATGGACAACCATATAGATAAAGAGAAATAGAAACATGATAAAGGAAATGCTAGAAAGGAGAATATCGAACACTAGAAAAGATACAATACTACTCTATCAAACCACAATGAAAGAAGGATGGTGAAGAAATACCACTTCCACCCAAAGGCACTCAAGGCCAATGAAGGGAGAATGCAATACTACAAACTTGGCAATGTCGACATGGCTGCAGTGGTGACGAAGGAGGTCTCATAAGACACCAGAATCTTAGCTTCTATGGTAGCACAACACGTTCTTAATGGATTTGATGGAGAAACAAATTGCTAAGTAATGCTCAAGAGTGCAAGCTCATGTGTAGAAAATTGTAAAAGAGATTGTAGAAGATGGAATGCAAATGAGATAGATGCATTTGAAGATGAAAATGGGAGGGAAAGAGTCATTCTCAAGTCGGCTAGTCAACACAAAGGCGTTATGCTTCATCCCCAATGGGGAACATAATGTCCCTATGGATTCTAGAGGTAGGAATCTGTCAAAGACGATAGTGTTCCACGTAGATGTTCAAGAGCTATGTGCATCCTCGACAGTCATTCCCCCACCGACACAAAGGAAAAGCACCAAGTGGATGGAAAGTAGGTAGATGATGTGGAATTTCTTAGTTAGGTTTGATGTTCTAAGGTGGAGTGATGTAAAAGGGGAATTTTCAAGGGGTGAAAATTCACTCCTATACATTTTCCCCCCACTTTAGCGAGCATGAGTGTCAACGAATGTTCGGTAAAGTAGATCAAAGAGTTTAGAAATGTATACCTAAACCATCGAAGAAGAAGACCACAATCTAGTGAACTAAAAAGCGTAGGGTAGGCAAATAACTCCACAAGTACTCTCTCCTAAGGAGGTTTGAACAAAGGAATATGTAGATCCTCAGAGCTACATAGTTGATCAAAGTGCACTGAAGGCCCACAAAACAACAATGGAAAAATCCCGCAAGATGCAAGCGCTTCACAGGCCCTTAGACCTACAAAGAAGGCACCTTCAAGTACTCTCTCCTAAAGGAAGCTCAATGTAGGGGACTCCGCAAATTCGGATTGGAAAGAAACTTCAAATGTGCACCTGCAAAGCAACATGTTAATCCATAGATAAAACATGTTAGAAAACAAAAAGTAGCCATGCAAGTAGACAAGCAAGTAGACAGTCACACAAACAGTCAAAAATTTGAAGAATCTTTCAAAGGGATCCCTTAGGAACCCTTCAAAAGAAGAGGGGTTCACTCAAGGGACGCGTTGTTTGAAAGTGAGAGCATTTTTCGCAAATCAATTCAACATCAAGGAATCCTTTTGAAAGATTTTCACTTCATCAAGAAATTCAAAAGGAAGAAGGTCCCCTCGCAAGGGGAAGGCTAGACTTCACCTGTAGGAGAAGACACTCCCTCCTCAGAGGAAGGTTTTTCAAATTCTTTCTTTACGAACCCATGATGAAGGAAAAAATATTCCGCTAGGGGTCCTTGTTGAAGAATGCAATTTTTTGAAAAATGTTTCCAAGGGATTTTTGAGAAAAGATTCGTTGGCCATCAAATGCATTTTTTGAAAATTGAAGTGACATGAAAACCCCCCTTAGGATGTTGCCTATGGAATGCAGAGGCACGTGACATCCTAAGGAGAGAAAAGAAAGAATGAAAAACACTAGTTCAAAAACAATAATAAATGACTAAAATAAACTACTAAAAATTGCATATAAATGACTAAGCTTGGTCATGTGACCATTAGTATTTTATTGCCAGTCATTTATAACGCGCCCAAATTTATGACTAAACCATTTTTAGTCATTTATTGGTTGTTTTGATTGATCAATTTGGTAGTATATTTAGTCATTAATTTAGCCATTTATTGTTGTTAATTGGTCATTTATTTAGTCATGGTAGTCATCTATTTAGTCATGGTAGTCATTTATTTAGTCATTTATGAACTAATACTTTCAGACGTGTATGTAAACTCCTATGTTTGGATAATGTTGTTACAATAACTAGTCTATGAAATTTCAAACCAAGAGAAGTTGCCATTGAAATTCTATTGTGATTGAAAGATATAAAACTTTAAAGCTCTTATGTTATACTGGAAATAAACTGAAACAATCATAAAACTTCAACAAATCTGCTCAAAGGACTGAAACAATAGTGTTGAAAAATAATTCATTGTATATTTAAACTGTATATAAAATATGTTACAAAGAACTCTATATAGAGAGTTTTGAAGACAACAAATAGGTTGTATGAAGAAAGAAACAAGATTAGATGAAGGAAAAAAAAAGCTAATAAAGCTAATAAAACAAAACTTAAAACAAAGAATATTTTGCAGTATGCAAACTACTAACTTATTATGTTTTTAAAACTTAAAAAAAACTAAAGCTAAAGTTAAAAAGCCATCGATGTGAATGCATGTCTTTAGTGATGCCACTGTTGCACATGGGGTGGGCTATAAATGCATCAGATTAATGGAAAAGTATGTGAAACAATATCTTGTGTTGGATATTTTGCTGCAAGAGAAAATGGGGTATATTAGTATGCAAGAAAATAATAGAAAGGGTTGCTATATATAAAATGTGTAAACAAAGCTTGGAAGTTTCTTTTTACTTGTTCTATACCATCTTAAAATATTATGTAATAGAATACCCTCTTGATCAAGGATCCTAATTCTGTGTAGAATAAGGTCTTTGTTATTGCATTTAAATTATGCTTGTTGTATGGTAGAGTAAGGCACTGGTTTTGCATTTTCTCCTTACTCTGCAGCTGTTGATAATCAAAAATTAAATTTTACAATCCATCCAAAGAAGGTTATTAGTATAAATAGATTGGATATTGAACTCTTATATATTTATGAATAAAGAATCTGAGAACTCAAAATTTGTTAATATTTTTAAAAGATTTATGAATCTTTGAAATATGAAAAAGAAAGTAAAAACATGAAAAATAAACAGAGCATGTATCAAATAATAACATGAAAAACAAATAGAGCCTTAGTGTCTGTTTTGTAGCCAAATTGTTATGATAGTGCCTATTTCTCTTGTGTTTAATTTGACACCTTTCTAACATCCTAATCCGCACCTTGCAATAGGAAATCCACACCTTGCAAACGATATCATGGACCTACCTACAATACAAAATTTGTGCCTTGCTAAGAAAATTGTAGGCCTCCAATACAAAACAAGAAATCTATGCCTTCTATGGATGAGTTTAGAGTGACTACCAGTGCCAACCCATTTCCTGCGATGTGTCCAATGCTGAGACTGGTCAAGGACTGCAAAAGAGCCCCTGCATAGCAATTGGGTGTCCTTGGGACAATGAGGGAGGATTTTGAAGTGAGGCCAATTTGGACGAGTTTGGATTAGCTACCAGTGCCGCCAAGGAAAAATGGACATAAATAATATTTTTTAAGTACCCGTCGCCAAGAAAAATAGGCGCCCATTTTGAAATGGACATGAAATTTATTTCAATGCAATTAAACGAATCTCAATCATTCATCATTTTCTGCCATTTTTTGGTTATTTGAATCTCAACTGTTCATCATTTTCTGCCATTTTTTCAGCTGTTTATCCTTCTTTTTACTGCTTTCCCTGTCGCTTCTTCCTCGTTGCTATTGGTTTCCACTCCTCCAAACTTGTCCTCATTGGTATTGACTGTTCATTCGTCCAATTTGGTGAGTTGCAGCTGAAAATATGGTTTCGGCGACGGTTTAAGAGTATGTTTATTAAAATGAAAATTACGACAAAGATCCTAATAATGAGCACATTTAGATTTTAACATTATATTTGATTTATTAATATTCAACTTAAAAATTTATAATTGCAATCAATTTATATTAAAGATATTAATATTTGAATATTGAAATTAAATTAATAAAAAAATCTTTAAATTTTTTAATATTTTTATACTAAATATTTGAATATTTTTATATTAAAATAGAATTTTTTAAATTTTATTATATTTTTAAAATTCAAATGTGTATATATAAATAAAGCATCATTTATCCTACATAATTAAATATATATTAAATTTTATATAACAAAAAATAAGTATAAATATATAATTATATATTATTAATTATTATTATATATTATATTCTCTAACAAAACTATTATATATAACATTTTTATAATTATTAATTAATAACTATTATATTCTTATTTAATATAAAATATAATTAATATATTATATATTTTATATAATACAGATTAAATTATATAATTACATTTATAAATATATATAATAGTGTATATAGGTTGTATTATTATTATTTAAATATAAAAATATATAGGTTATTATTTATTTACTACTATAGATATATTTAAATACAAAAAAAAAAAAAGTATATATGGGTTATATTATTTACTACTATTATAATATTAACTAATAGAATACAAAATATTAAATATAGGTATGAAATTATTATAATTAATAATTAATATATTTCTATATAGATCAAATAAAATTAATTTATAAAAAAACTGATTATTTAATTAATCTTTGGATAGATTAGGAAAAATAAAACTATATGTATGTTAATATAAAATAAAAGTGATAATATAATAATAGTAATATAGACCAAAAATAAATGCTAATGTTAATATCGTTACTCATATTGTCTAATTTTTATGTGTGACTAATTATTTAGTGATTTTTATTTATGTGACTAATTATTTAGTGTGTTTTTACCTAACGATCAAATTAGTCATTTATTTAGTCATTTATAACTGTGTTGTAAAAAATAATTTAGTCATTTTTAGTTGTTGTGACTAAAAGTTTTAGTCAGGTAGTCATTTATTTTCTAAATTCTACTAATGTTTGTATGACTTAACTGGATTTAGGGATCTATCCACAGTGGCATGAGGTGTGGAATAGATGGAAACTTAATAGCTACTCCTACTCCTAGTGCTGAAATTTGGAATGTGAATGTATGAATAAGATTTTATGAAACTTTGAAATGGAATGGGTATGACCAGTGCCTAATTCTATTGGGTTAATGGAGCCAAGATTTGTACAATATGTGTCACATTCCTAGATACAATTCAAATTGTTTGGCACTTTTAGGAGTTTATGGCTAGCATAAACGTGCAAGGATGTAATTATCGGGTTCTTCTTATTGATCCAAATGACCTTTTCCAGATTACTATGATTAATTAAGATAATTTAATCCTTACTTGAAGGAGCCAATTAACTGAATCACACAAGAACAAAAAATGTGCCTTGATAAATTGAATATTACTTGCTACACCAATTTAAATAATAAGGAAACATCAACCTTAGAGACAACCAGATAATATTTATCAATTAACTAAACAAACAATTGACACCAGAATTGGAACACCAGTTAATTCTTCTTCTCCATTTATATTACTTCAAAGGATTATACATTATATATTAGAAGTCTTCTTTGCTATGGAATACTTATGCTAATATTGATGCTATTCTAGTAATGAGCCTAATCTAATATGATTTTAAAATCTTTCCTTGGTTTCCCTTATATACGAGAAGCTACAAGCTTTGGGCCTTTACAAAAATTTGTGTTGTTTCTTTACTAAAACCTTAAGAACTGTATTTTAGAAATAAACAAGAAATAATTGAGAAGTCCACAACAATCGGTGATGCACCCTAATCCATTAGTCTTCTTTAGGTACCCGTGATCACCAAAGATCTACCCAAGGTCCATACTCCATGATAACACATCAGACACTGCGAGACTTCGACAACCCCTACTTCTCACTTTGTTCAAGCGATAAACAAATTAACCTTAGACAAGTGCTCGATATATCCTATTTTAGCATAGGTATCAACGTTGCTAATGATATCTCTCATGGCGAATTCTAGAGTAAAGATTTGTTCCAATTGTACATGTGCCTTTTCTATCACCCTTTCCTCATCGTTTATTTCATCAAGGGCCACTATTAAATATTGAGCGATTTCATCCGTCCATACATCTTGTTCCTTCAACTTCCCTTCATCATCGAAGAAATTTGGTAAAGCCATACTCAAATATTGGTTGAAACCACTAAGTTCTTGATTCAGTATGGTGTGCAATTTATCATGCATATCCATTAGTCCTTTATATTCCTAAAACACTTGCTCACAAATATTCTCTTTGGCCTCTACTTGTTCTTTCATTTCTTTCATTCTATGGTGTAATCTATTGTGTTCTTGGTAAGCTACAAATGTCTCGCTATGGATCACCCAAACCTTATCAATTTTCTTGAGCACCTTGTCAAATCTCTTATCAACTCTGAAGCCATTTCAAATTTAGTAGTCTTTAACTTCTTTCCCAATTCCTCATATTTCTGTTGAATTATTTCATTCTTTCACTTCCAATATATGGTTTCAGACATGGCTTTGAGTACCTTTCTCTTACAATCCACCAATAAAGAAAAGAGTTCTGAGGAAGATGGTAATTTATCTTTATAATTAGTCACTTCTTGCTTTAACGTCTCATTCTCAGAAGTAAGGCTCTTATTGTCTCTTATCAATTTTTCAATTTGTGCTTTGGTGAACTTAGCAACATTAATATTCAATTCAACTGTCTGAAGAGGATCTATATCTCCTACTCATTGTACTAAAAGGTGCCAAAGACTTGATTGGGCTCATCAATAAGTGTGGGCCTCCTCCCTGGTGGGTATAGAGCCCAGATCTGTAGAGTGGCATTATCTATATTATATCCTGAGCCAGTATAAATCTTGTTGCTAGCTTCATCTATCAATTGCAAGGTTTTCTTTTCCCTCATGAAATTGTCAAAAAATATTGTTGAACTGATCTCCCATCCTAGGAGAAGCATGACCCTAGCCTCCTGTAGCAGCTCTCGTCCTCTTTCAGGGGTGATATCTTCCATCTCCTTGTCAACTTCCTTTTTTAGTTCTTTTAGAGCATTAGCCTCCTGCTTTGGACTAATCTCTTTCATCCTTTCTCTTATTACTTTCCCTTTATATTCATAAATGAATGATCTAAATTTAGGAGTTTGAACAAAAACACTATCTAAAGTAAATTATAAAATGGCACAGTGCCTCACATCATCAGAAAGCTTGTTTGAGGCTTCAAATGAAACAACACTCCCCTCCAATGGTGGTTCATATTGTGGGATGGTAGGAGCATTTACTCATGCAACTTCATCCTCCCCTTCAATGTCATCTTCACATGTGATAGGAGTGTCTACTAAGAGGCTTACATCTAGAGTGGACTGTGGTGATGAATGACTTAGAGGCACTATATTCTCAACTTGTCTTTTTGAGCAGATATCTCTCCTTTTCTCAAAGGATATGAGAGGCACGTCCTTTGTCAAGTCATCTTCACGGAGGATCAATTGATCAATTCTCTCCAGAGGGTGTTGTATTTCATGGAAGGACTCTATATAAGATGAACTATGATTTTTCTTCCATGCCTCTGCCATCACTACCCTATTGTATGCAACTCTCCTTTTTGTAGCTTGAGCTTCATCACAATTTCTAATCACATCATCGACAGAGAATTCATGTTCATATTTCTTCAATTTCTATGTCATTTTAGCACTGTGAATGAAGTGTTCAAGATCAAAATTTTCTCTCTTATTTCCTTGTGGCACGCTATAATAATCTAACCTGCTACGAATAGAATCATATCCCTTCTCGGAAACAATAGTAAAATAACCAAAAGACAAGGTCTTGGGCATGAGGGATTGTCTGCCATAACTTTTAAGATGCATGTAATCAGAATAAGCCAACTGCCTTACTATTTCCAAGTGAGAAACTCTATCAAGGACTGTTTTGGGCAGAAGGAATGGAGCTACCTCAAACCCATACACTCTTATCATGGTACAATCATCATATGTGTACAAGTATCCCCAGTTGTGGTTCATTTTCCCCTTTGGATTCTTCTCCTTAGGTCTGAGAAATCTTTGTATTTTTGGGGACAAGTTATAATCACAAGGATGGCCAAACAATCTGTACAAGGGCTTCACAAAATATTCTTCAAAGTACAAGTAATGGGACCTCCCACACCTATTATCCCAAATTGAAGTCCACATTTGTATTGGTCTTATGTTTTCATCCTCATCTAAGTCCTTGATTCTTAATTCTTCTCCCCAAATCCCCATGGATTGTCCCTCATATAGGATCATATGCATAAGCAAAGAATACTATCTAAAATTAATTGCATCACTGTTATTTTTTATGGAAGCAAGTGACGTGTTTATAACTTCTACCAAGTATTATGCATAGTCAAATGGTTTAGCATCTTGGTTCTAAACATCTGCAGCTAGGACCATAGGATTTATAGCCATCTCGGTAGGAACATCTATTCCCAATACTTTTACAATTGAGTAATATCTATATTGATAATATTCTTCAAACAGTTCCACATAGAATGGAGGTCGTTCATTACTGGAAAATCTTTTGAGTTGATTTCCTATGTCCTGGGGTCTATGCAAAGGAAATTTCCATCTTTTGTAACTCATTTCCATAGTGTGGTATTCTTCCAAAAGATCTCTAATTCTCAATGGCATTTTCATAAATGTATCCAATTGAAAAACCATAGAAATATAATCTTTGGTGATGGGGAGAAAATTTGACCCATCATGTGAACGAATTGTCCACATTTTGGGGTTATAAATTTTGGCCAGTACTTTGATCAATTCCACATTGATAAACACATTCAGCATTACAAGCTTTCCTAAATTCATATTCCACGGCTTTGACACAGACTTATGCCTATACTTCTTTCTATAATGATATATGAATATGTCATATCCTTGTTGTGGAGTCCATACATCTCCTAGGTTCTTGTGTTTATCTTCTAATTTCTTAGCTGAAAGATTTAATTGGGTTGTTCGTCTGGACTTTGGTCCAGAGCCAAGACATTGTTCAATTAAATCTTGATTTAACGACCTTGT
The DNA here is from genome assembly GCA_007258455.2 of Sequoia sempervirens. NCBI lineage: Eukaryota > Viridiplantae > Streptophyta > Pinopsida > Cupressales > Cupressaceae > Sequoia > Sequoia sempervirens. The sequence continues at coordinate 6,802,136 of VDFB02000011.1, forward strand.
TTCCATTTTCTTTCTTTTGGATTTGGGTTTTTCTAATGTTCCTTCCATGTTTAAAACCCTAGTTCTTCTATAATTCAATAAAATTATGATAAAATATTTAGCTGAGTCTCAAATACTTACTTGAACCAGTGTCACCTTCTCTAAGCTTCTTTCTATCGAGCAATCCCATGTCCAATTTTCAGCACCAATTCATTAATCACTTTGAGACCTTATGAGAAAGATATATCAAGATTTAGTGCATATCAATTGATTCTAGTTCATAAATGTTGTCCCTGCCAAATTTCTAATTGATGGTGGCATTAATGTCAGTTGTCTCTTTGAAATCTTAACTGGTCATGTTAGCCAAGTGAGAAGTACCTTTTCACTATGTTGAAGAGACAATGATTCCACTCTCACCAATATCTCTATCTCCCTTCGATATCCTTTGTGCTTTTGTTTCCTTTTCAGAATTTCGAAGAGACGTGCTATTACTTCTCTTCGATATCCTATAGTCTCCTTGAAAACATTCCCTTGGTGTTACTTTGTTGCATTATTTCTATTCCTTCTCTTGTTATTAGAGTGATCGAAGAGACTTTCACAAATTTCCTCTCGATATAAGCTTTTCTCTTTGATATTTTATTTCCAACTATTTTCATAATGTCGAAGGCGCTTATATATTACTCAGCCTGATAACCCAGTGTCTCTCTCCATCATCCGTGTCTTGGATTTGATAGTTGTTTATTAATTATTGCATAATAATCGGTTATGTCCAAGAGATGTTTTTTTGTTTCTTGAATGTCAAAATAATTTGGCGTATTTGAAATATTAAGCTTTCTTCGATGGCTTGAATTTTAGTTTATCAAAGAGACAAGATATTGTTTCCCTTTGAAAAAATCAGGTGTCCTTGAAATATATTTTTCAGACTGTTGAAGAGAGTTTGGAATATGTCCCTTTGAAACATGGTACTCTCTTCAACATTTCATGTTAGCTTGTTCCATCTGCTTATCAAACAAACTCAGGTGCAGCTCTCCCCAAAACAACATTGTCTCATTGAAATGTGTTTCTAGTAGGGGACTTAAGGTAAAGTATGTGTTAGGGTAGCGGCTATGGGAAAGGTGATTTTTGAATAATATTTTATTAAAAATGGGTTAAAGGGGTTATTATTATGACAAATTAGTTGTTATGAAAGTGTGATGGTTTCCATGGTGTAAAATTAAATGGTCATACTGAGGTGGCGAGGACTAGTGAAAATTGAGGTTAAATTTTTGGTTCTAACAGTATGGAAGACCTCCTACTGTCAGATATTTCAAAATCTTTGGCAATAAATGCTACATCAAAAGCAATGAAGGGGACCTTGGAAAGTTTGATTCCAGGTGTGATGAAGGGATCTTTCTTGGTTACTCTACTAGAAGCAAGGCATACAGATGCTACAACAAGAGATTAGGGATGATGATTGAAAGTACAAATGTCAAAGTAGATGAAGACTTGTATTAGATCTCACATGAACCTAAAGTTTCAGGATCTGATATGCTTCCTGGATTGAAAAAGAAGAAGAAGAAATAGAAGAGAAAGAAGAGAAGGAACCAGAACTAGTGAAGACTCCCAAAACTCTAGAAAAGTGTGTTAAGAAGAATCATTACACATCAAATCATTGGAAATAAAGATGAAGGTGTATTGACCAGGAGAAAGTTTGCAAGAGAAAATGAGCAAGTGAATTTGTGCATGTTGTCAAAAGTTGAGCCCAAGAACTTTATTGATGCTAGCAAATATGAAAATTGGATAATGGCAATGGAGGAAGAACTAAATCAGATATAGAAGAATTAGACTTGGGAATTAGTTCCCATACCTATTGATAAGAGTGTGATAGGAACAAAGTGGGTATTCTGAAACAAGTTGAATGAAGATGATAAGATGGTAAGCAACAAATCTAGATTGGTTTGCAAGGGCTATTCACAAGTTAAAGGTATTGATTTTGAGGAAACCTTTGCTCTAGTAGTCAGACTGGAGGCAATAAAAATGTTTCTTGCTCTTGTTGTTAATAAGAACTTCAAGGTATATCAAATGGATGTTAAGTCATCTTTCTTGAATGGTGATCTAGAAGAAGGGGTATACATTGAGCAACCGAGTGGCTTCCAGTTATCAAAGGATCTGAACATGGTTTTCAAACTCAAGAAAGCTCTATATGATCTCAAGAAAGCTCCCAGAGCTTGGTATGCTAGATTGGATAAGTACCTACTTCAACAAGGATTCAAGAAAGGTAATGCAAACAGTAATCTATATATCAATGTTTAGGAAGAAAAATTGTTGATTGTAGTAGTATATGTTGATGACATCATCTTTGGTGGAGATGATAATATGTGTAAAAAGTTTATAGAAAAGATGTGGAAAGAATTTGAGATGTCAATGATTGGTGAGTTTTCCTTATTACTTGGGCTTCAAATTATTTAGTAAGATGGCGACATCTTCATTTCTCAAGCTAAATATGTCAAGGAGATGTTAAAGAAATTTGGAATGGAAGACTCCAAACAAGTGGGTACTCTATGGTGACAGGCTATCACTTAAGAAAATTTGATGAGTCTCTGGATGTTGATCAAACTCTTTATAGATCCATGATTGGAGGTTTGTTGTATTTAACTACTTCCAGATCGAATATCATGCATGCAGTATATTTGGTTACCAGATTTCAAGCCAATCCTAAGAAATCTCATGAGAAGGTTGTAAAAAGAATCTTCAAATAGTTGAAGGGTACTCCGAATTATGGCCTATGGTATAAAAAGGATCAAAATTTCTCTCTGAGTGCCTATATTGATGCTAATTGGGAAGGTTGTGTTGATGACTGGAGAAGTACAAGTGGAAGTACATTCTCCTTGGGAGATAGATTGGTCTCATGGTTTAGTAAAAAAGTAGGATTCAGTGTCTTTTTCCACAACAGAAGCAAAATATATTGTTGCAACATCTTGTTGCACTCAAGTGCTTTACATGAAGCAGACTTTGAAGGATGTGAAGGTGGTATATGATGAACCTATTCATATAGTGTGTGACAATAAAGTGCTATCAATATTTTCAAGAATCTAGTAATGCACTCAAGGACTAAACACATTTTAATATGGTATCACTTTCTAAGAGACAAGGTTGTAAAACATGTAGTCAGAATGGAGTATGTGCCTACCAAAGATCAGATTACAGATATTTTCACCAAGGAACTTTCAAAGGATACCTTTGAGTATCTCTGGTAGAAGCTAGGGGTTATTGCCCCTCCTTGTTCTAACTAGATGCATGAGATGGTGCATCTTTCTAGAAGGAGAAATTCATGACATGTCTTTTTCTCTTGGATTGATTAATGCAACCTCTCAGGGGGAGTTGGTAGAAAGGGAGAATCCTGAAGAGGTTATGCAGTCTTTATGAATGTATAGCTGCTTGAAGATGTGTTAATGGTCAAAGGGGGAGTATGTATTGTTGTTTCAATAGAAGATATTTTTCCCCTTGTCCCTAAAGTTAGAATAAGTTTTATTGCTTTATACAGACATATATGGCCCTTTGTCCTTAATGTCAAAGGGGGAGAGTGAGCAGTGTGTGTTGCCATCAATGTCAAAGGGGGAGATTGTTGGCAGTTGTTGTCATTGATGTCAACACTAAGGAGATTGTTGGAATTTTTTATCTTTGTTGTCAACATTGTTTATTGATTGTCTCTCATGTCAAAGATAGATATATGTGATTTTCATTTGTTCAACATTGATTATTGGAAGGTGGTTAGTCCTTGGCACTAGTTATCATTGTCGTATTCATCTTGGACTAACATTGGTGATGAGGTTCATGTTTGGATTTCATAACTTATCTAAAGAAGTGATGAAGTTCATGGTTGGATGCCATGCCTTATCTAAAGAAGAGTTGATGAATTTTATAGTTGATTTAATGCCTTACCAAAGAAGAAGTGATGAGGTTCATGGTTGGATGTCATGCCTTATCAAAGAAGAATTGTTGATGTTCATATAATGCATTATTACTGCCAACATGGTTGATTTCATAATGATATATTAAGATGAGGATTAGAAGCATGACTAATCATGGTCTACAATATGTCTTATTCTCTCTCTTGTTGTTCCTAATGAAGTATGTCTTGTTGAAAGAATGTTTTGGCCTTCGCAAGTTGCTTAAGTGTTTCAAGTTTAGGAAGCTACATTGAAGTCTATTTGGGAGAATGCTTTGCATTCCTCTGTTGTTGATTCTTTGGTCTTGCAATTTGGTATTCAATGTCAGTGTTTTGTGGACATTGAGATCCTATCTTTTTAAGGTCACCAGTGTTGCCGAGGAGATTTCTATGAATTACAGAAGGTTGGCAGTGTTGGTTGTGCAGACTAGTCTGGGAAATGCTATGCATTTCTCTGTATTGATGTCTCTGCTCTTGTGGCTTGGTGAGTGTGCTCTTAATGTTTGTGCATGTCTTAGTTCCAATTTCTTGTGTTGAAGTAGTCTATAAGATTATATGTTTATGTTATATCTCATGATTATGCATTCTATGCTTCCTCGATAAAGTATTTTGTACCTATTTGATTTGTAATGGTTGTTGATGACATGACAGTATGAAAGAAATGTATGAAGGTTTTGTTGGATGTTCAAGGAGGATCCCCATGTGATCCACACATTGCAAGGAGGATCCCCATGTGATCCACACATTTCTAATTGGTCGCTTTGGTGTTGCATTGCATCTTGAGTTGGCTTTATGGGTTACTTGTGGATATCTGGCTGATAGGGCTTGCTCCTTTGCTTGTGTCATGTGCTTGGGGGTCTACACTAGCAATGGAAGATGTGTTATGATAGATTTGGGTCCTGGCCTATCCTATTTGGGACCACATCAAGTAAATTCAATTGAAAGTGTTTATGGGTCAAATAGTTTTGTGCTTCAATGTTTTAATCCACACGTTTCCTTAATGTCAACTTAGCTTGATGTGTGCCTACATGTAAATTGTTTTGGATCACATTAGAAGAAGCTATAAGATTGTTTGTGCTCCTCTCTATCTTCGGGATAGGACCAAATTATGTTTTTGGTGGCCTACCAATTGAATTCATTATTTATTCTCTTCTTGGTCGACCTAATTGAAGAATTGAAGTGTTGTGGTGGATATAAATTCAATATCACTTTAGATGCAATAGGATGGATAAGTGGACAAGTGTGAAGAAGTGAGTGTGCAAATTGTATTGAATATCCAATAGAAGTAGTGCTAAAGATTGTGAAAAGAAAGATCAATTGTGTTGTAACACCTCAGTCAATAGAGTTTGGCAAATCATTGTAATTCTATCTAAATTATATTGTATCTTGCTTTGAGATAGTGAATCTCATCAGGTCCTTATATCTTGCTCCTGAAGTTGTGGTTTTTAGTTCAACATGTCCTTTGCGTCTTTCTTTAAGGGAATGAGCCTTCTTGTAAGTCTTTTTGGAAGTGAGCCTTATATTATGAGTTAACTCTCACTATGCTTTTCCCTCATTGGGTTTTCCACGTAAATTTGGTGTCTCCTTGTGCATGTGTGTGTTCTCTAATTCCATCTCTTTGCCACTAATATGAGTATTGCTATATCTTTCATTGGTAAAGTATGTTGAAGTTGATAAATATTCAAATTGCTATATTCTATTTTTCTTAAGGAGTTTGAGTGGTTCTTAAAGTTTTAAGTTCTAGAAGGGGTTAAGCTTTTGTGTAAACTAATTTACCCTGCCCCTCTCAGTCTCTGGAAGTACTCAACAAAGATGAGAAACACAAATGGTAATGCAATGCTAATGATTCAATCACAATGCATTGAAGAAATGTTACATCTCCCTATAAGGGAAAAGTATGTCAAAATAACCATTGACTTCCCCAAAAAGTATTATGATGGTTATATGAACAAATGTTTAGAAATTATAAATAAAAGTTGGCTCATTAAGCCAAAGTCATTGTCTACTATGTATCCAAACAAATTGTTCAAAAAGTGAATTTTGTGAGGATGTTAATGATACTATCACATTGGTGAGCAGATTTATAGGGCAAGAAACGATAAGATAGTTCCAAACATAGATGTATCAATACACTGCAAAGATTGTTTCTAGGAAGGATTTTATTGATTGGACTGCCATCATCAATGATAGGTTATATGATGTAGGGGCATCCAAGGTGTAAGAGCAATCTTGCATCACCCAAAAAAAATTAATGTTGTTTTATTTTTGGTTTTGTAGGCCTTTGTAGCAACCTTCTATTTTTAGAAGCTTTGCATTTGAGCATGTATGGACCTAAAAATTTACTCAAAGCTTCAAAATGTTAAAATTAGCCTATGGTTTAAAAATTAGAAAAAATATCATTTGTAGATATTAAGCTATTAAAGTTTCAAGGTTCAAAAATATTCAACTTGAATTTTGGACCTTTAAATGATCGAATGGGGCCTTGATGAAGGTTTGCTTAATTCTTGATCCGGGAAAAGCATGGCGTAGAGCACTCCAAGATCTTCAATTAAAAAAAAGGGGCCCAATCAAGTGGCCAAATCAAAAGTCATGCCTCCCAAAACTTGACCTATTTTTGGGGGTTGGGAGTTACAATTCTCAAAATATCCTTGGAGGTACCTAAGGCCATTTATAACAATTTTCAAGCATTTTTCAGAGTGGAAAAGGAGGGAAAGTGGCAAGTCTTGAAAAATGAGGGAAAGAAGAGAGGCAAGTGTATTTGAAGTTATAGGGAGGCAAAAGGCTTCAGGAACTAGGGAATGAAGTTGTAATGTGTTGCAACCTGTTGAGGATTTGATCCTCTATATTTGTTGTTGTTGTAATTAGTCATTATTCTCATTTAATAAAGAATACAAGTTTTTATGTGTGAATTTGTGTGTTATGTGTTATATGAACATACCCTTCATCATTAAATGAATAATTAAGTAGTGTAACTCAAATAAAAACCTTCCTTATGACCTCATATTTGGTACACCTTGGAAAGAAGAAAAAAACATGTTTAGGGATCATGGGAATGGATCAACTAAAGGTGATAAATACTACCAACAATTACAGATCAAATAAAGCACAATATTTCATGAGGATTAATGATGTGCTCATTTTCTTTATCATTAGAATGGTAGAAAATGATGTTGCTAAAACTATTTATAATTTAAGGTATTGATGGAAGTCAAGAAGTAGAAGATTTGGTACATTTAGTTTATCACATTCACATATATTAGGGTTGGTGTTTTTGAGAAGGCGCCCTTAAATATCCCTAGTTACATGGGTCACAAATTGATACTTTTGGAGTTGTATAGGCAACCAAGGGAGGTACAAAAACTATGTTTTGAAGGAAAGGTAAAATGAATTTCATTTCCCATCTCTACAAGCCAATACACTTGCTTAACAGTCTAAGTTGCTAGGACTATAGAATCTAAATGGCATTGGTAAACTTAAATTTGTATGAGTCCAAGAGTACATTTGACCCTAGATCTTTCGTTGATGGATTGAGAGGCTTATTGTAACATAGGAATGCTTTATAAGACTTTTGGGAGAATTTTTCTAATGAATTTGGGGTTAATGAAGAGGCTGCCATAATTTGAATATCTACCAAATGGAGATATACCAAATAATTATTGTTCCACATGATGTAAAAGACGATGGGAAGGTAGAAAATCCTTTATGTCAATAAGAGAAAAGTTGTTACTAAAAAAATTCCAAGAATCAATTGGAATAGGAAGGAAATAAGGACATAAAGGATAGAATGAAGAAAGTAATTGATAGTAGAAAGTGGTTAGATAATATGAAAGAAAACTTAATTTGCTAAAGGGTGAATATTCAAAAGTAAAGGAAAGAGAAAAGGAAGATCAAGGAGAACAAGAGATCACCTCAATTCCCTCCCAATCTCCCAAATCTCCTCTCCATTCCCTACCCCCTTCTCCTCCTAGGTCTATACTTGTAGGATCTCCAAAGGATCCTCTTAATAAATCCCCTACTCCATCTCCTAAGAGAACTCCATCTTCATCTCCTAAAGAATAAACCACAAAAAATACACCAAAGTGATCTAATTAGCTAATTTAGAAAATGAAAAGGGTAATGCATCACCTTGATCTAGCCTTAAAGGAGGTTTCGAGAACATGGAAGCTAACTGAGAAAAATATTCCAATGTTATAATTCCATAGATGCATAAGGAATCAAACAAGCTCAAATTATAATTCCTTTATGAAATAAGCTTAAAGGAGAATTACAAATAGAGAATGTTATAGGAAACATTATCTCTTAGGAAACAATCTATAGAGAAGATGAAACAAATTGCTAAATGTTCTATTGATTTGATGATTCAAAAAATGAACAAAGATATCACTACCAAGGAGGAATTGAAGAACAAAGTGACTTATCTCACCTCTTATATTGAACACCTAGTTGGGCCTCGATTCCTCAACTACAACTACCACTCCATCATTCATTTACGCTGCCAAAAAGGAGATATTTGGTAAAGGTGAATTGAAAGATATTGTTAGACCAATAAAAACATGGAGTGTTGAATCAATGTCATCATGGCATAGGATTATGAAGTGACTACTCCTTGTAACAAGTTTGTCAAGGAGGAAGATGCCATGAAAATATTGGAGAAGAAGATTTGATGAAGACTTGGTAGCTATTGAAAATTATTATCTACATGTCAAACTAGTGAAGGTGGATTTCCAAATTTTGGTAGATGGAGTGTTGAATGGGGTAGAACCTTATTTGCATAAAAAAAGGAAAGAAGTGTATGAGTTCCAAAAGGATATTTTGAACAATTGCAAAGCGAGGTTTCAAATAAAATATGATGCAATAAAAAATGCCTTCAATGATATACACAATTTTATAGGGGAAATTGGGCATCCATTATATGACCAATACATGTTTAACTCAATAGAGGTTTTGAAAAAAAATTGATGATGTGATTAAAGAGGGAGTCTCTAAAAGGGGGCAATTTTGATTCATCTTCTATTGTCGAATATATGAACTATTTGCAATGTATTTGAAAATAAATTAGTTGGATATTGGCAAGTTCATGATGAATTGCTAGATATTTCATTTAAGTTGATGTTAGATTTGTCCATTTAGATGGGTGTTGTAAAGATCATGGGTTTTGCCTCATACTTAGAAGGACAAACAAAAAAGGTATTAAAGATAGCTAAGAATGTGCAAAATTCATGTGACACTCATTCCCAAGTCAAATTCTAGATGACATGTAATGAAATAATAAAATGCAAAATGCAAGTCAAAGTGACCCTTTGCATTCTATTATATTTTGTCTTACTTGGCCATTTTGGAGGGAATGAATTTTCACTTTCTCTTTCCAAATTAAACTATAAATATGTGTATGTGATGCAAGAGAATCTAGTGGTATAACGACAATCCTACATCACCCAAAAATATTGTATTTTCATCCTATTTTGTAATTGTTTTGGGGCCCATGGTGACACATGCAATCTTTGGGATAGTCAGAAGTTTGAACCAAAAATAACCACCTTCTATTTTTAGTAAGTCAGCCTATTCATGTTCCTATGGACATGAAAACTAACCCCAAGGAGCGAAATTGAAAAATAAAATTATTGGTGAAAGAATAATCTCAAAATCTTGTACTGTTTGGAAGATATTAAATTTTTCATCCCAAGGAATTTCTCCAATGAAGTTTCAAACTCAAAATTGAGGACCTTAGAAGCCTCATAATAGGTTGAAAAGTACCAATCTTATAAATTTGGTGAAAGCATGTTGTAGATCTATTCACCAGCTTTCCAATGATATATTACATTTGAAAACCTAGCAGTCGAATCAAAAGTTATGACCCCGAGAAGTTGTAACTATATAAAAATAAAATAAAAATCTTCTAGAGCAGGAAAATGGACGGTGGAATTTCTGGTGCCAAAATAGGGTTACACCTTTTAGAATATTCTAAGGCAATTACACTTCTAGGATAAAGATGGAGAACATGGGTGACAGAAGGGAGCTCCCATAGTGCAAATCATGGTTTTGGCTTGCAGATTTCTATAATGAGAAGGCCCATGTGGTTGTAAATATGTTAATTTTTTAGTATTGTAATTTCACTTCATCAAGATAATAGAAAGCAAGTATTTTTTTCTGCATTTCATGTTTACTTCTCTTTTTTAGCTGTGTGTGTGGTTTTGTAAGGGAGTACCCTTCATCAATATGTAACAAATTTGTAAGGGTTAGAAATATTAGTGTAGGTTTTTATTTTTCTAGTGGGTTAATTTATTTTCCCTTAGTTTTTTCTACACTTGTATTAAGCTTGCTTAGGATAATAAAGTGAGCTTATTATTTAATAACTAGGAAATAAGGTGATGAGGTGTCCCCATCCTAAAGGGTGGAGCATTCACTATTTTCATCACTTTATTTAATATTGGTAGTCATGTTCTATTGGTTGGACTGTCACCTCCATCCCTTCCTTAGTTCAATATAAAATCACTACCTAGCTTGTATTTATGTCTTAGAAGCTATTAATACATTTCTGTCATTCTCACATTGCATATCTCTTGGAGTCACCGGTTTGCATTGTTTATGTTTTTCCAGTTTATGTAGCTTAGAATTTCTCTTATAAAGTTCCTTGGGTTATTAATTTATTACAAGATTTCTAACAGGGTACACTCAAAAACCACTTTTTACAATATACCAAATTCTATTCCATTTTTGGGTTTTCATTTTTACAGTATTTTTTAAATACTAAATTTATTTTCGTATTGTTTCATACATGAAATTTATGAATGTTCAATGAATTTGATATAGATTTTATCTCCCTAATGTCTTGTTGATGGTGATGCAATCTACATGATCAACTTGAATACATTTATGTTGTGTGAAATTTCAATGTCAATCATGTACATCATATTTCATTCCTTTAAAGATTGCACCTTCCTGTGTTTTGATTCCAAAAAAAGAGTCAAGCAAGGAATGTTTTTCATCAAATTTGTCCATCCACTAAAAGATTTGTGAAACATTCAAAGACAAGTTTGGATTCTTTAACCCTTTTCTTCTTCCCCTTTTTTTTTTGCCTTTTTGATATCAATGATAGATTAGAATTAATTTAAGATTTTGATAATGAATTTCTATTCACATAAGGCACAAGTTGCAAGTTACTTTTCTACTTCTATATTGTAAATCTCATATTTTCACACATCTTGTGCTCTCAGAAGTCTAAATTGTTATTCCTTCAAAATTGGGAAAAACGTGAATGACTTTTCATATTCCTAGTTATATAATTCTAATTTTGAAGTTAATTAGGTAATGATATGGGTTTGAATTATTTCTATTACATTTAAATTAATGTCTATTCAACTACTTGTGAGAGGTTTTGCAATTTAAAATGGAAATCATGATCACGTTCAAAATTGAATCAAAGGGTTTATACTATCTAATAGTCAATGATTTTGCTATGCTAAACCACTAATTATGTGAATGACTCTTAGTATTCTATAGGTAGCCCCTTGATTAGATTAGCCAAAGCACTCTCCAATTAGAATATTTTAGTAAACTTCATAACTTCTAACTTAATGAATAATCTCGAGGGTAGCCACCTTCCAAGTAAGGGAAGCTCTATCAGTCCAACCTGTTGGTGTGTCAAAACCCACATCAAGAAGTTCGGATTGAGGGGATGATAGAGGGATAAAAAGATCGAACATGGATATAAAAGGGATGACAAAAGAAGAGATAGAAGCATCAATAGTTAAGGCAGTGGAAGACAAAAGTAGCATCAACATGGACAAGGCTAATGCATTGCAAAATGCATGATCTCTCAAATTAAGAAATGATCATAGGACTAAATGCATCAACAAAGGAAGAGAGGACATGATATCAAACATGTCAACAAAGGAAGAAAGCTTGGTGTTGTCCTCAAGGGTGCTAACTTGGTATTTGAGAAGTTGCAAGACAACTTTGTGGAGTTTGGTGAATTGAACATGAGCTATGAAGGCTTCATCATCAACTAGAGAATAGGTGAAAAGTGAAACATCTAGGTGGGTGAAAGAACAATAGTGATAGACATGTATAGGTTAAGGTGGAAACTACATTTAAAGAGGAAGGGAACTACACGGAGCAATGTTTGTGAAAAAGAAAATAACAAATAGAAATGAAGAAAATAAACAATTGTTTTTAAGTGTTTGGAAAATAAAAGGTTTGAAGATAATTTATTTTATGTTTCTATTTAAGAAAGTGATGTAGGAATAGTTTAAGTTTGCAAAATAATTTGTCTTAGAAGTTAAATTCACCAAAATGAAGCATGTATTTGAAACTTCTAACTGCAATCAAAGAAAATGTGGAAGATAAAATTAACCTTTTTGATATATCAATAAATGAAAGTTTAAAGTACCTAAATTATGTATTTCACCTAATGATTACTACATTCCTTCCTTAAATGAAACATTGTGAGCTTAGATCTAAAATAATAAAAAATAAAAAACTATTGGAAAGAAAAAGAAAAAGAAAAAAGGTAGAAAGAACACCCCCAAATTGAAGGTTGATGTTGAACAAATTTGTTGGAAATGTGCATACTGGTCCTAAGTATGGTGTATTAAGAGTTTTCATGCTATCCAAGTGTGAAACACTAAAAGTTCTTAGAACATAGAGAAACACAAAATAGCCAAGTTTTACAACAATTGCAATGGTGTTTGGATTGTGACAATGACAATAGCAATGCAGTCACATCCTTTGATCATATCGCCTTTATATTTTGAAAAGTGTTGTACAATGTTCTAAAGGTCCTTGTGGTGGGCGAAGAACTAGAACCTAATGCTTCTATGGGCAGAATAACAACTTTACTCTATAGTTGAGAACTAAAATTGTTGAGACTACTCGAGTTCTTATCTCAACCAAGCCCCTATTTGGTATTTTTCAACCCTACTAAGATCAATGAAAGAAGTTGGAATTTGTGAACTCAACCTATTGTAATTTGTGCTAGGTGAGTAAATTGCACAAGTTCTAAAACCTATGGAGTTACTATAGGGTGTGAAGTACTTGGTGAACGGAATGGGGGTAGACTAATGGAAGTATTATAGGTATTGAGGGGATATGGAGTGAGGTTACAAATTTAGTTTTGAGAAGTTATCATGGTGACAGATACAAATTTAGGGAAGAAAGTTCATGAAAACTATAGAGGCAATAGAATAAAAAAAGCTACAAGAAGAGGTAGTAGAAGAATGGAAATAAAACTAAATATTCATGGAGTTGGGATGCAAGCCCTCAAAGTCCTAAAGTGGCTTTCAAGATACTACTTCAAGCTTCCAAATAAAATCCAACTATAAGAAAATATATAGAAATATGTGAAGCTTATGTATGTGACGTAGTGCCCCTTTGTATTGGCCTTTCTGGGCATTCAAGTGTTTATTTGTGATTTCATTGTTTATTGTGTTAATGAATTATGTGGTGAGATTAATATTTTGAATGGCTTTGTGCAATCAGTTAATTAAATTAAAATTGCTTATGAGGTAATTTAAATAAAATTTGAATTAAAATAATAATTAATAAATCAAATTTTGTGAAATAGAAAATAAATGATTTAATATTAAATAATTAAATTAATTGGTTTTATAAAAAGTATTGATTTAAATCATATTTAATAAAAATTGACAATTTATTATTGTGAGAGGATAATTATGTATATATGGAAAATTAATGTGATGTAAAAACAAGTGAAAATAGAGGAAAGATGGAAAGGCTTTTAATGCAAGTGCATGCACATCTTTGAACTAAATGTCAAAAAGAGGAAACTTGTTTTATTAAGTGATTTTTGTTTTGGAAAAATGGAATGGCTTTCTTGTTTTAATAATGCTCAACTTGGAGAAGTGGGTCTTCTTGGATTTTCGTTTTCAAATAAAAAATTTTGTCTGCGAGACATTTTTGGTATACTATAGTTTGGGTGCTCCTCCTTGATTAGAAAAAAGAGGCATTATGCAGTAGTAGAGAGGAGTGCAGAGACGGGTAAAAAAAAATATAGAAATCAAGTTGTGCAGCAAGGGGAAGGACCATGCATTGAATAGTCTGTCTATTTTCTATATGCAAGGAGTGCTAAGAACAGCGAGTAAGGTATGAGATTTAACAACACCCATTTCTTGCTTGATAAATTGACGCGCTTGGAGAGATAGATCTAAGTGGTTCTGAAAGTGAAAGAGAACTAAATGAAATATTTCCTTTGTAACTTTCTCCAATTAATCTGCCAGTTCTACTAAAACATTCTTTCTATGAGCTATTTTTATTGGATAATATATATATATATATATAACACATATTTAAAGAGTAAGGATTCAACTAGATTAGAATGCATAAGAAAATACAGAGTATACATTCTCACTGCAATACTTGATTTGAAAGTGCCCATTTGTGAATGCACAAGTTCATCGTCCATTTACATATGATACTCATGCTTAATATATTCGACACAACTCCACTTATTCCTCGCCTAAGATAATGAGTGTTTACTTATAATTTTTTATGTTTTGACGCATTTGAGGTCTCTTTACGGTGGTAACATCTCTGATTACCTTCGTCTGCTATAAAATCTTCCTCTTCCTGAGATATTATTTTTCCTCCTTGAGATTGATACTCTTGTTACCATGATTCTGACAACTTATTTTATTTTTACAACCTCTTAAACACTATTTTGGTTGCATGTTTCTTCATCTCAAAGAAACTTCTTAAAATCGCTAAGTCCAGTTCGAACGCCCCACAATGACTACCATTCTTAACACATGTTTCCTTTTATTTGCACTTAATATAGCAACATCTTCTCTCTTTTATTGAAAAGTCTCTTGAGAATCGTGTCCCTCTCATAATTCTTGTATAACCATTAAAATTAAATTTTTATACTTTGTGGATTTTCCTTGTGACTAGAATCCTCTGACAGATTGCTCCTTGAGACATTGCAACCATGATTTAGTTTTAGTTGAATGCCTATTAGTTCATAATATTGGGAATTTTTAGATGATTTTGTTAGACTCGGAAAAATATGAGTGTAAGTAACAGTTCATAAAGATTTAAACTTTCTTTTATGCTTAGCATATGATTTCATTCCATATACTACGATTTATAATTGTTGGGCATTCGATATGTCATATGCTTTATATTGTGTTTTATTTTGATAAGCATATCCTATCCTTGTGTTCGATACTGTACCTTGTGTAGTTCTTTAATTTCATTCGATGGAAGCTAGTTATGTTGGGAATTCAATAAAACCTTCTTCATGTCTGGCATTCGATGAT
The DNA here is from genome assembly GCA_007258455.2 of Sequoia sempervirens. Lineage (NCBI taxonomy): Eukaryota > Viridiplantae > Streptophyta > Pinopsida > Cupressales > Cupressaceae > Sequoia > Sequoia sempervirens. The sequence goes on from VDFB02000011.1 coordinate 6,817,316, forward strand.
TTTATATTTGCTTGAAAGTTTCTAAAGCTTTTTCTTCGATTTCCCTTGATGGCGATTTTGTGTTTCATGCGTAGTGTCTCGATTTCCATTCTATGGCGTTTCATATACCATTTGTTTGGCATTCACTGCTGATTATTGCGCCTCTTTGCTGTAGTATCGTTTGTGCCTGTGTCTCTCGCGGTATCCGAATCCGGTGAATTATATTCAATGACTCATTTTATCTTGGTATTCCATGTTATATGTTACGCCTTTCTTTCTCCCTTTGGAAGCCGCTTGCATGTGTTTTGGGCGTTCGCCTATATTTTAATTGCCTGTGTATTACATCAGTTGCACATTTTATTTAGTAATTGAAGAATATACGGGTGTTTGGAGCGCATTGTACATGATTCATAATTGGTAATCGCTGGTTGGAATCTGCATTTCGTTTCAATATGTTTATATGTATATTTATATGTATGACTATATATGTGTGATTGTGTATATATCAAGCTGTTGAAAAAGAGTATTACTGCCTATGAGAATTTAATTGATTTGTAGATAAATAGATTGGAAAATTAAAGGAGTAAAGAATTGATTTGTTCATTTTTAATATTTAGATGATTGTTCAATAAGTTAATAAAATAAATAGGATTACGTTCAAGTTGGGGAAAGTTATTGATTATGTTATTTAGTTAAATAAATGTAAATGGGGAAAGCATGTATGAATGAGTATCTCATTGACTTTGGTTATTTAAGTTGATTTTGATTATTGCAATTGTTATTGTTGTTTATTGCTGAAATTGCAAGATGTTGAAAATTAGTGGTTGGGTATCTTGTGAGAAAACTGAGGTCCCTCATGGATGCCCTATGGATTGATTTACTATTGGTATTTGTGGTTTTTTGGTATTGAGTGGTGTATAATAGTTTTGATTAAGGATGAAGATCTCTTTGTGATGTTACTACTCTTATTCTACACTTGTCGTTTTGTGGTTGAAGGCTTTATATAGTCATTTTGTGATCAGGGTATTGTTGCCTCTTCGATGGGGAAACATCGTTTTTTGTAATTTTTTAGTCTTCCAGAGGTTAAAGGGGAGTATGGTTTTTACTTGCATGAGTTGGTATGGGGGTCGGGGATTAGTTGACGCTGCCAGGGTAACCCAGAATGGGGGCCAACAACCTAGGAAGATTCGCAATGGGTAACCCATATCAAGTTTATTGTTGGATTTCATGGTGAGTCTTTGTGAACACTTGATTCTATATTGATTCATGTGGATTTTGCACTATGGATATTGTTTTACTATGAAGATCTTGTGGGAGGTGTTGCATGCCTCGTTTTATGTGTATATTTTTATGGTTTTGCTAGTTGGTGCAAGTTGGCTTACCCAATTGTGACTATGAGTTTATTTGTGTTGCTAGTAGAGGGAGTGGCTCTCAATGGGGGTCAGCGCACAAAATGGCGTACGGGTAACTCATTGAGAGTTTCCTTAATCAATGATAACCTAATAGTTAATTAGGGGGGGTTGGGTAGTATCTCACTTTAATTCAGATAAGTTAGCCTCACTCATGGCTCAAGTGTTCACTTAGGCTTGAGATGAGTGGGAAGACCTGGAATGGCAAACTATCTTGTCCTCTTGAAAGGTATGTTGATCTCGCATGAGTGAGAATGGGGGTTGGGGATCATTGAGGTTGCCAGGGTTTAACTAAGTAGGGAGCTGGTAACCTATGAAGATTTGCATTGGGTAACCCATGTCAAGCTTATGTGATGACACTCCACCCTTTACCAACCTTGTATGTTTGTTGTTCCCCTCTTCTTGTGCTTATACTTCTGCAAATGAATGTGTCTTGTGTTTGTTGTTGCTCTTGTCGTGGAGTCTTGCTAGCCTTGTATATTTGATTGTTTTATGTTGTGGGTCCTTCTTGTCATCTCCTAGCACGGGGGGTGGGCCTTAGGATCCACATGGTCAGGTGGAACATGCTATGCAGCCCATTGGGTCCCCAACCGAAGATCGAGATGCGCATAGATGTACCATTTGCAGTGACTCCTGAGCTTTCTAGAGTTGGAACCAATCTTGATGCTATGTACACATTTATTTCAATTGTATTATTCCATGTTATTGTACTATTCCCGTTCATGTTGGGAAGTACAATTGTATTGATGTAATCCTTGAATGATGTATCTTTATATTAGAAAATTTATGAATGTAATCTTTGGCATTATTTTATGTTCACTAATGGATGCTTATCGTTTATGTTTATAGATTCTTGGTATTATTATGTGGTTATGGGTTCATAATATATGATCTTTAATGGTGTTATATCTGTGGAAATATTTATGACTAAATTCATAAGTGTGTAGGATGTTTATGTGATAGTTGTTGTTTGTTCATTATTTAGGATGATGTTAGACATGTACGAAATGTAATGCAATCATGCAACCCCAAGGGACTAGTTAGTTGTTATATTTGTATGGTTTCATTACTAGTGATATATGTTAATGTACACTACATCTCATATTAGTTTACTTTATAAAAAAAAAAATTGTGTTGTAAATGTTAGATATTATGTTGTCCTTTGGGGTTTGCATGGCAGAGCGTTACATGTGAGATAATATTTTCAAAAGATACTGAGATGGTTAATAAAGAGTTACATTTGTTGTAATTAGGTGGCATAGATGGGAACAATTTAGAAATGCCAACAAATTTGATCTTCCCAATGTTTCCATATAGTTTGAATTTTGGGGACACCACTACAAATGCATTGGTGTGGATTGTAATCTTACAAAAACATGGAAGGATGACTAGGAACAAAAATTGGGCCACTTAACATCTAAACTACTGGGAGAAAGGTCAAGTAATGGTTACAAATAAAACCTAAAACATGCTAATTCAATGGAATTTAAAACAAGTGCAATATATAGACTAGAAATTGCAAAGTGGAGGATTTTCAACTCTACAAATTCTTCTCAAGTCACAATTGCATGAACAAATGTATGCATTCTAGAGCCAACCATTTTATAAGACAAATGGACATATTGCCCAAATAGTAGAGAGGTCTTGCTCAACACAATAAATGCAAGTAAATCCTACTCAGATAAATAGGAATTCAAGATGTAGCAAGAATTGAGGCAAACAATCTACATAGGATTGTATAGTATAGTTTCCTACAATACATAAAAAATGTCACATTATCTATACCTCTTTCTAATACTATCAACTTCTCTAAATCATAATATAATTGTGAATAAAATTATAAAATTCACAAACAAATGCTTATCAGTTTCTAAGAACATGAAAGAAATGTTCAAATAAAATTGAAAAACAATTTTTTTTTTTTTAAATGTTATGTAAGAAATATCATTGTAGTGACATACATAGTACAAAAAACTAGTAACAAAGAACTAGAATTTATTAAACTATAACAAAAGCTTCAACTTACCATGTGACAAAGATTTGCAGCCACATAGTATGGTTAGTGTGAACTTCAATATCATTGTATATTATACTTCCTCGCATTAAATGAAAATGTCACTTTTCCTATACCTCACTTCAATAATTTCAACTTCCCTTAACCCTAGCACAATTGTGAATAAAATCATGAAAATCCACAAACAAGTGCTTTTCATTTTCAATGAACATGAAAATTTCATTTTGAAAAGAATCTTCTAAAAATGTTATTATAGAAATACCATTTCAATCATAGTGCACCAAAAAGTATAATAAATCACTAGAATATATAAAATAATGATGAAAGATTCAACTTGCCATGTCACTATGTATGGATACCAATTATGGTTAGTGTGCAAACATGCTCATTTGATGCAATGGATTTCAAAAGATGGAATGTTGATTTCTAAACAAGGAGACTATTTTACATTTGAATAATATCATATATCGTTTTATACTAAAGAAATGCATATATTTAACAAGTTTACTGAAGACTCTTAGGTTGGAACTAACTGCTTTATTTTTTATGTATTTATTTCTAATTATTTCTTCCTCTTGGAGAGGAATTCATTTTAAACAAAACCTTTGACAATGTAGTATCCAATTTCTCACCAATTATATTAATCCATCTCTGTAACAAGAATACAAAATTTGGGATTAGTCAAAATGTAAAAAATAAATATTGTTGAAACATAATCAATGTTCAATAAGTGAGAAAGCCAAGTTGCTCGAAGATATGACACAACTCTTTTTTTCTGATGTGCATTAATATTATCACAATTGTGATAACATTTAATAGAAAGATGTATCTAAATAACAAAAAAAATACAAATGAACAAGCATACAAGGGTAGAAAATGCAAGCAACAAGGCAAAGTTTGGCAACAACAATATCCAAGGAAAATCAAAAGAGGGTGAATTCATTAGGATTTTTCTGGAGATGACTAACACAAAAAAAACCACTTTGATCCCATATTATCTAGGAAAAACAATCATGGTTCCTTTCTCGGGCATGGGGCTAAATCCAAGGTAGGGGGGAAAAGGTGATTTTAGCCAATAGGGTCTCAGCCCTTCTGTACAAAAAGTATTCTTGTATTCCTATTTAATCAAAGGTAATTTCTAGATAAGCACGTTCTCTTGGTCACTTTTCAAACAATTGAGGATTGAGATTTCATGTAAAACAAGGGTCCCTAGCTTTTTGGATAATTTGGTAAGTTTGTGAGTCCTTGAAATCTCTTTTATAATATAGCTGTGGCTTCAATCATAAAGTTTCCAATGTGGCTCCACATGCACAACCTTCCATTGATAATGAGATTCTCGTTTGATTCAATTGTTGGTTGATAAGGTGCGTGGTTTTATCAGTTGACATGGATTTTCCTAATCCACATAACATTTTTGTAAGCATGTATGCCACGGTGGATGTATCCAAGACAATTTTCCACTCCACTAAAATCTTGTCAGCTCAACGAGTTTCAACTCAATTTATTAATTATGTTGATGACTACCTTCCAAATGTTTTGTTGTAACAATTTTAACACAAGGTAACACCTATAAAGATTCTCTAGGTTTCTCTAAGTTCTTGCAAAAATGGATTCGTAAATTTGATACTCCAAGGATTCAATTTGTGTAGAGGAATCTCCAACAATTTTTTGAGGAGCATCTTCATTATTCCCTCATCAACTAATCAAATGAAGAAGGTGGATAAATGTGATTTCTTCAAATTTTGAAAGTGCGGGTTAGATGGAAGAGCCAAAATTTACTAGTCATAGACGATTTTCTTGGTGACGTTGGAGAAGAAATGTAGCTTAGAAAGAACTTGAAGCACTCAAAGGAAGATCAATATTAGTTGGTCATAACAAAAATTCTTATAATTGCTCAAACAAAAAGCAACAAATCAAGACTAAATTGTTGGACCAACACAAAAAGAAAAGGGAGGAAAATTTAAGCTGGGATGCTACATTTGGAGGCCTGGGATTTAGTGGGTAGGTCTCTAAATAGGCAATGGAGGATCTCCTTTCACGAAAAAGAGAAGAGGGAGATCTCAACACATGTATGATTCAAGACTTCCCTCAAATTGGGGAATTTTATTCTTGCGGGTTAGATTTAGAGAACCCCTTAGCGTGGTTGTCTGGATTTTGGTCAATCCCCTAGTTTTTTTATGTGGTATACCTCTCAAAATTTCTTTGGTTAGAGAATTTTTTTAGTCCTCTTTGTTTTCTTTCGCATCAATAAGTTTTGGTATGTGCTTGTTTATTATTTTTTTATTTTTTATAATAGAAGTTATCCCTTGCCCAACATTAATGAAGAAAAAAATAATAATAGAAAAATGTATCTTTCATTAAGAGTTTGAGATAATGTTAGCCTTGTATAAGGTTTTCTTTAATAATAGTTGTTCATACAAAGAGTTTAATTCAATAACCATATGTAATAGGATTGAAATGATGTTGTTGAACTTAGATTACAAAATTGACATTTCAAACTAAAGAGAATACAAATAAATATTGTGTCACCCTTAGGCCAAAAAAATTTTATGTACACAAAAGATGAAAATTTTGGAGAGAAAACCCTATTGCCCTTAGGCACCAAGGGATATCCTTAGGCACTTTATGATGAAATCAAGATGGACTAGAAATGGTGATAAGAATCTATGAATACACCATTCCCTCACATGAAAAGATGATAGACCAGCTCAGTCAATATGTGCATATTTTGATATAAAATAATGTAAACCTTGCACATGAAGATCACTCAACAAGATGGGTCTAACCCATCTTGGCCCTATTATAGATATTGTAAGGCCTCTTGGCCAACTCCCCATAATACATGTAGGGATTTTCTAACATGTGGTAACAATGCACCTCACAACATAAAATTCATATAGTTATTGTAGATTTACTTGTTAATTATAAGTTATTGTAGATATAAGATGTTATGAGTGTTAAGTAATAGGTCTACTAGGGAATAATGAACTGGAGAGACCTCATAACCTATATACTTGGTTGAGTCATAATACCATGTCTAATCTCTAGTATCACTAATAATTGAAGGTGGTATAATGATTTCTTCTAATAAATATATTTATCCTTATTTAGACTATACATACAAATTGCAACTCAATCTTGTACAAAAAATCATGTGATCATAGTGGTAACAAAACAATGTCATACTATATATATATATATTCCACACACTAGACATTCATTATATATATATATATATATTGAATGTCTAGTGTGTGGAATTAATAAAATTTTACTTACAGTGTCAACTGATATGATGTACCTGTATTAGTGATAAGAAATTTATTTGATTGATGATGCTATAAGCTTTAACTTTAGTCTCATATGTGATCTTGCATTACGATGCTAGGACAAAAATATTAAGTGATTAAAGTTAGTTTAAAATTATTACTCAAGAATCCATATAATGCCATGTTTTCAAGGGAATGAGGACATATGTTAAGATTGGTTAGTTCATGTAACAATTAAAGTAGTGTATGTGACTTAAGGGGATAGTCAACAATTTAATAAAATTGGACAGGAAACTTTAGGCAAATCTACAAATTATATCTCTAGTATACATTTCCTTGCTTCTCTATAAAATATACCCCAAGCTCTATGAAATGAACCAGCACCCTTCATTTTTGGAAATGAATTCCCATTGCATATGTTTGCATATGTTTGCATATAGAAGTATTTAAGTGTGCACCAATAAACATGGGTGTATATCGATGGTATTAAATATCATTATAGTAAAGAAAGAAAAACAATATCATAATAAATAATATTATAATTAATAGACATATTATAGTTCCTTTTATTCATTTAAAGAATATCTAAAAGGATAAAATAAAATAAGCATATAACACTATTATTAATATTAAATGTGATGGGAAAAGTGGTAAAGAGTTGATGTTGATTTCGATATCCACTATACAAAGGGATTTCTTGAAGCTTATATTTGAAAATATGAAAAGAAGGGAGATCTTTTTATGGAGTATGTGAGGAATATATTGAAAGTAGTATGCAAATCAAACTTGGCCTTGTTGGGCACGCAAATGTTGTTGGACCCACAAGATAATACTCAATGAATATGTGATAATCTGAGCAGTCAAAATTCTTATTGTAATAGCCATAGCAGGGATGATATTATTACACAATGCATGAAAGGAAGATTGTAAAAAAATTATGCCCAGCATCAAGGACATGGAGTGGAGAAGGAATTGATTGCAACTTAATTCTTGGCAATAATAACTGCACTATGGCATGTCTATAAGGTGACGGTTCACCAGATACATTTAATGAGGGTGGTGGTGTAGATCACTCCTTCAATGCATTTCATGGAAAAATTATCATCCCCATCACAGATTTGACACAAGTGGTAAAACAGTCTAGATGCCTTGTCTTTTCTTCAACATCTATACGTCAAGTGGGGCAGCTTGCGTTGGGGAGGAGATTTACAATTTGAACGTTACCTCCACATCTCACACTCTACTGAGGATGGGTCTGGTATTCACGCGAGTGAAAGAGGCAAATAAATAAAAAAATGGAGCAAACCATTAGGGGGAACATTAGGATTTTCTATACCATGCTTTTTTTGTTTTTATTTTACTCCAGTGGGAGGAGCGATAATGGTACTTAGTCCCTAGTCTCAATTTCTGCAAGGGCATAGGTATCGATTTATGGAAAAAAGCCTTCCTTATTGGCTGGGAGGGACGTGTGTTAACAGGCTTGCCTGTGTTTCTTGACTTCTGGTTGGACTTTTTTGAGCCATGGAATAGTGTCATAGAGAGAGGGATTTGTAGGCATAGATTTTGGATTGAAAAGAACCATAGAGAGGCAGAGGCCCACCTTGTGGGGAATCTAGGAACATTGTGCAGCCGGATTTGTCAATAACAGGAGTTAAAATAAAGGAGAAACAACAATAGGCGTACAAAATCGAGGGGATACAAAAACAAATGGAAGAGGAAAGATTCTTCGTTCTTGCTTATGACATAGAAGAAGAGAAATCAGGAAGTGAAGATCGCAACAAAGGATCTGAGAAAAATCACTTCTTTGAATCATTTGAAATCAATTGGGGAAAGTGCCAACCGGATAAGCAAATCTCCTTGTATCATTCTTATTACCTGAATATGTTGTCAAGTGTTCCTTATTTTGTAACCTTAGTCGAGCTAGATTTTGGAATTTCAATGCATAAGAAATTTTATTAAATGTCAAACACCACTTTTTAGATCAGATAGATACCTCTAAAAGAGAGGCAGTGAGTGATTATCATATCTGCTTGGTTTTATAGATATTGATGTCGGTGTCAAATAACCCTAGTTAATTAATTGTCGATGTGCTCTAGACTTGTTGCTCTCTATGATACATTATATCTATGGTCGTTGTTCATTTTATTTTATTTTTAGTTGGTTGACTAGGGGTAACAATTAACTTGTTATTCGATGAAATGAAATAGATCATAGAATTTGTTTATGAATGAAAGAATGTAGCTCATGTTGATTGTTAAAGTTTTCATCATGTTATGATCATGACTAGTATTGAATTTCCAGCCTTAGTGTGGATCATTCTTCCTGGTTGGTCATGATTTAGTTCATCATTGTATGCCTCCAGCCCTCGTATTGACTCGGGCTGCTCTAGGGTATCCTAGCTGCTCTAGTGTATCCTACGATCACACAAATTCACGTACTTGAGGCCTTCCCCGATTTCTTTTGCCCCTTGTGCAACATTTGACTTTGTTATGGCGGTTTTCTTTTTGTAACGATTGAATTAGCTGTGCAAGCTTAAATCACATTTTTTATCATAATAAATATCATTTCACTTATTTTCTTTTACTATCTTTTAATAATACGATGAGATATGAATAACTCCTATGGATTCTTGAAGTGATTATAAAATAATAATAAGGTTTGGGTTATATATATATATAGACTTAATTATTGTACTTTGTTGAGTGAAGATAATTGCTAGTGTCTTTTATTATAATAGATGTAATTCTATAACATTGGTAAATAATGTTGTTGATTGTATAATTTTCTGCTACACCCTTAATATTGGTGTATATCGGGTTATGAATAGTCGGCTTGTGGCTATCTTAGCTCCTAATTAAGTCATGTTATCATTATTATATTATTATTTAGTTGGTTAGGTCGGCCTAGGTGATATCCTAGGCATAAATAGGTATATATAGGAGGTTGTGAGTCTTATTTCATCATCATATTGTGAATTGTGTTCTCGTTGGAGATATTTCGAGGCTTGCCCCCCTCGAAGTGGCTTGTTATTCTCAGTTATTATAGTTATTATCAAGTATTTGCAGCATATTTCATATCATCTTCTTCTATTGTGCAAGTTATTTCATTTCAAGTGGTATCAATGCATGATCTTGGCACCGTAGAGGCAAGGTTTTTTTCTCAATATTGGAGGCAATTTAGGGAAAAGCATATCTTTCAGATTTTGGCGAATTTTTTTCTGATTTTTAAAGGGTTTTCGAAGAACATATCAAAGAAGCCACAGTCCAAATTTCATATGAATTGGAGCAGAATTGAGCGAATTATTGCAAAATTAGGGTTTCTACACAATTTATTTAGAATCTACATATCTCTCACGTATTGTCAAATTGGAGCCTAATTTTATTGGATTTTTGAAGACATACTAAAGGAGTCTACAGTACAAAATTTGGAGAAATTGGAGCAGAAATAAGCAAGTTATTGAAAAATTAAGTTTTCCACAAATATCACTCTCAAGGCTGCAAATCGGCTTATTTCTTGGAGATTTTTCTAGGTGAGAGGTATTTTGGCCCTAGTAAGTTATAGTAAAAATTTCAGAGAATTTAAGTTTTATTTGTGTGATTTATTTCAAAATTATTGGTTCCCATCATGACGAGACCTGCAACAAGGGGCAAAAAGAATGTTGTCACACCGGGGAAGACTCCTGATAAGGATGGGGTGACAATAGAGGATATTAATCCTAATGAGGAAATCAGTAAGGTCAAGGAAGACATTTCCTCAATGAAGATGGATATGTATGACCTAAGAGGAGATATATTGGATATACGAAGCATGTTAAGCAACCAAGAAAGGAGTTCTCAAGCAACCAAGGTGAAACTTCCAGGTCAGCTAACATTGACACAAGTTTTAATACTCCTATGGGATCTAGGAATTTTTTTCCAAAGGTGGATATGCACAAGTTCGATGGCAAGGATCCTCTAACATGGATAAACCAAATGGAGATTTTTTTTGAAGTACATCAAATCCCAAATGGACAAAAGGTCACGATGGCTTCCCTATATCTAGAACCATATCAATTTATTTGGTATCGTTGGCTTTGTACTCATCGAAGGAAAAAGGGTCTCACCGTCTCATGGTCAATTTTTACGGAGGAACTTCGAGCACAATATAGCAATAGTGTGACAGACAACTTCCTCGGCCAACTTGCTAAACTTCAACAAACAGGATCAGTTAAGGAATATATTCAACAATTACAGAGGAGAACTTGAATGATTTATTCTTGGGGGGTCTAAAGGATCACATTCAACATGAGGTACGCATGTTTAGTCCTAGCTCTATAAATGAGTGTTTTATCTTAGCACGTAGGGTAGAGGAGAAGTATTTGATTCCTAAGAAGCAAGGGGCTAATGTGACAAGAGAGAGGATATTCAACACATTCTCTTCCTCAACGTACTAGGTTGACTCCACGGCAAATTGAGGAGAAAAGAGAAAAAGCATTGTGTTTCAATTATGATAGCAAATACAGTCGAGGACATAAATGTAGTGAAAGGAAATTGTTCTATATTGAAGGTCCAAGTGAGGAAGAAGAGGAGGAACCCATATTAGAGAATGAAAGGGAGTCAAATGAGGAATCACATGATTCTCAACTAATCATTTCTTGTCATGCACTCTCAGGTTTCAGTGCTCCACAAACTCTCAAGGTGGTGGGGTTCTTAAAGAAGTAGAAAGTAACAGTGTTGATCGACTCAGGTAGTACTCATAATTTCATCAACAAAAAGTTAGCCACTCGTCTAAATTGTTTTATATATCTAGCTCCAGAGTTTCAGGTTTTGATTGCAGATGGTGGTACAATTAGTTGTTTAGGGAAGTGTCAGCATTAAATTATCCATGGGAGATTATCAACTTGATACCCCAATGTATGCGATATCCATGGGTGCAGCAGATATTGTTTTGGGAGTATAATGGCTTACTACATTGGGAACAATTGAGATGAACTTCCAAGAACTATTCATGAGATTTCAATCAAAAGGAAAGGTAGTAGAGCTAAGGGGGTTGAAGGCAAAGTCTCCACAGATGGTAAGCTCTCATCATATGCAAAAGTTGCTTAAGAAAGGAGTGGATGGATTTGTGGCCCAACTTTCTTCATTAGAAGTCTCTCAATCTAATGCTCCTACTCATCCAGATTTACAAGCTATAATTGATCATCACTCAGTTGTTCTTGGAGATATACCTACAGAACTTCCTCCTAAGAGGGATCATGATCATACCATACAGTTAGTTCCAGGGAGCCAACCACCGAACATTAGACCTTATAGGTACCCACACATACAAAAGAGTGAGATAGAAAAAATTGTTGAGGAGATCCTAGAGGCAGGAATTATCAGGCATAGCCAAAGTGCTTACTCTTCGCCTGTGGTGTTGGTACGTAAGAAGGATGAAACTTGGTGCATGTGTCTGTATTATAGAGTGCTCAACATGTACACCATTAAAGATAAGTTTCCTATTCCAGTCATTGATGATTTGCTAGATGAATTGAATGGAGCTATGTATTTTACTAAGATCTTAGATCTGGTTATCACCAAATTCAGATTAAGGAGGAGGATATTTGTAAGACAACATTTCGAACTCATGAGTGTCATGAATTTTTGGTGATGCCATTCGGTCTTACCAATGCACCATCTACATTCCAAAGTTTGATGAATTCCATTTTTAAGTTCTTGAGAAAGTTTGTGTTACTGTTCTTTGATGATATATTGATTTATAGCAAGACTTGGGAAGAACATTTGCAACATGTGGATCAAGCATTACAAATACTTGAAGATCATCAACTCTATGCTAAGTCATCCAAGTGTTCTTTTGAAGATCATCAACTCTATGCTAAGTCATCCAAGTGTAAAGGTGGACCCTAACAAAATTAAGGCTATCATGGAATGGCCTATTCCAAAAACCATTAAGAAACTAAGGGGTTTCTTGGGATTGATAGGGAACTACAGAAGATTTGTGAAGAATTATGGTCGTATAGCAGCACCCCTCACCACTCTATTGAAGAAGGATTCTTTTCATTAGAATGAGTCCGCTAATACAGCATTTGAGAGATTGAAGGAGGCTATGTGTACAACTCTAGTGCTTGCCACTCCTGACTTCACTAAGGAATTCATTGTGGAATGTGATGCTTCTAGAAATGGGATAGGAGGAGTTCCCATGTAAGAAGGTCGACCAATTGCTTTTGAGAGTCGTCAATTAAAGGGTAAGAATTAGCTAAAACCTATTTATGAGAAGGAAATGCTAGCAATCCTTCACGCAGTTAAACAATGGAGGCCTTATCTACTAGGTAGACACTTTAAGATTAAGACAGATCATGATGGCCTGAAATAGAGAAACAAAAATGGGTCACTAAGATGTTAGGATATGACTTTGAGATTGTATATAAGAAAGGGAAGGAAAAATATTGTGGCAGATGCACTTTCAAGGAAGGATGAGAAAGATGAAGCCTTATTGTGTGCCCTTTCAATATTACAAGCAAATTGGGTGGAAGAAGCCAAAGCAGAGTGGAAAAATGATGTTGCAACAAGTAATCTCATCCAACAATTAAAAAGTGATCCTAGTAGTTCAAATAAGTTTTGTTGGAAGGGAGATACTCTTTGGTATAAAGAGCGTTTGTATCTCTGCAAGAATTCCACTCTTAAACAAAAGATTCTCACAGAATTGCATGAGTCTCCAATTGGTGGTCATTCAGGATTTTTGAAGACATATCATCGAGTCAAGCAAGATTGTTTTTGGGAAGGGCTAAAAGGTGATGTTCAAAAATTTGTGGTTGAATGTTTGGTTTGTCAAAGGAATAAAGGGGAGACACTTAAGACACCAGGTCTCTTGCAGCCCTTATTTATTCCTAGCCAGCGTTGGGAAGAGGTATCCATGGACTTCATCACAAGGCTTCCTAAATCTAAAGGTCATAATGTCAGCATCTTAGTAGTTGATTGTCTCACTAAATATGCACATTTCATTGCATTATCACATCCTTTTATAGCAAGTGCAGTGGCAAAAGCTTTTTTGGAGAATATCCAAAAGCTACATGGTACACCTAAGGTTATTGTTAGTGATCGTGATCCTATCTTCACTAGTCACTTTTGGAAAGATTTATTCTCATGTTTGGGTACTCAATTAGCTCATAGCTCTTCATACCACCCTCAATCAGATGGGCAAACTGAGGTTGTTAATAAGTGTTTGGAAGGATATCTACGTTGTTTCACTTCAGAGAAACAGTCTCAATGGGTAGATTGGCTACCACTTGCAGAATGGTGGTATAGCACTTCTCATAGCTCATCAAAAATGTTTCCATTTTTGGCACTTTATGGATATCATCCTCCTTCCATCACATCGTCATTAAAGGTGTCACCAAGAGTTTAGGCAGTAGAGGACCACTTGCTGCATCAACAATAGGTACTTTCAGGACTCAAGGAGAATTTAGCCATGGCACAAAATCGAATGAAACAACAGGCAGACCAACATCGTAGTGAAAGAAGTTTTGAAGTTGGGGATTGAGTCTTCTTGAGATTGCAGCCTTATAAGCAAGTCTCACTGAAGCAACAAAAAAAAATAATAAGTTGTCTCCAAGGTATTATGGGCCATACCAAATCATGTAAAAGATTGGTAGTGTTGCCTACAAGCTAGAGTTGCCACCAACAACAAAGATACATCCAATTTTTCATGTTTCTTGTTTAAAGAAGGTAATTGGGCATAATATTCCAACTCAAACAGCACTACCAAAGCTCGGTGAAGGAAGAATCATTTTGGAACCAGAGTGCATTCGTCAAACACGCACGAAGAAGCTGAGGAATAGAGCTCTCACTAAGTATCTCATCCAATGGAAGAATTTACCAATTGAAGATGCCTCACGGGAGGATGAGTAGTTTATTCAAAAGCATCCACACTTGATTAGCATTGAGGACAATGCTTCTTTGAAGAGGGGAGGCATGCTACACCCTTAATATTGGTGTACATCGGGTTATGAATAGTCGGCTTGTGGCTATCTTAACCCCTAATTAAGTCATGCCATTATTATTATATTATTATTTAGTTGGTTAGGTCGGCCTAGGGCTTATATAGTTGTGTCTAAGTCGGCCTGGGTGATATCCTAGGCATAAATAGGTATATATAGGAGGTTGTGAGTCTTATTTCATCATCATATTGTGAATTGCGTTCTCATTGGAGATATTTGGAGGTTTGCCCCCTCGAAGTGGCTTGTTATTCTCAATTATTATCAAGTATTTGCAGCATATTTCATATCATCTTCTTCTATTGTGCAAGTTATTTCATTTTATTTTTTCAATGATTTTTTTTTAGTCGTATTCTCATAGTGTCCACCTAGAATTATGTTGTGTGTTCATCTAGAAAACATTCTCTTCTAAATGTCATATAATGAAGATAGTGAGATTATAATACATTTTTAATGGAAATAAAGTTCAAATACAATAAACTAAGAGATGAGACTTATTGTAGCAAGTTGAAACATTTTTGTTAGATGATTTATGATTCCACCTTAGCTGTGTTTTTGAGCCAACCAAAACTATATGATGATAGAATTGTCTCAATAGATTAAATATGTGAATTGTCTTATTAACGTAGCACCTCCTAAAATTATTAATGTTATATTGTGACCTTTGTAATGTTTGGGTATAAACCATAACTACAATTATAATCAGCTAATTGAGTTATGATATGTTCATCTTCATCCTTGATAATACTTGATTATCATATTTTGTTAAAAAGCCTTTGTGTAGCGTTATATTGTTTTTGTTAATCATTACACTTTATAGAAAGATGAAACCCTTTTTGATTATTCGCTATTGTCCATGTTATGTATGTATTCAAGTATTGTGAAATCGGTGATCAATTGAACATATATGTTAATATCGTTATTGGCCAACCTGAGTTATGTGAAAGTTCAAAGTGACGAACTATGGTTCCTCTGCGCAAATGTTATGTAGGCAAGGCCGTCAAAGATGAGCCCTCGAGGAATAGGTTTGGCCCCTAGGTCTTGTTTTGTCATTACCATTTTTAGTGATTATTGATATTGCATAGCATGTGTCTTGATTGCATCTTCATAGTATGAATGTGTTAGTAGGATTACTTAACTAAGTCTTTCGCATTGATGTGATTTCCATGTCTCCCTCTAAAACCCAACCATGATTGTATTAGCGATTTGGTTATCTAACTAAATATTGCAATCTTTAATTGGTCAAATGTTGTTATGCTTTTTAGGAAATGTGTACCTTGGAAACAAAATTTTGTGAGTTAGCCATGTGTTGTGGTCGAAATTTGAAATTTATGTTTTGTCCTTAATTGTAATTTGATAGAAAAAAATTGGGCATTACAAATACAAGGTAAAAAAATAAGAGAAAAGGTAGCCCAAAGGTGTCACAAGTTGGTGACTCAATGGAAACCATAAGAAAGAAGTGCAAATCAAGATTATAATCTCAAACATTCCCCCTTAATATTGACTTGGTCTTTTAAGAAACAAGGTAATTTGGTCATCCCCTTACAAGGAGGGGTTGGAGCCTAAAATCAAGCCCAAAGAGAGATATGAGATGCATTGAAATGCACTACTTATACTTGTGGATAATGAAGTTGAACTTTGATTCTTTTTAGAGACAAAGGCAATGCCCAAACAAGTGTGCACTCTTGTCTCACATATGAGAGAAGTCAAATCAAATTAGTGTTCTAGTTGTCGGCTTTCTTCTTACATATGAAAGAAGTCAAATCCCTAGAAAACTAACATCTAAAATCTAAGGTCAGCCATTACATAATTGCCAATTATTCACTTATTTCCCAAGGCTGGCCACAAGTTTATGCTTATAAGAAAATAAATTTCATAAGATTAATAAATAGTGAGTCAAATAATGACAATTTAATGACAATCCCACATACAAGAAATGCCTCTTCAAGCACCTTCATAACTCAAAAAACTGGTTGGATTGAGAGATGGGTGGAAAAGAAAGGTGGGTTTGTAGATGGGATAGGTGGCATTAAATCTTTGGACCTAAATCCAAAGTAGAGGGCCCCTACTGATCAATTTCCTGAAGAGGGTGTACATCAAAAGGAAGACCTTCTTTCCCCAAAGGTGGACAAGGGGGGAACCAAGGTACCTAGTAACCAACGAGGTTTTATGGAAGAGTGCATTTTTTAATGGGAATTAGTGAAGTTGCATCACTAATATTAGGTTAGGGAATAAAATCATCAACCCTCTCCATATAATTACTCAAATAAAGGTCAAACATTGAAAGTGAGGCTCAAGGACCAAGTTGATCCAAATTCCACATGGGCATCTAGATTAATATCTTGGGGGGGGGGGGTCACCTTAGAGGGGAAGGTGTGGTCATTTCTCCTATGATGATAGTTCTAGGTTTAAATAGAGGTTTGTTATCCATTAATATTCCAAGTACTGTTGTATATAAAGAGGTATCTCAAATGGAAATGTTTTTAATTAAAAATTTATGGGACCTAGACCAAACATTGAGTCAGTTCAATCATGGGCCTCTAAGAAATGACATATCGAAGGGCAACTAGATGTTATAACTATGCAAAAAGGCCATTTTTCTTTCTCAATTGCTTGCAAAGAGGATCAATATTCTTGCATGGGGTCCCTAGTTTCTAGGGAAATCTTCCCTACCTCTTAAAAGATGGAATATTGGGTTCAACCCATCACAAGATGCATTAATGTTTCTTCCACTTGGTTTTTCTTATTGGGGCTTCTTATGGAATTTTGGGATGATGACATGTTCAAGGGGATATCTAGTGTCTTTGACCAACTACTCACCATTGACTCGATGGCAAGCTCTAGGAAAAGGCTTGTTTATGCGAGCATGTGTGTGTATTCATTAGAGAATGATGCTACCCTACCATATCTCCGTTGTGTCCCAGCTTGCATTGTGTAAAAAAATATTAAAGTTTGAATCTTCACATTTTATTTTCTTTAAGTGTAAGAGAATGGGACATTGGGAAATACAATGTCCATCCCCCCCATCAAGCAAGGTTTGGAGAAAAAAAATGGTCAATGAAGTAAGGGTGAAAAGAATAAAGGAATAGAGAAAAATTAGATCCCTAATGAACAAGGCAAGGATTGAATACGCCAAAATAAAATCAATAAGATGGAAAAACCTTGGATGGTTGATGAATGAAATATTAATAATTTGCAAATGATTGAAGAGAATGTCACAATTACGTGTGAATGAAGAGAATGTGTCACACGATGATTTAGAAAGAGAGAAGGAATTATTCAAAGAGATTGATTTGAGTCCTCTTATTCAAAAAGAAAGGACAAGCAAAGAAGGCTCAATGGAAGAGAAGAACGAGGTTATTTGTAAGGGCCTAGATAAGGATCTTTGGTTTGTAAAGAGGAAAAGAAACCAGCAACTGAGGTTATTAGTGAGGGCTTGGATAAGAAGGGATCACTAGTTGGTAAACAAGAAAATAAGGTAGTGGACTCTTCTAAGCATCCCAAAAAATCCAATTTACAAAGCAATAAGAGGAACTAGCCCCTTGATTTCCCCTCAATGGGGAAAAATAAGGAGGAGAAAATAATAGAGACCAAGTCTAGAATGTAGACTAAGAACAAAAAATCAATAGACTATGATGCAAACTCTAAAAGATTAGAAAGATTATTAGTCAAATACAAGGGAAGAGATGCCGAAAAGGATATAGATAATGGCAACATGCAAACCATTACATCCGTGTGCTCAATGAGCACCCCAAACTTTAAAAATGAAAATCATCTTATGATATTGCTATCAGGATTCAACCGTGTAGTTTCGAGTCAAACTCATTGACCCATGTTTCATGAGTAGTGGTTCAACAAGAACCCATCTCTCATGATATCGAATGGTCCACTTAGCACTCATTGCATCTAGGTGATGCTCACAGAGGTGATGAAAATCATCTTGTCGAATGTCAGAGGGCTGAATAATCCCCCAAAAACATGACCTTTCAACTTATCTTGATTGACAAGACAAATTGAACTTATTGCTTATATAAGAGACTAAAATTCCTATGGAAAGGCTGCTCAAATTTTTTTTTTTAAAAACAAGATTTTCAAAGACGATGGATGTCTTGGGTCTAATCATGATGGAGCCTTTAGAGGTGTTGCTACTTTTTAGAACTTGGCCTTGCTAGATGGTACTAAGTTGTGTGATGATCCTAACCATGTTGTCATTCTCTTTTACAACAAAAGAAAAAATGTCTTGTGGATTTATGTCTAATATTTAAGCCCCTAATACTACAAGTGTGAGAAAGAAGCTTTGGAATAGTCTCATTATATTTAGAAGTACATTCTAATGTTAAATGGCATATTATGGGAGATTTCAACGCTCCTTCAAAAAACAATGAGAAGAAAGAAGGATCTTAGATATCCTCAGTTAGCAAAGATAATTTGGTTGATTTCATTGACAACACTACATTGGTGGATTTGGACTTGGAAGGAGCACACTTCACCTAGTCAAACCGACAGGTGGGTCCTTCTCTCATCCTGATATGGTTGGATCATGCCTTAATTTCCCCTCACTCGTTATCCTTTTATTGTTTATCCTTGTTTGCCTTTACAAAAATTGGTTCATATCACTCCCCTATTATGTCATATTTGGGCAAGTTGGAGAAGAGAAAAGGATTTCCCTTCAAATTTATGAAAATGTGGACTCATCACCTAGATCTTCAAAACAAAATTAAGGATTAGTGGAGCATTAGTGTTGTAATGTACGACCCCTGATTTTTTTTATTTTCCTCAGAGTTTTTTGCCTTGCTGCTTATGTTTGTCTGAGAATGTTTGTTTGTACTTTTCAAGTGCTAGTAAATGTGTTTGCATACATAGAATGCTCATAACATGGAAAGCATGAAAATAGCATAAAAGAAGTATTTGCATAGATAGCTTTCAGACTTATAATGCTCAGAAAATTACAGTCCTTTCAAATACATTTTCAGACTCAAGGAATTACATTCAAACCTGTTATTTTGAAGCATATAACAGCAATGTTTGAACTCCAACTTGTAGCACTTTCTCCAAGGAAAAGACCCTTCAAAACCTATGCAATCCTCACTCCCAAACAATAAACTAACAGCTTCGTCACTGGCAGAAAATAGAATTGTTTGCAACAGATTAGAAACTGAGATTAATCCTCAATCTGGGCGCCCTCTCCTTGGGGCGATTTTGCTCCAATAAATTAATGCCTCAACAAATAAATGCAAGTAAGTACTTGATGAAATCGCCTCAGCCTTGGGAATTGAAAGAAACAATACCCACAATCAAAAACCCCACTAAATAAGAGTTATGAGCAAATAATCAGGTCTGTCCATGGTGCCAAAGTGCCCAGAAATCTCTGAAATTATTACCAAACTTTCACTAGAACACCCCAAAATGAAGCAATGCATCCACAAACCAAAACCAATCAACCCCAACTCAGAAATACTCAAAAATCCTCATACTATTTGACTGAATCTGCAACAATGAAGCTCAGAATGTGATCCCTGGATGGAACCACACCTTCACCATCTAGGGTAGATCTTGCACTACCGAAACCAGCTCCTCATGTCAAGGGTTTTCGTCCTCAACACCAGTTTCAGACCTTCTGGATTAAATCTAGCAACATCTCCTTATGCAACCAAAATCAACATAACCAAATGAGAGCCAAAACTCATATTTATAAAGTGGGGGAAAGATTAAGGCAACTTGTATTTGAGTTTGAATACATTTCCCTCTCATTTCACTTTATGAAATGTCATGAAATTACCCCAAGAGAGGCGTCCAACTTTTTGCCTCCAAAATTCCACTTTTGATTTTTAATTTAAAATTGACTTTTAGCCTAAACTAGGCATCCTACCTTATAAGACATAATATTAGCCTTTAAAAATGATAAATAAACCTATTTTCTAGGCATCCATTTGAAATACATGGCCCCTCTTTTAAAACAACGTTGTGCAACTAGGCCAAGGGATGCTCATAAGGAAACTATTTGCACTTTTGTAGCCTTCTAAAACGACTTAAAGTTATCACTTAGGCACCAAGGTACTTTTTAATGTCCCCTCCACCCCTCAACTTAAAATTATAAAGTAACTTTATTTTAATTCATTTTTTGAAGAGGAAAACAAATATTTAAATATTCCAACCTTAGTAACTAGGGGCCTCAACTGAAATAATGCTGTTGAAAATAGCCTAACTGCCCCAAGGCCTGTCCAACCTCAAAATCATTTTGCTCATCAAAAGATGTCACCATAACCAATGATAAAAGGTAAGGGCAGCGATAATCAAACTGAAATCCTACTGAAGATATAGCAGAGATGAGTATGGAGGTAGCAACAAAATCATCTCCTAGGATCAAATCATCTCTGTCATCCAACCTCAACCATGAACTACTCAACTATTGGACCGAAGAAACCATCCAACTCATCTGCAAATCCAAATCCGAAGTCATATGCAAGCTAATCGGAAAGTAGGCAGCGGTACTAATACAGGAACTTGACCCACTACTCCAATTCTGAGACAACTCCTCATGACTGGAAACTGCACCTGGGTTCCAAATCTTACTATTTTCACCCAATACAATGCTACAATTAGGAGTATTCCCATCATCCAACTCAAAAAGCAGATTGTCATATGCCATATCAGCATCTACCTCAAACAAAGGATTATCAATAAACTGAAGATTATCCTCAACTCCCAATTGAAACCAATCCTCTTGCTAATCCAAACTCTTATTTTCTTGGACAATGTGCAAAGTCATACTCCTCCTGAATGAAATCAAGCTCCTCCATTATATGTTTGATCTCATTAGCCCTTTCTTTGTTCTTCTGCTCTATAAAATGTTCAGCCTCATAGAGCTGATCATTTGCTTCAAGAAGTGCCCCTTGGACACTTTCCAAAGCAAGCTTCGTAGAGTTAAGCTCAATGGTGAGCTCACTAACCTCTCCCCTTAACTGCTTTGACATAGACAAGGTTTCATATGCAAACTTGGTAGCTATATCTCTATCATGCATCATGTGTAAGTAAGTTGCTTAAATTCTTCCATAGAGTTCTTCAATGTATGTAAATCAGAAAATGAAATATTAAGCTCACTTTCCACATGCATATGTTCGCTGTCCAAACTAGATAAAATATGAACCTCATTTCTAGCGGTTACCAAGAGTTGTCTTTTCCAATCATGATCAAGCAAAAATGATGAACTGTTGTTATGTGGCATGCAAAAATCAGAACTATTATACCTGTTATCAAAGTCTCCATCATTGTCCCAAATTACTTGTGCCACTCCCTGATTATCCTTAAAAGAAGATTGTAAACCTGAACCAACCAGGCTACAAGGTCTTTGTTCAAAATCAGCTACCTGTAATGCGAAATCAAATTCCTTTTCAAGATTGAAAACATCACTATCGATGCCATCCTCTATGTATGGCTCTCAGGATGAAGTAAGGACATCATTACAATAAAAAAGAAATTCATCCCAAAGTGGGTCCTTGTCATACTCAAGTGCCAACACACCTGGGTCCCATGTGTAGAAAGGTTGATCACTTTGTTTAGAGAATAAGTGTTTGTTGTGCTCCTCATGAGTAGTTATCTTTCTGAATAAATCACTCTCCAACTCATTATCACTGAAAACATCATACGCATCTCTCTCCATAGGTCTGATTTGGTAGTCTAACCCAAAGCCACCTGTCACCATTACCCACATGGGGTAAAGAATCATCATTAATAGCTAATTTGAAGTCATCATCTCTTTTGTTTTCATCATGCCCATCATCTAAAGGTATCTAAACTTCATTGGATAGCTCTAAGGGAGTATACAAGGTTGTTGTTTCATCAATTCCTTCATGCACAACCTCATCTACAATAGTTGAATGCATGACCAAAGAGTCATCCTGAGGCTCTGTCTCACATCCATCAAGTTCCAAAGCAATTACTTCATCTGATTTTTCTGCTATGAACTTCTTTTCAACCACTTGCCCTTCATTGAACCCATGAGGCTTCAACTTTGCCACCTCCTTATAATGAAGTTCAAGTTCCTTCTTGTCAAACCTCTCTATGAGTCTCTCAGTAAACTTAGTATAAGAAGTAATCTGAGCATGCCCCATTATGATCATCCCACAGTGCCACCACTTATGTGCAACTCCATCAAGGTGCATAGCAGCATATTTTAGGGCTTCTTTCCCAGGCATGGGGTTTAGATTGAAGTATGTGTCCACCCTTTGAACCCATGCTCTCGCTAAAATCTCACCAGACCTGTCAAAGTAAGGAATGCTAAGTTTTTCATCTTTCCTTCTAAGTCATTATGATGTTCTCTATTACCCCTGTTAGGCGTATGCCTCATCCTGAGATCTATATAATCCTGAAATGATATGTCATGCTGGAAACCAGGGCTTGCATCCAACCAATCTTGTCTAAATTGATCCTGCAACTCAACTAAGGTAAGCTCCTTATTGGGTTGTGCTTCAAGTCTTGGTGGAAATATAGGCATAAGAGGCCTAGCCATGGCTGCCCTATTGTTTTGAATGGCTTCCCATGCTGACCTGCGTCATTTCCTTGCCCCAAACGGTCTAATCTTTGTACCAACTATGCGAGTTTTTGATTGGTCTCTTGAGCATGTTGGGCTGCTCTTTCTTGACCCCTAACCACTGCATCCAAGAGTTGCATCATACGATCTTGCTTACTAATATTTATTTCGGCTTCTCTTCTTTCACCCATGTTTTTCTTCTTGGTACCTTCTTTGTCGATCACTAATGCTCATAGTTTTGTATCACCTACTAGCTGATAGGATGATTAGTGCTTTGATACCACTGTAATGTACGACCCCTGATTTTTTTTATTTTTTTTTCCTCTGAGGTTTCTGCCTTGTTGATTATGTTTGTCTGAGAATGTTTGTTTGTACTTTTCAAGTGCTAGTAAATGTGTTTGCATACATAGAATGTTCATAACATGGAAAGCATGAAAATAGCACGAAAGAAGTATTTGCATAGAGATAGCTTTCAAACTTATAATGCTCAGAAAATCATAACAGAAAATTAGAATCCTTTCAGATACATTTTCAGACTCGAGGAATTACATTCAGACCTGTTATTTTGAAGCATATAACAGCAATGTTTGAACTCCAACTTGTAGCGCTTTCTCCAAGGAAAAGACCCTTCAAAACCTATGCAATCCTCACACCCAAACAATAAACTAACAACTCCATCAATGGCAGAAAATAGAACTATTTGCAGCAGATTAGAAACTGAGATTAATCCTCAATCTGGGCGCCCTCTCCTTGGGGCAATTTTGCTCCAATAAATTAATGCCTCAACAAATAAATGCAAGTAAGTACTTGATGGAATCGCCTCAGCCTTAGGAATTGAAAGAAACAATACCCACAATCAAAAACCCCACTAAATAAGAGTTATAAGCAAATAACCAGGTCTATCCATGGTGCCAAAATGCCCAGAAATATCTGAAATCATCACCAAACTTTCACTAGAACACCCCAAAATGAAGCAATGCATCCACAAACCAAAACCAACCGACCCCAACTTAGAAATACTCAAAAATCCTCATACTGTTTGACTGAATCTGCAACAATGAAGCCCAGAATGTGATCCCTGGATGGAACCACGCCTTCACCAGCTAAGGTAGATCTTGCACTATCGAAACTAGTTTCTCAATATCAAGGGTTTTCGTCCTCAACACCAATTTCAGACCTTCTGGAGTAAATCCAGCAGCATCTCCTTATGCAACCAAAATCAACATAACCAAATGAGAGCCAAAACTCATATTTATGAAGTGGGGGAAGGATTAGGGAAACTTACATTTGAGTTTGAATACATTTCCCTCTCATTTCACTTTATGAAATGTCATGAAATTAGCCCAAGAGGGGCGTCCAACTTTTTGCCTCCAAAATTCCACTTTTGATTTTTAATTTAAAATAGACTTTTAGCCCAAACTAGGCGCCCCACCTTATAAGGCATAACATTAGCCTTTAAAAATGATAAATAAACCTCTTTTCTAGGCATCCTTTTGAAATACATGGCCCCTCTTTTAAAACAACTTTGTGCAACTAAGCCAAGGGGTCTGCTCATAAGAAAGCTATTTGCACTTTTGTAGCCTTCTAAAACGACTTAAAGTTATCACTTAAGCACCAAGGTACTTTTTAATGTCCCCTCCACCCCTCAACTTAAAATTATAAAGTAACTTTATTTTAATTCACTTTTCGAAGAGGAGAACAAATATTTAAATATTCCAACCTTACCAACCAAGAGCCTCAACTGAAATAATGCTACTGAAAATAGCCTGACCAGGTCCAACTACTAAAAATTGACTTACTATTTTTAGTAAGAACTAAAAATAGTAAAACCACCAAAGATACAAGCTGGAGAGATAACTGATATGCCAAAGGGCTTACTGTGAACAGTAAGCACTGGACTGGTCCTCTGCTAAAAATAGAAAACCCACGCCAAAAACACTGAAAAAACCCCACAAAAAGGACTGGCACAAGGCATTAAACCTCATCATACAACTTCCACACATTGCCCAAACAGGAAACCCTACACTGCTTTGCCTACCGGACCAGTTACTAAATATAGCACTTACTAAAAATAGTAAGTGTGTCAAAACCAAACTAATCCAAAAGAGGGCATTGAAAATGGGGACATTACAAGTGTGAAGGGTTCTGCCATGTATAGGATAGTAGAAACGATAAACAATGTGAAAAATAATATCAGATTTGGAAAAAGACCTTCGTTAGGAAGATCTTTAAGAGGAAAGAGGAGGTTAAGTTAAAGGTGGATAATATTTAGGAAGAAATCCAAGTCAAAGGTATCAATCAAGATATTATGTTAAAAGAGAAGGAGTTTTTGATGGAGTTGCACTCTCTTATATCTAAGGACTTTTGGAGGTAGTGTTCTAGTGAAGTTTTGCTTAAGGAGATTGAAACACCAAATTCTTTCACTTAACCACTCTCAACCACAAATCTTCTAATAGAATCAAAGAAATCTAGATGGATGGCATCCACACTTTGAAGGAAAATGAAATAAGAAACATAGCTATGGGATTTTCTCCAACATTCAACTTGTTAACAATGACATTGACTTGTCAACTCAACAAGGTATTCTTGAGGAGATTCTGAACTTGATTGATGAGCATGATATAAGAGAGCTTAATAAGCCCCTTACGGATGATGAAATGAAGGTTGTCAGCTTCTCCTTTGAAGGTTACAGATCCCCTGGCCCAGATGGCTTTCCTCATTTTTCTTTATAGATGTATTGGTATATTGTTAGTAATGGTGTAATTGCTACCTCCAAGGAGTTCTTTAGCAGTGGAAGGGTGTAAAGGAATTGAATTCTACTTTTATGGTTCTTAACCCCAAGAAGGTGGGTGCCAATTCCTTTGCTGATTTTAGACATGCCAACCTTCATAACTCTATATATAATATGTTTTTCCAAATTATGGCCTTAGGACTACAACAATTTATGCCTAAACTAATTTTGGTTCAATAGAGTGGCTTCATGCATAATAGACATATTTTTTACTCTATTATTTCTATTCAAAAGGTCCTCCATTTCTAATGATTAAAAAAAAGGAAGGTGTCGTTCTTAAGTTGGCTCTTATGAAGGCCTATGATAAGGTGGAGTGGAGTTAAAACATAAAAGTTTTAAGAAGTTTTGGTTTTAAAGACATTTATTAAAAAATATCAGTGAAATGACCTTGACCCCTAAATTCTTGATTTTAATCAATGGATTACCATTTAGTTTTTAAGAGCTCGAGGTGCATCAAACAAGGAGACCTTATTTCCCCCTTTTATTTATTATTATGGTTGAAGCTTTGGGAATAAATTTATATAAAGAAATTTGTAGAGGTAGTCTCGAAGACATCAAATCTGCCTCAACCTATATTCCTTGCTTTCATTAGCACGTTGTTGATGAAACTATCGTCATGGGAGAAGCTTCAATCACTGAAGCTAAAGAACTGAAAAAGAATAATCTCCAATTATGAAAGGATTCAAGTCAAAAAATCAATCTCCCCAAGAGCACTATTTTATCGTTGAACACCCTGAATGTGAGATGGTAGAAGATTTCCTGTATTCTTGGATGCCAAGTGGATCACCTCCTAAATATCTTAGGTTGCCTCTATTTTTTGGTGTGCTTTTGGAATCATTTTGGAACAAAATTATTGATAGTTTTCAACATAATTTGGCAAGTTGGAATGGGACCCTCCTTAGCCAAGTTGGTAAAGCTCAATTGATTAAAGCTACTTTGCAAAACCTCCCAATGTATAGCTTGAGTTTGCTGAAAATGCCTTCGAAAATTGCTCATAGAATTGAATAGATTTAAAGAAAGTTCCTCTAGGTTGGGATTGAATATTGGAAAAGATTTCCTTTAGTTGCTCAACACTCTATGTGTAGGCCTAGGAATAGAGGAGGCCTTGGTATAAGAAGATTAAAGAATTCAACCTTGCTTTCAATGCAAAAATTATGTGGAGACTACTTAAGAAGAAGGAATGAACAAAGATTATCAAGAGGAAATACCTCCATCATTTTGGGCATGATTCGGCCAACCTATCTTTATGACCTCCCTCAAGGTTCCTACTTGTGGAAATATATGGTATCCATGTAATGTCCCCAAAAATTGGACAAAATGACTCAATTATTTAATATTCCCTAACTCTTAAATTATTTTCAAAAGAGGGATATTAAATAATTAATAAATCAAGTTATTAAGTGACTTAGTAAAATATTTAAAATATTACCTTGTAAAAGTCACTTGTATTTTGAAGGGTGAAAAATCATAAAGTGTCTTATGAATTATTAATAGCATTTCTTAATAAAAAAATAAGAAGAGGGTCACTTGTAATTTGGAATGGAAATACAAAAGAAAGAAGGAAAGGATTCGCACTTTTTGAAAATGAACTTTTTTTTCATGTGAAAGCTCGAGCTTCCTGGTCTTCGGGTTTGGAAAACCCTAGCAGCCATTGTTTCGAGTGTGGAACATCACTCCTAGCGTGGCATAGTTGAAGGTCTTGAAAGGCAAATATATGCATTTTGGTAGCATTCATTCTCAACCCTCTTGAGTCGAGATTTTGAAAGAGATTAAAGAAAATGAATTCAGATTTTGAAGAGTTCATTTCCAGAATTTGAAGAATTCGATTTTCAGCTTGAGATCAAATTTTTGTTGCTACAGTGACGGCGCTACAGTGCGCGAATAGTATCGATGAACAGTGACGGCGCTACAGTGCGTGAATAGTGACGATGAACAGTGACGGCGCTACAGTGATTTCGCTACAGTAGTATTATGCATTTACTCTAGACACTGATAAATCCCACATAAGAACACAGATTGAGTCACGTTTTTGAGTATTTGGGTGAGCTGTGAGTAAAAACGTGTTTGCAAAAGGAAGAGACCATTCTCTTCTCATACAGCAGGGACGTGGTTGATGTTGGAGACCTTTGGAAAGTGCGTTTGGAGTTTATAAGGCAAAGCACACCTATATATAAGAGATTCGACTACTAAGAAGACATTGCAGCTGCTGGTAGTGTTTACAAGGTGATTATGAGACCGACTCCATCACTTTCAGGTTGAGGACGAGCTACAACCAGGTCTGAGACATTCTATTCACCATATCTGGGCATTGTTGTGCTTGTAAGTTCATTTGAATGCTTCGTTGGGAGTCTAAGAACATACTGTTTATTTTGAGAATGTTTATTGTAAACTGCAGTTAATATAAACTCAATCAAAACTGCTGTTACAGCCTTGTGTAGTTTCTGTGCATTAGGCAGCAAGTCTTTTGAGCATTGGAGATAGAATAACTTCTTATTTGCTGCAATCTGACATTGTATGAGTCCTTCAGTCCTTTATCAGCTCTGCATCTTTTGGACTCCGTTCTAGTATTGGGTGAGCTTGTGAAATCATATGTCAACCTGGGAATGAAATATTGTAACAGTGATGTTCAAAATATGATATGTATTGCATTGCCCAAATAGCCAATAGTCTGCTACAGCATTAGATGTTCCTTGGTTGATTGCTGCTAAGACATTGTAATGATTATTGCACTCAGAAATCACATTACAGTCTGCTGTAGTCAGTTTCCAATCACTTGTGTGTACTGTCAATGCTTATGTGTGGAGCCATGAATGTAGTTGTAGTCTTGTCTATGTGGATCTGCACTGGACCATTTTATTGGGAACACCTACAAGTATTTTGAATTAGATGAAATTGCATTTGAATGCATTTAGCATTGTCCTTGCTCAACTATACACTCTATTGTTTGTTAGATTTGCATATATTGAATCATATCAACTGGTTAAACGGAAATCACTCAAACAAAGACAAACTCAATAAATTCTCAGACTACAAGTCAGGGACTTTACAGTGATACCTGGAAACATACAAAACATCTTGACAGCATATAAATGAGCTCTCTTCAAACCAATGAACAATCGGAAATTATAATAGCATATGAACAGCTCACGCATCAGTTGTTGATAAAAATTACAAGGGAACAATACAGAAATTTTAGAGCAAATTTTGCACTGCTCATCTCAGTGGTATCAGAGCTCAGAGCATCCTGCCAGCCTGTTTGGGTATTGGATTCAATTTCAGTTGCAGTAGAGTGATAGATATTTCAGTGAGTGAGATGGAGTCCTTTCAGGAGTGCATGGAAAAATTGTTGCAAAGCTTTGAGCATTATAACAAGACTTTAACTAAATTGTTAGAGCATCCTGAGATTTTGGAAACTTCCTTATTAGTTGACAAAAATAAGGATAATGATTTCCATTCAGTTAAGGGTGATATGGTGGAGGTAGAATCAATCACTATGGGTGAGGGATATTCAAAACTCTTCATAGGTGATTTGCAACTCATTATTAATAAACTAGGAGAAGAGAAAAACTTCCTTGATGAATCCACTTATGATTACATTGCTGCCCCTGTAGAGTTACAGCAGGACAACATACCGTTATCCAGTGATTCAGCTGAGTGGGTTGGTCAGTGCATGGAGCAAACTGAGCTCCCTTGTATTGAGACATTTAATCAAGTTGTGGAGGATATCACTACAGGTGGAATTAGTGTCGATCTAATTCCAAATCAGAATGTGCGCATACAGGACTTTGCAGAAGAAGAGTGTGATGTGACTCAAATAATTCAGAAACAATTTGATGCTTCTTCATGCGAAACAGAAGTTGTTCATACACCCCATAGTCCGCACAGTTTGAAGAACCAGTTGAAGGCACAAATTAGAGGTGGTATTGGACACACACTTGGTGGATCAGCCACTAGGGTTATACCTACACATGTAGATAGAGACGTAGGTGATTCCGTTTGGATTGAACATACATTCTACACCATGGAGGAACATTTTTCAAGGTTATATGAGGCTTCATGCCTTAGAGAGTGGATTGTGGAGACCAAGAGATGGCCTAACAAGAAAATCCTACAGTTTGATAATGTTTGGTATGTTATGGATCCAACACCATGGAGTTGGATGGGAGGAAAATTCATTTCAGCTAAGGATGTGAAAGTAGGGATCAATTTTGTGGTAGCTACGGTAGCTAGAAGAACACATGACTTTCAGCTGGGCACACCTCTTAGACCAACACTCATGGAGGGGCAACCTATCCATGAAGAAGATATAAGGAAAGACAAGGAAGACACATCAAAAAGACATAATCACAGTTATGATCTTCTTAAAAGGACACAATGGTTGTGTGTTGGGTGGTCTATAAGAGCTAATAAGGCCAAGATGCTTGCTGCCCAAGCAAGACAACACTTACAAGAAGCCAAGAAAGGATGCAATCTGATAGATAATGCAAGAAGACAAAGAGAGTCACACATTAGATCCTTATTTCTGCCAAAGGAAGAATGCGTGGATGTGGAGTATACAAAGGAAGAACTTCTTAAGGTAAGCCTGCAAGAAGAGCATGTCGAGTTGATTAAAGAAGACTATTTACAAATAGCTAGAGATAGAGACATGGCTGTCCAATTGGTGAAAGATCAAGATAGAGAGATTGTTGATCCTTGTTTACTTTTGAATGGGCGTAATCACTCCTTTCACAATTTAGAAGATCGGTCCTTTATAGCAGCTACTCCTAGGATACAAGATGACAAGGTAAATGGTGTAGGAGTTGTACAAATTGAGGAAAGGATTGAAGAATCACACAATGAGGTACCTTGCAGCCTAGTGACATTTAGTGATGAAGGCTTCTTTGAGCCACTTCCACCCCTAATCACTTGGGAAGAAGATGAGACAAATCAAGACTTGATGGTGTTTGATGACTACAATGTAAGCATAAAAGAGGTTTCCAAAGATCTGATTTGGGACAGCGATATTCTTGCTCATTCTTATGAGATTGCTACTCTTACACATGGAAGAACTTGTGAAAATGAGTCTACAAGTGTTGGTACACAAAGTGTGAGTGTTGGGCATGAAACTTTCAATGGAGATGCACTTGTGAAGCTTGAAGACATGGCACAAGAATATGACAGGTATTCTAATTTATATAACAGCTGTCCTATTCCTTCACTCCATGATGAGGTAACAAGTTCACGTAAGGATGATAGTACCATAGAGTTTTCTATGGATGGTGCTCAAAAATTGGGTGTTGAAAATGGATTTTGTGAAGTGAATTCAAGTCATATGAGTTCTGATTTTGTATATCAGACTTGGGAGGATGTGGAAAGAACACAAAATTGGTGTGATATATGGTCACAAAGGGCCAAGGAGGCTAAGCTATTGGCTGCTCATGAAAGACAACGTCTTCAACGAGTCAAAGAACAAGCTCACCACTTAGATCAAGAAAAACAACAAAGGGAGGCTTATCTTAAAACTCTCTTTCGAAAGGATAATGTTACTGAGGTCGAACAGGTCGTTAACAAGCCTCTTATGACAGCCAAACACAATGAACAAATGAATTTATATGAATCAGAAATTTCATGTTGGTCACACATTTGTAGTGAGGAGATAGATGGGACGTATCAATTGGGTGGTTTAGTGGAAACTTCAAGCATGATGGAACGAGATAGGAGAATGCCTACATGTATTGACATGGGGACAAATGAGGATAATTCAGAATTTTTAGTTGTTGATCATTTCCTTCATGGAGTTGATGATTTTTTTCTTGACATCCATAGTGGACCAGCCACTCAAGAGTTATCTTTGATGAGCGTTGTTGACATATATGCTACGCCTTTGGGTTTGTCACCTATTTCTCATGGCATGAAAGTGATTTATTTGTTGACTGGTGACTTCATATTCATAGATTCATCATGGTTTAGTGATTTCCCTAGTTGGATTCACATTGCATTTGCTGACCTTTCGTGCTCCACACCAGCTATTCGGTTTCTTGGGAGTGTGTGGAGGCATGTTTATTTGATGGGCATTGAATATTTGATGGATTTCCTCAGCATGTATGGGTATGTTGACACCTATGATTTCATTCTTAATGCTGGCATGAGTTACAACATCAGTATTTGGTGGTCCAGTGGGTTGATCTATGCACACATGGGAGGTTTGAGCACCAGGCTCCACTACAGTACCTTGAAGACTGAAACAAGTCAGTTTTATCAAAAGAAGGTGGGTTTTCCTAGGACTTACACATTGGATTTTGGTTTTGATCTAGCTTCTTCTCGGGAGGATGTTGACATTCATGATGACACCCCTCTTAACCTTGAAGAACCTACTCTTCTAGTTGTGAGTTGTGAGCCTACTTCTGATGACGACAGTACTAGATGGGATACACATGACTGCTCTGGTATTCCATCGGCACAGGCAGGAGAGTTTCACTTCGGTTGCATTATGAGGTGTGCTCACCAGTTTTCGTTCAGCCCACCTATACAATATCTGATGATGACATGGATGACACAGAGAGATGGGTTGAATAAGGGACGTGCTGATTCACTCTGGTATGGCATACTTCAGATTCCAGATGATGAGTCCAAGTTTGATAGGATTCTCACTTACTTTTCCCCAGTTGAATGTTTCCAGCAACAGGAGTTTGAGATTCAGATTGATTGGACTCTTGGGGTTATCAAAGTGGTGCAGCGGAAGTCGGTTGGTGTTGAGATTGATGGACTTCCTGTTTGTTTATGGATTGTGTGTTTGCGTGAGGGTCATCACCCCAGTTCGGGGATGGCAGAGTTCACCGATCAGCAGATGGAGATCCCTGTGCACAATTTATATATAGGTGAATTGCAGATTTGGGATCCAAGAGTTTACTTGTTGGGCAGTTGGTTTCACAGAATGGCAGGGCTTGACCATGTCAAGAGTTACAACTGTATACAGGGGCTGCTGGTTAGAATTCTTTCCAACATCATTTGGGATCCAGGCGGTTGGTGGACAGACACATATGGTTTGTCATTCAGATATCAGATGCTATGGCAGTGGGGCTGGTTTCTTGTTGCGGATTGCTTGAGGACAAGCAATATTCGGGAAGGGAGGACTGTAATGTCCCCAAAAATTGGACAAAATGACTCAATTATTTAATATTCCCTAACTCTTAAATTATTTTCAAAAGAGGGATATTAAATAATTAATAAATCAAGTTATTAAGTGACTTAGTAAAATATTTAAAATATTACCTTGTAAAAGTCACTTGTATTTTGAAGGGTGAAAAATCATAAAGTGTCTTATGAATTATTAATAGCATTTCTTAATAAAAAAATAAGAAGAGGGTCACTTGTAATTTGGAATGGAAATACAAAAGAAAGAAGGAAAGGATTCGCACTTTTTGAAAATGAACTTTTTTTTCATGTGAAAGCTCGAGCTTCCTGGTCTTCGGGTTTGGAAAACCCTAGCAGCCATTGTTTCGAGTGTGGAACATCACTCCTAGCATGGCATAGTTGAAGGTCTTGAAAGGCAAATATATGCATTTTGGTAGCATTCATTCTCAACCCTCTTGAGTCGAGATTTTGAAAGAGATTAAAGAAAATGAATTCAGATTTTGAAGAGTTCATTTCCAGAATTTGAAGAATTCGATTTTCAGCTTGAGATCAAATTTTTGTTGCTACAGTGACGGCGCTACAGTGCGCGAATAGTAACGATGAACAGTGACGGTGCTACAGTGCGCGAATAGTATCGATGAACAGTGACGGCGCTACAGTGCGTGAATAGTGACGATGAACAGTGACGGCGCTACAGTGATTTCGCTACAGTAGTATTATGCATTTACTCTAGACACTGATAAATCCCACATAAGAACACAGATTGAGTCACGTTTTTGAGTATTTGGGTGAGCTGTGAGTAAAAACGTGTTTGCAAAAGGAAGAGACCATTCTCTTCTCATACAGCAGGGACGTGGTTGATGTTGGAGACCTTTGGAAAGTGCGTTTGGAGTTTATAAGGCAAAGCACACCTATATATAAGAGATTCGACTACTAAGAAGACATTGCAGCTGCTGGTAGTGTTTACAAGGTGATTATGAGACCGACTCCATCACTTTCAGGTTGAGGACGAGCTACAACCAGGTCTGAGACATTCTATTCACCATATCTGGGCATTGTTGTGCTTGTAAGTTCATTTGAATGCTTCGTTGGGAATCTAAGAACATACTGTTTATTTTGAGAATGTTTATTGTAAACTGCAGTTAATATAAACTCAATCAAAACTGCTGTTACAGCCTTGTGTAGTTTCTGTGCATTAGGCAGCAAGTCTTTTGAGCATTGGAGATAGAATAACTTCTTATTTGCTGCAATCTGACACTGTATGAGTCCTTCAGTCCTTTATCAGCTCTGCATCTTTTGGACTCCGTTCTAGTATTGGGTGAGCTTGTGAAATCATATGTCAACCTGGGAATGAAATATTGTAACAGTGATGTTCAAAATATGATATGTATTGCATTGCCCAAATAGCCAATAGTCTGCTACAGCATTAGATGTTCCTTGGTTGATTGCTGCTAAGACATTGTAATGATTATTGCACTCAGAAATCACATTACAGTCTGCTGTAGTCAGTTTCCAATCACTTGTGTGTACTGTCAATGCTTATGTGTGGAGCCATGAATGTAGTTGTAGTCTTGTCTATGTGGATCTGCACTGGACCATTTTATTGGGAACACCTACAAGTATTTTGAATTAGATGAAATTGCATTTGAATGCATTTAGCATTGTCCTTGCTCAACTATACACTCTATTGTTTGTTAGATTTGCATATATTGAATCATATCAACTGGTTAAACGGAAATCACTCAAACAAAGACAAACTCAATAAATTCTCAGACTACAAGTCAGGGACTTTACAGTGATACCTGGAAACATACAAAACATCTTGACAGCATATAAATGAGCTCTCTTCAAACCAATGAACAATCGGAAATTATAATAGCATATGAACAGCTCACGCATCAGTTGTTGATAAAAATTACAAGGGAACAATACAGAAATTTTAGAGCAAATTTTGCACTGCTCATCACAATCCAATAAACTTATCCATCACAAGGTACAAAATGAACTATGTAAGTGGGTCATTCTGATTATCAACCATTGCAAAATACTGTATGGGTATAACATGATTATATTGAGGTTGTTAATGGTTTCAAATATTGGAAAGCCATGTCAAACTCCTTCGAGTCTCAAGCTTCTTCCATGCCCTTTTCTAGGCTGTAATCTATGTTGCCCCTTTTCCATATACCTCAACATCACAACAACAATGAACTAATTTGTAGTGGGTCTACCACTAGAGCCTACTCAATTGCCTCATTTTTTTCCTCTTTACTGCCTCAATAAGATCATCCCCCCTTTTGGGCTAAGCTTTGGTTGCCATAGCTAATTCCTTAAATTAACATCTTCTCTTGACTCTTGGCTCAAAATAAAATCCTTACCATTGATAATCTCATTAAGAGAGGCTTGGTTCTTCCTAACAGATGTTCACTTTTTGAAATGGTTGAAGAAAATGCTCCCCATTTGCTATTAGAATACACTTTTTCTAGGGAGCTTTAGGATTCTCTTGTTTCCCTTCCAAGGTCCTTTGGCTCTTCCTCAATGTGATTTAAGGTCTAGTGGACCAATAGGTTTCTCAATCTCTTAATCCTTTAAAAGTCTAATGGGCCCTTGTCTTACCCCATATTGCTTGAGGTCTTTGGAAAGAGAGAAACAATAGATATTTCAAGAAAAGAAAGCTTTGGCTAGTAGAGTGGCGGGAACAATTGGTTTGGCAATCAAGGAAAATTTTCTAGTTGGGATCAAAGAAAAGGTCTCATATGCCCCAAAGATTGGATTTTGCACTTCTGATTTAGAGATTGTTGTGGATTTTATATTGATATCCCTCTCAAAGGATCTGATTCTCAGAGATCGAACATGTTTTGGACTCCCCCACCATTTAATTGGGTATAAATTGTTTTTTATGGGGCCTCCAAAGAAAACTCAAGCCCTATAGGTGGTGGTGGTGGAGTTTTAAGAGACCACAAAGAGAATGTGATAGGTACATGTATGCAATCAACTTGGGGAAACAAACAAACCATAGAGTTGCAACTATTGTGGCATTTAATGACATAAAAATGGCCCACCATGTTGATGTTAAAAATGTTATAGTGGCGAAGATTGCTTGAATATTATTAATTGTTTACAAGGAAAACAACCACTTATTTGGATGATTGATAATTATATCCAACATTCTCTTGCCCTAAGAAAAAAGTTTGATAAGGTCTATGTTTATCATGTTTACTGAGAAGCAAATAAAATTGTTGATTACTTTGTGAATTGGGGTGTTCTCAATAAAGGGATTGCAAGTTGGAAGGGTAATGATATTCTATCCATAGAGGTCACTAGATTAATTAATAATGACAACCATAATAATTATGGTTGACACTTGGAGAAGGAACAAAATCAAAGATCACTCGAGGGAAGATCGCATGATAATGGTTAACAATTGGAGTAGGAACTGAAGTAAAGATCACTCGAGAGATCACATTATCTTTAGTGGTGATCGGTACCTTGTTAAGATTAAGCCTTCTAGCAAGTTCTATTATAGATTCCTAATGTTTTTTCAGCTTTCACCTGTAAGATTTTGTATGCCATTAGTGAAGGTGGCATGGAGATATCTACCATGGGTGGCAAAAGGAACTACATGAAGCCTTCAAGCTACATTGGGATGTGTAAGAATGAGCAAGTGTGGAAAATTTTAGCCAAAGGTGGCTAACCCATTTTTTAGAGAGACTACAAGGTCATGACACTATTGTAGCAAAGGTATTTGCTAAAGGTTAGAAGGAAAGAAAAGTATCTATACAAGGAATGGAATGTGTTATTACTGTAGAGCTTGTTGCTAATGCGATTGCCCTCTTTGAGGGAGCCAAAGTGTTCAAAGATAGAAGGGCTACAGACATAGCTACAACTAGATTTCTAAGGCCTGGTGAAGAATTAGTGAAGCTTCATTATGGTCATGCCAGGAATTCTCTTAAACCAATCTGGAGTGAAGACAGTGCATTACATTATGTGGTATGTGACTCTTGAAGGGAGATTTAAGTCTATTTATGGATATCTTTTTGTTGTCCTAAACCATTTAAGACATAAGGTAAGGATCTATTTCCCATTTTACTTTGTTTCCTCCCCAAAATCTTCAAAAAAAGATTGCAAACGAGCTACTAGAATGATAACCCTTCACTAGGGTCTCATTCTGCTAATTTTCAACCATATGATTTAGGCTTTGAAACCTAGCCCTAGAAAGCTTGCCCTAAGTCTCAATGCTAGAGAGGATAAGGTGAATGGAGTCATTGAAATTTCAGATGCCACCTCTAATAATTTTGAGCAGTCCCTATATACGTTTTTGAAGAAAGAGGAAAAAAGGCATTCCACTGATTATGAAACAAAGGGCTCCACCATTAAGGAAAGTAGCTTGAAGTACCAATAGGATGGTGATAGTCAAGATTTAGAGTATGGTAAGAATCCTAATAGCTCTAGAAGAAAAAGGATGGTTCAAAGCCCCAAGATTAAGCCTAAAATTCAGGGGGTTAGAAAGAAGGAATTGGATAGAAAATAAATATTAGAAGATAAAGATAGAAGTGGGAAAGGTATGAGTGAGAAACATACCCAACTAGAGGAGAAAATGGCTAAGAAGAAAGAAAATCTATCAATGTCCTTGAACCCTTGGAGGGAATCCCAAGTGTGTGTGAGGAGAATGCCCAACTAAGGAGCACATGGCTAAAATGAAAGGATAAGTTATCAACATCTTTGAATCCTCAATGGGAATCCCCTTCCCCGTAATCTTGGACCCCTCCCTTGGTCCTGTAAAATACTTTTCTATTCTATTGGCTAACTCTTCTTCCATGCAAGAATTTTCTGATATTTCGGGAACTATGCGTAAGGCAATGGATACACAACATTCCATAACAAAATGGTTCTTTATGAAAATTAATAGCTTAAACCTGAGCCTCTCTTTTGGAGAAAATGATTGGTGGACCAACTTAGATTCAAAGGGAGGATGATTTCAAGATTTTCCAAGGTTGGGATGCAATCCCTAAAATCAATAAGCTAGATCAAGAAAAAAAATGTGGCCACATTAACTGAGTGGGAGAAATGGAAAATTGATCACCATAATTGACTTGTAACCTTGGTAAAGGAGATTATTGGTATAAAAGAGAATCTTAATAAGGTCATATAGGTTAGAAAATGTTCCATTTAGAACAATGCATCAAGATTCTCTCTATGAAAAAAAAATGTTGAGGGGCCTATTATATAGAGTGTGGAAGGTAAGAATGTGATAATATGAATTGTGTCATGCCCCCGAAATTGCAACACACAAAATATGAAGAAAATAATTAAATAAATGACAATATAAATATTAAAAATATAAATATAAATATTAACAAATAATTATAATAATATAATAAATATTAATAAGTATATTATAAAACTAACATAAAATAGCAGCACCAAAATATCAGCGATTCATAATTATCAAGGGCAACAACAGTTGGTATATTCTTATATGCAACGATTATATTAAAAGGGTAGCAATAACATAAGGGGCAGCACTTATCTTTTAAAGATAAATTAAATAAGATTAGTTGTGTGAAGAGGTTGATCCTTGCATAAAGTCATCTATCTTGGTGAGAGGTTGTCCCTTTTAGATAGGATCGCCTCTCTTGACCAAGGAGAGAATGGTATAAATAGAAGATGCATGGATGGGGAACATGGGAGAATAGGAGATATAATAAGGAAATGGGAAAATCA
This sequence comes from Sequoia sempervirens, assembly GCA_007258455.2. NCBI lineage: Eukaryota > Viridiplantae > Streptophyta > Pinopsida > Cupressales > Cupressaceae > Sequoia > Sequoia sempervirens. The sequence goes on from VDFB02000011.1 coordinate 6,856,114, forward strand.
ATCAAAAGTCTGCATAAAGCAGCTAATTCGAATTGAAATGGAAAATATATGGAATCTGGAATAAATAAGCAGATAAGAAAATAAATTAGAAATCTGGAATATATTTCTGGGTATAAATAGAGATATTAATGTGATGAAAGGAATAGGATGAAATGGAAATCATTGGGAAATCAGAATCAAGCAATAGGTGGAAAGAAATGGAATAAACTATAAAGAGATCTATTGGCCTAAGTTTTATGATCAAGAATACATGGGGACAGTAAGTTCACACTTAATTACAAATATGCGTATATATATATATATATATATATATCATAGTAACGAGACTCGGACGCGGCTCAGACTCGGCGAGGGAAACTCGGCGCAGGACTCGGCGACTCAGGACTCGGACGTGGCAAAATGAAAAAAAGTTGAAAAAACCCTAGAAATTTAGAGATTTTTAAGGATTTAAAACTTGTTTCAAGCACCTTTTATTGAATACAACACAAATAAAAGCAAATTTGATCACATGCACAAGTATACAACAATTACATAAGTATAAAGTACACAAATTGTAGTTGCGTTGCTGAAGGAAATAGCATACTTAGATATATAAAATTAGTCAAATGTATACAAAACTCATGGAATATGAAATCCATGACATCAAATGTTCCATACAAATATGAAATATCAAAAGTAAAACAATAGCTATAAGTCTATGACTCTATGCCCTATGGCATAGTGGAGCCAGCATCCTTCCTACGAAGGTGTCTAAGGGTCCTGGATGATGTTGCAGCTGCAGCCATAGTCTCTGCCTGTGTCTGACCGACAACATCTATGTCTCCTCGTGCTCTAGCCTCCTCCTCAAAATTTCCTCTCTAAGCCTAGTCCACTCCAATCAAGGTCCTCGCCACTAAAGACCGGTGATCAGAGCCTCAAGTGATCCACTCAGACCGTGGATCAACCTCCTCTAGATTGATCGGGGTTTTATCATGGTCAAAAAGCTTCCTATATCTGAGCTAAAGGTTGTAATGAACATATACCAAGTCATTCATCCTCTCCACTGTCAATCTATTGCGCTCCTTGGAGTGTATGTGCTCAAACATACCCATAATCATGTTTCACAACCGCATGAACTCCCATTTTATTGGCTCCAATATACTTAATGGCAATTTCATTTTCTTTATGCGGATTCCGCATCGAACCAAACATATTCCACCGTGCCTATCCGAGATGAGAAAAAGAAACAAAATCAATCTCACTTGCCTAAGTTCAAGTTCAACATTTAATAATAAATTATAATATAAAAAGATGAAAAATTTATGCCCTTAAATATATTTTTACTCCTGCAGTAATAAAACCCATTATCTTCGTAATATTTGACGGCAAAGAAGTCTCCTTGTGCCTTAGTGAAGGCATCTATCTCCTGCACCACCTGTGTAGTAACAGCGGGCAACATCCGCTCTATCATCGTGTAGAGCCCACTAAGAATTTCTCTATCTGCACGAAGATCACGGTGGAAATGGAAGGTCGGATTCAGGAAACATGCAGCTGCATGGATGGGCCTATGAAGTTGGTTTTGCCATCTCCTATCAATGATATCTCAAATGGGACGATACTTCTCCTCAACTCCACCATAGACTGATCTAATGGCCTCTTTGGCCCTATCCATGCCCTCATATGTGTAGCCCATTGCGGGCTTCTCCCCATCTGCAACTCGTAGGAGAACTAGCAAGGGCTCAATAAACTGCAAAGTGCAAACATGTTTCATGCAGCCAATGCAAAGCATATCAAAATGTCATAAGAATTAAATTTTACCTTCACAATCTCACCCATTGGTGTCCAAAACCCTTGCTCATCAAAATGCAATCAGCCACAAAGAATCCTCGCAGTGTTTGTAGAAAAGGATGAGGAAGACCACTCCCTCACTAGTAACATAGCCGGTTGCCTCTTGACCGGACCAAGATTGCATCGCGGATAAAATTTGTTGCAAACCTGGTGATGCCAGTACGAGACAACTCCCTCAACCCCGTGTATTGCCTCATAAGGTTAAGCACCCATGTGTGGTTGTATACAAATTTGCAAACGTTTTTTGCTGCTTCCACACATGTTTTGATCCATGGGAGCTTCCCAAGATCCTCCAACATGAGGTCAATGCAATGGGCGGCACATGGAGTCCAAAATATAGTAGGGTGCCTCTCCATCAATAATCTACCAGCAGCAACATAATTTGCTGCATTGTCTGTCACCACTTGCACTACATTTTCTTCCCCACATCAGCTATCACCTCCTATAGCCTCTGGCCACTGTGTTTGTGGCATTTTTATTTGGGCGTATGCATCAATGGACTTCCAAGTGGTAAAATATCAGCTTGTCACCCAAAAATAAGCAAAACCAATTATTCAATAAATTAAAAAACATAAATCAGCCATATTAAATTATTAATCACTAAATAAAATTCAAATTCCAATGCATTGAAGGAAGTACAATTACCTCTGGAGGAAACTAGGAAATTAAGCAGCGTCCTATTTCTCCTATCAGTCCAACCATCAGTCATGATGGTGCAACCAATCATGCTCCACTGCTTGCGTTGCTCCTCTAATTGTGTTTTCACATCTGCCACCTTTTGAGTCAAAAGTGGGCCCTTTAATTCATCTTCACTAGGGGCTTTGAACCCCGCCCCACATATTGTTATGGCATCAATCATGTTTTGCCAGAAAGGTGACCTATAACATGTCATAAATAAATTAATAAGTTACATAAGTATTGTAAAATGAAAAAGTTTTAAGTTTTGAACTTTAAATTTGAATTCGATAATGAGATACATCTAGATTCTAAAATTTAAATATAAATTTTAAAACAATTAAACCAAAAAGAATTACCTCCGCCATGGAAGTGTTCGGCAAGAGGTACCAAAAATCTCAATTATTCCTTTTCATCAAGATTACAAGGCCCTTGTTCCAACCTATGCTTCCTGCCATGGTTGGGAACCAGGAGTAGTGCGTGGTACAAAATGTGAGTCCACCCTAGATTTACGAACTCTAGGGCCAATGTTAATACTGCCACTACCACTAGCAGTAGTAGCGCCACCAACACTAGGAGTACGCATAGGCATAGCTGATGCAGAAATAGAAGCACTACCACAAGCACTAGCACTAGGACGGTATGAAGGGATGGAAGAAGCATCTCCAACAACACAAAGTCCCTGCCCAACTCCAACACTCACCAACTCCTGCTTCTGTTTCTTTTTCATTTCTTTTTGCATTTCAAAAGTTTCTAATTGCACCTGCACTTCACGAACTACCTCAAGAGGTGTTGCAGGGCAACCCACTGCATCATGGACAGGTATGCGTGCAAGATGGTATTTTAATCGATTTATGCCTCCATGATATATTGTTTTGCAGTAGAAACATTTGGCATCTCCTTTTTTCATTCCGGGAAAGATTTCAGCATGTTTCCAAGCAGGGTCTTTTCTGACTGGGGTTTGAGACATTGTGAAAATAATATGGTTTGATTTGCAAATGAATGTGGCTGCAAAAGTAGGGTTTCTAAAATTATTTAAGTTGCAAGTAGGGTTTGTAAAAAAAATATGCAAACTCAAAAAAACAGTGATTTTACAAATTACAATGAATTATTTGTTAAAAAAACACAAAAAAATCAATTAAAATCGAACTTACCTCTTAGATTTGGCTTGGAATGCAATACAACTCCTCCCAATCACTGGTAATGAGCTCTCAATGCACCTCCTTGCTGGTATGAAGCTCCCCAAATGATATATGACCCTGGATTTGTCTTCAACAACTTGTTGGTTGCCCTCTCTTCTCCTCCTATTTTTCTTCACAACTCTCTCTTCTCCTCCTATTTTTCCAAATGAATGAAATGAGGTTGCTTTTAGGGCGAAATTGAAAATATAAGTGTAAAAAAAAATATTAAAAAAGTTGTGTTTCTATTTATTTTGGGCCTTTTTGGCCTTTGCTGCCGCGGCCGTGCCCAAGGGTCAGGACTCGCCTAGACGCTGCGCGTCTGGCGCGTCCTCCCCTGGACGCGGCCGCGTCCGCGTCTGCGCGCGTAGGACGCAGCCAGGGTTGCGCGGAGCGCGACTCGCCGCGTCCGGGGGACTCACGGCAAGTCCCGTGACTATGATATATATATATACATGATTATGCAATAATGATGCTTGCAGCAATTATTGAGCCTTATAAGTTGCTATGTTTCTTTAATACGAATATGGGTAATAGATTCTTATGCATTGATTTACACTAACAAAATATTCTGAATAGTAAGGATAGATCGATTAAAGAAACATATAGACTAGGAAACCAAAGGGAATCGGTTCAGTTCATCACCGCAGATTGCTAGTATCAGTTATATCAATATATTCAGGTGTATTTTCTGCAAATCATTGTTTACCTATGTATGCATATTGCTTATAAGATAATAAGAGTATTTACTGAAGGATTTCTTATGATAGAATTAGAATTATGCTTGACTATCTGAAACCCACCTTGGGGGAAGGGCTTGAGGTGAAGTGGTAGGGGCCAAAAGAGCCCACTTGCGACCTCCGCCTAGTTCCACAAGAAGGAAGGGCCTAGGGTGAAGTGGTAGGAGCCCAAAGAGCCCACTTGCGACTTCCGCCTAGTTTCCACAAGGTGGCAAGTGTCTTCGGGGGTTTGGGACACTAATGGGAAAAGCAGATACAAGTTGCCTAGGGGGAGGGCTATGGTCTACACCCTCTTAGGCTTGGTATATGGCTTCAGGAAGACCCATCATGGCCTTTCTCCCAAATCCTAATATGTTTACATTATTGATAATCTATGCATGTGATGTAATTGTCTAACTCTCATTATATGTATCCCAACCCCAATTGCTACAATTGGTATTCAATAGGAAAATTCTAAGGAAAATCAGGAAAGGGACATTACAAATTGCAAGGTAGGCCCTAGCGCTAAAACCAAGAGTAGTAAGAAGTCATATGAAGAGGAGAAGAAAGAACTCCAAGACTTTGTGAAACTGCATGAGAACTTCTATCAATTAGAGTTGGAGGCTACTAAAACATTCAAAAAGCTTTAATTTGTGGGTTGTTTGTTTGGTTGTTCATCTCTTGACTATGTTTATCTGATTGATTTGTGGTTGTCTCTTTTTGTTTGGTTGTTGTTTTGGGTTTGTGTTTTGTGAATGTTTCATTGTTAGTTTGTTGTCTTTGCAATTTTCATAGCTGGGCTATTGGGTACATATTATTTGGTGCTATTGTGGGGTGTTTCAACAGTTCTTCACATCAACACTTTATATCGACAATTAATCCTCTTATTTTGGTGTTCACAATGCATATGTGCTAACCTTGTAATGCTTTGGATGGTTATATTACCGAAAGCTTCAATTTCTATGCACTTTATTTTGTAAGCACTTGATAGCAATACCACTAGTGGGTTTAAATTTGTTATTGTTGATGTACTTATCCTACTGAACAAGTGGTAATATTATAATAGCACACCATTGAAAAGTGGAAGAAGCATGTTTAAATGTCCTCAAACATTATATAAGCTTTCCTAATGAAAAGTGAAAGTGCCTTGTAATTCCCGCTAAATAAGTGGATGATTTATTTCTTGTATTGTTTATATATTCCACTAAATAAATGGTTTGGCTAGCTTGCCACTTGATGCTTCTTTCCAGCAAGTTGTATACAAATCAATAAATTGTAATCCTGACACCATATGCTCTTACCTTGCTCAATTCGAGATCTAGGTAATCAGAAAGTGTAAAGGAAGTTGTTATGCTTTCATTTACTTTGAGACTCTTTATATTTTCAAAAACAAATGTGTCACAACCACTCTTATTCTAATTATTGCTACTCTTTGAATTCATGCATGTCAAAAATTTAAAATTTTGGTAAGCTAATATCATCAAATTGAGAATCAAACTCAACAATCAAATTAGTCACAAGTAAATGGTTACCTATCCAAGTAGTGACATCCATTAACATGCAGTTATAAAATTTAGACACCTCTCTCCCAAGTCTTTATCAATCATATCCTAAGTTACTTACCATTAAATTGAAACCTATCGAACTTAAAGCTCAGAAGTTTGAAGTCAAGATATCCACCTACTCTGAACTGCTACGCATGAAGAAGAATGTAACATGTGCTGGCACACCAACCTCAGCTGCCCAGCGCCGAATTCAATCACCTCAGCCCACCCATGTTATTCACAAGGGTTATAGTAACCGCCCACAATAAATCTCGCAGCTAACTCGCATACAACTGTTTACAAGAAATTTAATGCATTACCTCTATAAAATAAGTGGATGGGCTTCTGTTGAGGACACTCCAATTCACCGTTCTGTGAAAAACTCCAGAGAAGTGTTTGATTTTAGTCTTCAGGAAGGAGGAGAGTCAACTTGGGCTTATCGTTCACCTTGGATTAGCACTACAGGTAGGTGGCCAGAGAAATTTTCTTGAATAACTATGTGACTGTAAACATATATATTACAGTAAGCATTCCAGGAAATGGGAGTTAGATATAGATTCACAGTTTTATAAATATATAGTTTCATAATTGGGAAAGGCTCTCTGTACTAAACTCTGAATCTATAGAATATTAGCGCCCCTACAACAATCCCATAGATTTAATTTGGATTGACTTGAAGCTGCGATTACCTAGATATTTACAGTCATATCTAGCATATCTAGCTTAAGAGTTATTTTGAAATCATTACATATACAATTTCTTGGTGAAATCTTGTAAGTCAGACACAAATACGTCATTCACTGCATCTAAGACTTAGTGCTGAAATCCCTTAATCTGTTTCAGATCTATACACAAATACAGGGACACTTGAGATCATTATATAGCATCTAAATTTTGTGGAAGGATAGGTTTGGTTGATTAAAGCCTGTAGTTTCAGCCGGATCAACTCTCTGGTAAACATAGGATATAAAATACATAAATCTGCTCTATGAAAACTGCAACCTCAGGAAGATTTTGGTGCCCTTCAATTAGTCATGGCGCAGCCCCTTAAATCTCACATTCTACCCTCCTCTGATTTAGCTATTAGCTGTTCAACTTTGTGTGCCATAATTATCAAGAAGATGAGTATAAGATCAGCATGACGCAAGAAATATTTTTTTGGCTTTGTGCAGATAAAGAAATCTAGAAGTCCTCATAACTTGGCGCCTTATTCCTTAGTAATTGCATGCTAAAACATTGCTACCAGCTGCTATGTATTACTGTTCTTCTATTTCTTTCTTTATATTGTCTCTTAAGCTATGCAGCCAACCCCGTATTTGGATCATGGCCTGATTGACCTTTCAATTGGTTGTATGTGATCATCAATTTGTTGCATTTCATTTTATTTCTTGACTAAGTTGCCATCGATTTCCATGAATGAGTGCTTTCCCTCTAATATCTTCATCTGAATCTAGTATATACTACATTGAATTTCATAGGGAATAATATATCATGTTAAATTTAGTGCTTAAAATATTCGAACAATTGGAGTATGTATTTTGAAAGATTAATGATTATTTGTTTATTCTGAGTTGACTTGTTTATTTTGAAAGTTTAGAAAAGATGCATTCTTGAGCCTTGAGATTATCTTTAGAACTAATATTGTGATGTAAAACCAGTTATCTGTATGAGATTAAAATATTGAACTTTTATTGTTAATTTCCGATTGTTATTCAATGGAATAGAACATCTTGAAATGTGTGTGTAACAGATAAGAATAAGTAATTTGGAACTTATAAAATAAAATGAGTTATATAACTAAATAAATAAAAGTTTACTAAACATTTATTTATAATGTTCCTTCGTTTGAGTTATATAAATAAATAAATAAAAGGTTACTAAACATTTATTAATAATGTTCCTTGGTTGGCTATATTGAAGCATACAAGTTCTTTATTTCGATTTTAGAAAAAAAATCTTCTCTTAGCACTTATTTGGTCTAGGACCTTCAGTTTCAACTATAGACGAGACGAAACCTCTTCTTACCTAGAAGTAATCTTCTATAAGAAATACACAACTTCATTGAATAGCCCTAGTTAGAATAGATATTTTATTTCATAGTCATTAAAATTTTCTTTTCCTAATGCTACATAAACTATCTAGACAATAGGGATAAAAATTTGAAAATATAGGACAATAAGCCTTCAACAAATCTTGAAGACATTTAACTCTAGGAAAAATTGATTTCTTTTATAAACTTGATTAAGGAAGTAGGGAACAATATTTGTTATGGAATTTTCCGAAAATAATGCATGTATTGATTATGTTGCATGAGATTCCTTTTATGAGTGGATATGGTTTAGATACTAAATAAATGGTCAAATAATTCTTTTTATGTCTATGGCACTTAAACTTATTATAAATTCTTGGCCAATGCTCATTGATTTATTTAGTCATCATGGGTTTAATTTCCTAATGAATGTTGTTATCATGCAATAAGAATTTTCTTTTCCTTATTAAAATTTGAGTATGTTAGAAAACTAATCAAGAGAAGGAAAACAAAACCAGCAACATTCGGTATTAATGGTCGATGCCTCAGCTCACGTTATGGAGTAATGTAAATTGGCGGCGAACTCGCTCGTCTATGGCCCTACTGCGGCTGCAATAGCGGCGTCGTGGCATTTGTCTATAAATAAGGGGAGAATGAGGGACGTGGTTGATTGGAAATCCAAGGAAGGAAATCGCTGTGGTTGATGATCTAAAGATAAAGCAGTGAATCCGTCATGGTGACATTGCAAATGAAACTTGGTACCATGCGGTGCAGGAAATCATATGATTTCGGCAGAACCCTGTAATCATGAATATTTCTTGAGAGAATCAAACAGGATAGGAAGTAGAACTTTCGGTAGGGTTGTTGTGATAACCAGTAAGTCAAAAGAGCGATCATTTGTTAATGCTTCCTTAAGTGAGTGTATTATGACGTCACCAGAAATGAAAACCACAGAAGGGGTGCATGCACACCCTTTATAGCCGATCACATGAAGCATGATCTGAAGAAACAAAGAGCTACACATATTTTACCTTGTGATCATGTATTTGGAAGGGTATTAGCCAGGCAATCTCACGGGAAGCGAAGGATATACGTGCTTGGTGGATTAGGGGCGAGGGTTGGGGATTAAGAAGATCACGCCAGCCAGTGTAAAGAGATAATCCAGCTTCAAAATGTATACGGCTATGCTGAAATCCGCGCGTGGATTGCTTGATTCCCGAGCCAGCAGGCCAAATTCGGCCGAGGTTCAAAGTACAAAATTGTAACTTACGTACGCCGTGAGGGCAGACACCAGTGAAGTGTGATCATCGGCGACTGGGAATCACGGATGATCCCGATGAGTCCAAGACTCTGGCCAGAGCACATACCTATCGTATGATAGATGCCTGCCTCGTTTAGGTGGATGCCTATTCCGATTTTATGAATAGATGTATTCCTATTCCATATGAATAGATGAAGTGAATTCATGTTCCATATGAACAGATGATATACCTATCCCGTATGGGTAGAAGTTCCCGAGTATACTTGTAAATGAGTACATGAACACAAAAAAAAATATAGTGGTGTTTTTGGGTTAAAATTAATTGGGTCCTTACAAAATGAGGGAGGTTATTACATTAACATATTTATAAAATTATAATTTTTAAATTGATTATAATGAATAATTTATCAACATAATATTATTTTTAATAAATTTAATTTTATGCATTTAAAACATTTAGATTAAATTTTTAAAGTTACTATAATATTATTTTATTTTGAATAATTGAATTTAAATTTTGATAAATTTAATATATTTTAATTACTTAAACTAGATTATAAATTAAAATATAATTTTATTAATGTAGTTTTATAAAAATAATTAATTATAATCTATATTAAACAATAGTAAGATGGTAATTTTAAAAGTATTTTAATATTCTATAAGAATTTATTTAATAAACATATTTTATAAAAAATTATAAATTTTAATGTGTGTAATCTATATTTGTAAATTGATTGGAAATTTGTGAAAGTATATGTTAGTATTTTAAATATCAATTTTAAAAATCATTGAATGTTTTAAATATTAAATATTATTTATCTTTTAAACCATATAAATTGTAATTTAATGGTTCCCCAAAGTCAACTACGAAGGGATGGAAACATGTGACCCACAATTGTATCAAACTCAAATGTAACTTGTGTAAAAAAATTTAATAAAAATTTTAACAAAGGTAATGGACCACTTGGCATTTTAAAGGGTGTTCGCAGAGATATTACTACATGTTAAAATGTGACTCAAAAAATTACAATTGCTCTAAAGAAAAACCAATCCTCTTCAATTATAGAAAAGATGAAAAAGACACAAAAAAAATAGAGAATCGGAGAGGACATGTCTAGACTCAACATTTTTTGTGTCTTCCTCTTCCAATATGCCCAAGGTCATGACAATTGGATCAAGAGAAAGTGAAAAATTGAACAACTTATGAAAACAAAAAGAAAACATGTGTATGATGTATTAACTGATTTGTTTTATTCAATTTCCATTCAATTCAATATAGCTAAGAATCCACATTTTTTAAATGCAATTTAGAAAGTTGTTGAGGCCATGTGAAACAAGGTTTGTTTCATTTTATATCACTTAGAAAAACTGGTTGAAGAGAAAGCAGCTCTAAGATTTGTTATTTGTTCCAATGAGTGGGGAAATTCAACTTTTTCTAACAGTCTTAAGGGTAAGATCATAGGGCAAAATATTTTAAACAACATTTTTTGGAAAAATGCAACAAAGGTTTTAAATGCATGTGCACCAATTGTTGATGTGTTTCATATGATTAATGGCAACACCCCTTGTCTTGGCATGCTTTATGAGAGCATGGACCATTGTAAGGAAGTTGTTCAAAAAACACTCAATATTGTGGAAGCATACTACACAAAGGTATGTGATACAATTGATTCCAGATAGAAAATGATGCACATACTTTAATTGCAACAACTTGTTATTTGGAGCCTAAGCTACTTCAAACTGATAGACAAAGTAATTGAGAAATTATGGTTGGGCTTTTTGAAACCATTGAAATATTTGAACCAGATTTAGCAACTGAAAATCTAATTAGAGACCAATGTTCGAAATACAATTCAGGAAAACAGATGTTTGGAATGTCAACAGCCAAAAATGATATGACACAAGTCAACATACTTGGGTATAGATGTTGGATGTCCTATGGAGCAAAAACTTCTTGACTACAATGCTTTGTTATTTGAATATTAATAAGTTAGGGAGCAAGTGCGTCAACTTATGAAAATAAGTACAGCTACTTGACCACATTCACTCCAAAAAGAAGAGCAAGTAGTGTGAAATTTTGGAAGATCTTGTCTACATTCACAATTATTTACAACTGTGTGTTGACAAATTAACAAACGACTGCTCATCTTCACAACTAAAACAAATTCCAAAAGACAATATTTGTGTATGAACCTGACTTTTTTGATGATGAATTAAGTAGTGCATCTAGGGATAATGATACTATATCATCTCAACCAAGTGCTCATGACGACTTGGAACTTGTTTTAAATTTTAGAGTTTTGACTCTTGATTGTCATTTTTTGACCAAAAAGATATCCTTGTTATCATGATTTCATATGTTTTATATGGTTTAACTTTGATAAGTTTATCCTATTTATAAATGTGGCATCTTTTTAATAAGATTTCAAATCTATTTAGCAATTTTAAACTGTTTTGATAATTTTATACATTTAGTGAATTTAATCACAATTTTTTTTCAATTTTTCCTGCTTGAAATTGATCCAAATTTTATTGTTGCTGAGCAGCTGAACACACACACAAACACAAACCTTGTGACATAGATCAAAACAGTGGACAGCTATCAACCAACTGCCAAAATCAGCTAAGTACTTTCACTCATAATTTCCAGTTTTCTAAATTATGTCATATGATCTCTCACAGCTAATTGGATTGTGTTGCTTCTCATAGTAATAAAGCTAGTTTTGTAAAGAAATTATTTTATTTCATTACAATACCTAAGTACCATTGACACAGCACTTGAGGGGTGCATTTGCAGGTGCTTGAAGACATAAAAGAAAGAGGCTTCAAGATGAAGACCTAAGAGCTGACAGCGCCTAGAAAGAAAGTAGACCTGTTTCAAATTGTAGGCAGCCACCATAGCCATTCCTTGAAGATCATTGTAGATTGTCTATGAGAAGCTACAAAGGTTGGATTCCTTGCAGAATTTTTGTGAGTACTACACAAAGAGAACTGTCGGAGAATCTCTTCATACATATGTGTTGGCGTTTAAATTCGCACCTCTGGAATGCGGATTTGAAAACGGACAGCTATGCACAGATAAACTGCTCTTCAAATTAGGAGGGGAAGCTCCCTCTTGCTGATGGTGTTTGAAAGAAAGTAAACTAAAACTAAGTTGCCTATCTTTTGATCAGCTTAGA
>VDFB02000011.1:6868628-6954519 GCA_007258455.2 Sequoia sempervirens
ATATAGAATAGTAGTTTTCATTTGTATACTCGTTCTACAGTAGCCATTTGGAGAAGCTTACATCAAATCTGAGAGCAGCAACTTCAAATTCCTGGAGATAGAGGAAAATGGGATGGCTATGAAGAAAACTTTGTTTGCTTTTATTTCATTTAGCTTTCTTTAGATTAAGGTTTCATTATTGTGTTTTTGTTTTCAATTAGATTAACATAAATAAACATAACACATTTTTGGCGCCCACCGTGGGGCTCTTGCCCCCTTTTTAATGTTTTATTTGTAGTTTCTTTTGACAGGTTACAGGTAAAAACAGCGGAATAGTGCAGATGACACATTTCGGAAATGTCATCTCCAGTTTAGCACATCTGAAGTTTGTTGCAGCGTCCATAATCCGTTTTGCAGCGCCCATAATCCATTTTGCAGCGCTCATAATCTGTTTTGTAGCGCTCTTAATTAGTTTTGCAGCGCTCTTAATCAGTCTTGCAGCGCCTGTAATTAATTTTGCAGCGCCTATAATGTCTTTTGCAGCGCAAAATTTTAAAGAATGTATTCTGTAATCTGTAACTCTAGATTAGTTTAACTGATTCTGACGCAGCCGCGAACAGTTAATAATTTTAAAGCATAAAATTAACCAATCCTAGGGTAATCATTTAAAGCATAAAAAGAACCAATCCTAGGGTAGTCATTTTAATTATAAAATTAACCAATCCTAGGGTAGTCATCTAAGGTAAAATGAAGCAATCCTAGGGTAGACACTTCATCTTTCAATTTGGACTTAAAATGAATTTTTTTTTTATGTGAAGCAAAATCTTCACTTAGTTTAGAAAATTTTCATTTGGTGCTTAACAATTGAACCACTGTTTGCTTTGTCTCCAGTGATAGGCCTATGCTCTCCCCTTAACTGGGTGATCAAAATGCCAAACTCACCTATTTCCTTTTATGCATTTTACAGCTTTTGTTAAAACCTTGTAGAGAGCCTGCTCTTGTGGGAAAAAGTACTCACCCAAGAGGAACAACTCAAGTGGGTTTAAGCCAAAGCCAGGCTATTCCACCCCACTCTAAAATTTAAAGCAAAATTGGGGAAACCCTCTTTTGACGGTAGTGTGCATTGATAACCATCCCCAAAGCCTTTGTTCTAAAGGTAGGGAGGTCTCTCGAGGGAGTCTATCATTTGCCGCACCGAACGGAAACCCTTACTACGAACCTAGTGTAGTAACTAACCGAGTCAGTTTCCGAACATTGTTTCAATCACAGTGCAGGGGAGGGAAGAATCTACCCCCAAGATACTCACCATATAACTGCCAAGGATTGTTTGCTCAGGGGATCCGGTATCCACTTCCGTCACTCTAAGTACGCACCTAGAAAAGACAAAAACACGGGCGCCCTTTCGAGGGTGACATGGCTGTGTGAGTCAACGCAGTTCTAAGATGTGGGTTGTTGATTGCTATGATGACCTACTTGAGAACTAAGAGTGAGTTTGTTTGAAGTGCTTGTCATGTGTAAAACCCGTTAAAACATTTTTTTGAAAAATATTTTGATTACACACTTGATGTTTAGCATAGGACTTAAGACAACTATTTTCAAACTTGTTTGATGTGTTTTCACTACATTAATTTAGATAAGATCATCCAAAACACTCATTATCACATTGATCAATCTCATGTTACGAGATTGGAAATCCACAAAGTTTGTAAAGAAATCCATTTCCAAAAGGATTAAGAAGCCAAAGAAACCCCTCAATCACAAGAAATTATTGAAGAAGCAACGATTCCTATATCAAAGTCAGAAAGTTTTACTCAAATATAGAACCTTTCTTCATAGGTATCATGATAGTGTTAGAGGTCTTTCAGATGATTATGCCATAGAGCCCTTGTATTCACAAGCTTACTTTCAAAGAAGAGCCCTTTCTCAAAGGCATAACCATAGTCAACGCATTCATTTCAGTTATATTCCCCAACCAGCAATCGAATATTCTACTCGTCCAAATCAAATTTTGCAATAGAGAACTTAGAATACATTAGGCATCTATCATAAAATCCATCCTTTTACAAAGCCATGATCAAAATTTCATAAAGTACAAAATCATCCTTTTCTTGATCTTTTTCTTATATTCCCACTAACAGGATTTTCATCCTTTCACTTAGGGAACAACACAAGCTACAAGATTAGAAATTTTGTGTAAGTCATAGAATCTTCATTCTATCCTGACTTTCATATATATCACATAAATTGCACTATTTCACTCTTTTGATCAAAAGTGAGTAGAATTTGGAGCAAAATCTATGCCTGTCTTCACGAGATCTCAAAAACAAATGGAAAAAGACGAGGGAGAAACCACAACCAGTAAAATGGGTGACCGAAATGAAAAAGAAGAGGAAACATTTAATCTTGATGAGTTAACAGAAGAAAAGCTTCAAGAAGCAGAACAAGATCCCCAATTCCATACTCTTATGGAAAGAATTCTAGAACGTAATAAAGAAAAATATTTTCTTTCATTAGCTAATCAAGGAGCTAAATTGCCTCACACCTTTGACATAGAAGGGATTAAAAAAAATCCTGAAACTCCTCCTAATGACTTTAGTGCTCTTAACCAACAGATAAAAGAATTACAAGGGCAAATAAAGGAAATGCAAGGAGGTACAACAAAGAAATATGTTTTGGAAGACATATCTCCTTATCCATTTGATAGGAGTCTTCAAATGATCCCATTTCCAAAACATTGCGAAATTCCTAAGTATGATAGGTATAATGGAAAAACTGATCCTATTGACCATGTTAGGGATTTCTGAAACATGAGTCTTGAATTCGCCTATGACGATACTTACTTGATGCAATTATTTCCACGAAGTCTAGGCGTACAATCCATGGAGCGGCTTTCAAAAATCACTCCACCTATCAAAACTTTTGAGGAGTTGATAAATCAATTTATATCACAATACTCCTACAACATTCAACACCAAATAACAATGCTTGATCTTTGTAAAGTGAAACAAAAAGTAGGAGAACCCTTTACTACATTTTTACAATGATGGAGAAGGTTATTTGCACGATATTCTCGTCCTATTCCTGAAAAGGAAAAGATGGATATCTTTATTAATAGCCTTGATCCAGAATTAAGCTATAGGCTTAACCTTCATTGTCCTCATAACTTTGAAAAATTGATTGAAAATGCAATCACCATTGAAGGGGCCTTGGTTAAAAGGGGAGTGATAAAACTTGATAATCCAAGTACATCAAATCAAAACAATAACGATAAAACAAGGTTTTGGAATAGAAACAAAAATGTTGTTAATGATGGCATAGTGGATGCAAATAATTTACGAACAAGACCATATGTTTTCAATCTATCAAGTGCTCCACGAAATAATCCACAAGGAAATACAAGGAAACAAGGAAACAACAATCAACAAGGACAAATTTCCAAGCAAGAGAACATGACCAATCAAAATACCAATCAAAATCGTGGTAATTTCAATAATAATCTTGGCAATGCCCAAACATCAAATCCGTCTAGACCTTCATTCTTTTCAAACCGACGGACTTTTACTGCATTGGGTCAATCTCTTGAGTCTGCTCTCAAGGAGATTCTTGATAATAAGGTTATCACCTTACCACCACAAAGAGATTATGAGCCACGAGTCAAACCACCATCATGGAATGACTGGTATTATTGCAATTATCATCGATGTAAAGGTCATAGAACAAACAATTGTCAAGCTTTGAAAAATCTAGTACAAGATTTAATTGATAATGGTACCATTACAATTGAGGGACATCATACCAATGATGATCATCAAGCATTCAAAGATCCTTTGCCAAACTACCAAAAGGGGGAACATCGGACACCAAAGCCAAAAGCATACATAATGTTGAAGACAATATAATCCGCCACATTCATACAAATGAAAATCAGATTAATGTTATCAAAATCAAAGGAAAACAAGAATATCAATAGGTTAATGTAACAACAAGAGGTCAAGCAAAGGTTGTTTTAAAAGGAAGTTCATCTAAAACAACTATTTCTTCTCCAACTCAGTATAATCTGGTTGATCAATTGAGAAAAACATCAGCTCAAATATCCATTCTTGAACTTCTCAAAATATCCCCCATACACAAGAATATTTTAGAAGAAGCTCTTGTAAACACAACTGTTGATACTGATCTAGATGCAAACAAATTTCAAGCCATGGTGGGACATTTATCTTCCCCTACTTGTCTTTCATTTTCCGACAAAGATGATGCCTCTATGACACATCCACATAATTCCTCGCTCTACCTTGAAGTCATGATCCATAAACATCGAATTAGACGTGTCTTAATAGATGGAGGAGCCGGTTTGAATATTTGTACCTTAAAAATAGATGGAGGAGTTGGTTTGAATATTTGTACCTTAAAATTAATAAATGCCTTAGGAATATCAGAAAATGAAATTGATCCATGAAGGAAGATAACCATCAAGGCATATGATGATGAGGAAAGAGCTTCTAAAGGATTAATATTATTGCCTATCAGAGTGGGACCTGTTGTGAAGAATACTTTTTGTCAAGTTCTAGATCGAGATCTGTCTTATAACATACTTTTGGGTCATCCGTGGATCCATGATATGCAAGCAGTACCATCAACATATCATCAATGTATCAAGTTTCCATATGATGGACAAGAAATAACTATACAAGCTGATTACAATAGTACCCAAACTTGTTCAAATCTTAGAGTAACTCAAGATGTCTTTGTGCCACACAATAGAGAAGCTCTTGTTGTTTCTTCTTCCAATCTACAAGTTCAATTGCAAGAATTGACAAATAATCTTGATACTAAGCTGAAGTTTAAAGACAAAGGGGTAGGTGAATATTCACTATCTCTTTCTACTTTACCTCCTTCTCCAAGATCACATGGTTTACCAACTTTATCAAATCAAAAAATTGCAACCGCTTCTACATCTCAAGCTTCCATGCCAATTACAAAGTTTGATGGAAAATTCATTAGAGCTAATACCACTGAAGAAGAAGCTGAAGATAGGGACATCCTAAATTGGCTATACAAAGATGAAGATGAATCTCTCTTGCACATTAAGTTGCCTAAAGAACAATATGGTAAGGGGTACGCTATTATGCAAAAGATGGGCTATGAAGGGAATGGTCCTATAGGGAAACGAAGAGAAGGAATTGTGGAACCAATTCAACCTATTTCAAAGCATTCAAGTGATAAAATAGGACTTGGATATGGTAAAGATAAAGAAGAATCTACTTCACAGCAGACACAATTAATTCATGAAGGAGGATCCGTGTCAGATAAATCTCATGAATCAGTTTTCCAATTGCAAAATAGTTCAGATACTGATTCTAATGAATATGAATGGGACACCATTTATAATGATGAATTTTGGAGGGATAAACAAGTTGATACTATACACAAATATGCACCTGTTCTTATACAAGGAGAAGGCTCAAGGTCTCCACTTGATTTTGTTTTACAAAGCGATCATGACTCAAGTGAGGAAGAATCAGATCCTAACGAGATTGACAATCAACAGGAGAATACCATCATAGACCTTGTCTATCATGAGGATGATAACCATATCATGACTTTGACAATTCAAGACCTTACCCAACCTAATGATCCTATGCCCTTAGTTTATCCAGAACTTATAGATTGGGACATTGACGCACCTATCCATATTCCTACATTCAGTAATGATGAAGACATTATAACTTTCCTTTGTTCCTCAAATGAAGAAAACAATTGTGTCATTCAAGAATCTTATACTCATGATTTTGATAAGGAGAGTGTCAAGTCTCTTAGCTGCAAAATAAATGAAATAAAAGATGGATCTATTGGTGAAAACCGAAAAATGGTAGTGATAGATCAAAACAAGAGAAAAATAAAGAGCGAATCCGACAGTGAAAACCTTTTTGAGGCACTGAAGGATGAGAAACTTGACACTCTTCCCAAGTATTATCATGAAAGATCTTCTATTTTGATCGAACCAACAGAATCAATCAACATAAGTATAGCAGAGCAGCCAAAAGTTTTGCAAATTGCAGCATCATTAACAGTTGAAGAAGTCCAAAAATTCATGCAATTCTTGAAGGATAATCAAATTAACTTTGCTTGGTCATATGCTGATATGCCAGGGTTAGATCCTAATTTGATAATGCATCATTTATCTATCAAACCTGGGACAAAGCCTGTGAAGAAAAATTTCAGAAAGATGCATCCACATGTTGCATTATTGGTCAAGGAAGAAGTAAAGAAGCTTTTGGATGTTGGATTCATTCGAACTATTGACTATGCAGAATGGATTTCAAACATTGTACCTGTTTCAAAGCCAGATGGAAGGATCAGAGTTTGTACAGATTTCAGGGATTTAAATAAAGCTTGCCCCAAAGATGATTTTCCTTTGCCTAACATAGACATGATTGTAGACTTAACTGCTGGCCATGCAATGTATTCATTAATGGATGGATTTTCAGGATACAACCAGATAAAAATTGCACCAGAAGATCAAGAGATAAAGCAGTTCATGTCGCAGAACCTATTGCTGGAATGTAATGCCATTTGGGTTAAAGAATGCTGGAGCTACTTATCAAGAAACAATGACAACTATTTTTATGATATGATGCATACATTCATGGAAGATTATGTTGATGATTTACTTGCCAAATCTCATACACGAGATGAACACCTGGAAATCTTGTCAAAAATCTTTATTAGAATGGAGAAGTTCAATGTTCGACTAAATCCAAAGAAATGTGTCTTCGGTGTTACATCTAGAAAACTCCTAGGGTACATTGTTTCAGAAAAGGGAATAGAAGTTAATCCAGAAAAGGTACAAGCTATAATGGACATGCCCCCACCACGAAATATCAGTCAATTAAGATCATTGCAAGGAAGATTACAGTCTATTAGAAGGTTTATAGCTCAACTGGCAGACAAAAGCTTTCCATTTACACATTTATTGCATAAAAATGTTCCATTTAAATGGGATGACAAATGTGAAGCAACATTCAATCAGATCAAGCAATATCTTACGCATTCACCAGTTTTAATTCCACCTATTCCAAGAGAGCCACTCATACTCTATATTTCAGCAACAGAAGTATCTTTGGGTGCATTGCTAGCACAAGAAGACTCTACAGGTAAAGAAAGGGCCATATATTATATCAGTAGAACCTTAACAAGACATGAGTTAAATTACAGTTTCATTGAAAAAGCTTGTCTTGCAGTAGTGTTTGCTTCTCAAAAGTGGTGACATTATATGTTGGCTCATACAGTTAAGTTGATAACAAAGATTGATCCATTGAAATACCTATTAAACAGAGCTACTTTAACAGGAAGACTTGCAAAATGGGTAATGATCTTAAGTGAGTTTGATATTCACTATGTAGATTGAAAAGCTATTAAAGGACAGGTCATTGCAGATCAGTTGGCTGAAGCTCCTTTACAAGAAGACAATCCAATGCACATTGAGTTTCCTGATGCAGATGTCTTTATAGCAACAATTCAGAGACCGTGGGCATTGTACTTTGATGGATCTTATACACAATATGGCTCGGGGCCAGGGATTCTTTTTGTTACACCTGAAGGACATACCATTTCAAGATCATATCGGTTGATGTTTCCTTGCACAAATAACATAGCTGAATATGAGGCATTACTCATAGGATTGAAGATAGGTTTGGAATGGCAGATTTCAGAGCTGGAAGTTTATGGTGATTCACAACTTGTCATTAATCAAATTAATGATGATTATCAAACTAAAGATGATAAGTTGCTACCATACAAGAACATGGTGGATGATTATAAGAAATATTTTGTGTCAATTAAATTTTCACAAATATCAAGGATTGATAATAAAGCTGCAGATGCAATGGCTACCATTGCTTCCTTATTACAAATATCAGAAGATCAAACCAAGTATGAATTCTTGGTGGAACAATTGTTTTCTCCCGCATATGATAATCCTGAAACCCAAGTTATATGTCATTTGACTGGTTCAGATTCACCTTTATATGGCAAGACTTATACCTATTTGAAAGATAACATCTTGCCTTCAGATTTATCCCGCAACCAAAAATATTTTCATTCGTCAATCATCCCGTTATACCTTAATTGCCAATATCCTTTATCGACGTGGTCTTGATGGTACACTCCTTAGATGTCTTGAATGTGACGAATCTAAAAAAGCCTTACAAAGGTTCCATGGTGGTATTTGTGGAACATTCAGGTGGTTTGACCTTAGAAAGAAACTTGTCAGAATGGGATACTATTGGCCTACCATGGAGAAAGATTCTTTTACTTTTGTCAAGAAGTGTTCTAAATGCCAGATCCACGGGAATCTTATTCATGCACCTGCACAAGAACTGCAACCTTTCATTTCAACATGGCCTTTTTCTCAGTGGGGATTAGATCTTGTTGGTAAAATACATCCTTCATCGTCAAATGGTCATAAATTTATCATTACAGCTACTGAGTATTTTACAAAATGGATTGAAGTTGTTCCTCTAACAACAGTGACTGGTAAACAAATATCTTCATTTATCCTGAATTACATTATTTGTAGATATGGAATTCCTAATTCTATTGTTACTGATAATGGAAGACCTTTTAAGAATCAGGATGTTTGATGAACTTTGTGAAGATTTCACATCCAACCGCGGGTTCTCTACACCTTATTATCCATTGAGGTAATGGTCAAGCGACTTCTATCAAAACCATCTTGAATATATTAAAGAAGATAAATGCGTTGGGCGTGATTGGCATGTTCAACTCAACCCGCTTTGTGGGCATATAGAACCAGTGTTCGCACACAACAAGAGCTACACCATATGCTTTAGTCTATGGAGCAGAAGCAATTTTACCATTAGAAGTTGAAATACCTTCGCTTAGGGTTTCACTCAAGGGATTGATAAGTGATGAAGACTACAGAGTTTCTCGCCTTCAAGAACTGAACTGTTAGATGAAAGACGCCAACATGCAGCTGATCACTTGAAAGGTTATCAACAAGTCATGTCTCGTGGTTATAATCACAGAGTTAAACCACGGGCATTTCAAGTCGGTGACTTAGTTTTGAGAGAAAATCCGCATAATCAGCAAGACAGAGAAAAGAAAGGCAAATTTGAACCTAATTGGCTTGGTCCATTTGTTATCGTAGCAGCATATGGTTCTGGTGCATATCAGCTATCCACATCAGAGGGGGACCTGTTTGAAGAGCCAATCAATAGTATTCATCTGAAGAAGTTCTATGTCTAAAAAGTCCTAAAAAAAAAAAATCATAAAAGTCCTGAAAAAATCAAAAAAATCATAAAAAGTCCTAAAAAAAAAAAAAAATCATAAAAGTCTAAAATCAAAAAAAAAATCCGCAAAAAAAAAAAAATTAGAGAAGTTTTGAAAAAGTACAATAAAAACAAGTGGTGAAAACTTGGCAAACAAGCGCTACTTGTGATCAACATGGGCTCCTTCATTTATTAGTTTATGTCTTGTTTTCACTTTCGGCATCATCCATCCATGACTATCATCTATATATATCTTTCATATCCATATCATGTAGTGGGAATCTTTAGGTTTCATCATGGCTTGATGAAATTTGTACATATCTTTTATCTTTAGGTTGTGTTTACACTGGGGGCAAAAACGCAGAAACATACACTGAACAAATAGGAGAGGACAGCAAGCTTTTTGAATATCACAAACAGACATAAAACAGTTTGACAAAACACAACAAACATTGTCGTATCAAATCAACCAAAACATGTTTATTCAATGCCAATGGAAATCGAAACAACATGATCCAAACAAATATCGGAATGAGAATATCAATGATGATAATCAAAATTGGATGATCTTAATCTGAATAAATGTTTGAAATACTTTAAGCAAGAATGGAATGGTTGTTTGATTTTCTATCATATTTCTGGAGTGATTCAATGATGTACTGAACTAGAAGAGCAAGGAAGGAGTATGATTTTTATTTGTCTACTGTTTGCGAGGAAATCATTAGTACTATGTAAATTGGTCGCGAGACATGCTCTACTATGTATCATGGATGACATTTCAGAATTTGCATGGGAAAAGGATTAACTCTTGTCTGTTTATGCAAGCAATACTCATGTCATCTTGGTTCAATTATACCTAGATGCTTGTATTAACTTGCTATATTAAAAATCATGAAAGCAATACTCAGGTCATCACTGGTGCTAACATACCCTTTGATGCTTGTATTAACTTTCAACATTTCAAAGCTCTATGATGATACAAAAGCATAAATAAGCTCTCCAAATGGCAATATTGTATGAATGTCCTGCATGGTTAGTATAGATTGCATTCATGTTAGAATTTGCATTTTGCATTTATAAATTTCTAAAAAGCTGGCAAAGAATCAAATGTTTATATCTTTTCAAATACATGACTGAGTATATTTTGACATTCACAAAAACATCATTTCATACATTTTACATTTTTGCATTAGAAAATTATAAAAAGCATACATTACATACATCATATACTATATACATTCATTCATCAAATAAACTTCATCTCATACAATCATGTATATAAATATCATAAATCATGAAACCATCATATAGTACACATCATATGGATACACATCATATATCATGTAAAATCATCGCTGCATTTCATATATCTCAAAAATGAATGTCAAAATGTACAAGGATGTCAACTACAAAAGATATAATATCATCAAAAATGTGATCATCTCACGGTGTATACAAAATGTCTCAACAGAATATCATAAGAGAATCATATACAATGCACTAGGCAGAGCTATCCTCTGATGGAGCTGGCCTAGGACCTGTACCACCTGCCCCTGATGGACCTGTATCACCTGCCCCTGATGGACCTGCTCCGCCTGTCCCTGGTGGCCCTCTAGGAGGTAATGGCTGTGTCACACCCCTGCTAGTAGTACGAGAGCGACCATGAGTAGACCGTGACTGAGTGTAGCTCTCTCTCTGCTCAGGTGGAACTGAATCATGATATCTAGTCCGATAGAACTCTGCCTCTTGTGTGGCTCTGGTAACCTCCCTCATCATGTCACCTGGCAAAGTGCTACCTGCTACTCTCTGTAGGCTATCTGCTAAGGCAATGGCCTGCTCACCCCGCTGTCTAGCTGCATCTCTCTCAGCAGTAATCGAAGTCACCTGACCCTGTAACTATGAAATCAAGGCCTGTGCCTGTGATAACTGAGCTTGTAAGCTCTATACTGTACTCTGCAGAGACAATATCTGACCTGCTACAGTCGGATCTAAAGAAGGGGATGGGTCAGTATGCCTCATCCGTGGTCCACCTCTGCCTCCTCTACCTCCTCTGCCACCTTTCCTATCGCCTCTCCTGCCACCTCTATCTCCACCCCTATCATCACCACCATCATCTCCATCTGAGTCGTCATCTCCACTACTCTCCTCATCATCACTGTCCTTTGAATCATCATCTCCTGACTCCGAGTCCCTCTGTCAACGTCTCTGAGCAATAATAGGAGCAATGGCCTCATCAGGATCAAACATATGTGGTGGTGGATGCTCTAGGACATACTGTACATACTCTAGTGTCGCCCCTGCATCAAGAACATCCACCTGGTAATCCCACATCTGTGCTCCTAAACTGGTGAACTCTGCCACCGCTGCCTCATAAGAGATCCGTGGGCCCCACACTGCAAGCTCTGGCTGTCGCCGCGGATAAATGGCTGAACCCACAGGCATACCCTGAACCCGACCAAACTGTCGCAATACTCGCCCAGCAAGAAATCTCTCCAGGATCCATGTAGTCCGTCCAATCAAAAATCTAGAGGTGCATACATATGGCATCTCTCTCACATCCTCTGGCCATGGCTCACAATCCAAATATGGCCTCCAGCATACTGTGTCCAAACTATCTAATAGCCGTTGCTAATATACTAGTTTGCCCAGTCTCGGCTGAGCAATAATATGTGCATATCTCCATCTGTATGCTCGACCAGCTGGTCGATGTCCTCGGGTCAATGGACGTAAAACTGCAAAATGCTCCCATGCCCATATCTGTAGTAATGAGCATCCAACAGCAAAACTATGGCCTCTACCATATACGATATGATGTAGCTCGTCATATAGGTGGGCTAGCATACATGTACCCCATGCATACCGTGTCCCCTGCATCACCATACTCTCCAAAACATGACCCCATCCGATCGCAAACCCCTTCGACCTATGGTCGAGGCACAACACACCTCCAATGAATCCTGCAAGCACAGCTGGTAATGGTGGATAGGTATCTGTAATCTCACCCCATGGGATGAAGTATCCGGCAATCTGATCATCTCTAAATATCCGTCTCAAAGAAAGAGTACCCCCAACCTCTCGTCTATCAAAAACAACTATCTCTCCCATCACTGGGATCCGTAGGATGCGATATACGTCCTCGGGGGTCACTGTAATCTCGCCTGTCGGTAAATGAAAAGTGTTGGTGTCGCTATGCCACCACTCTGCAAGTGCTGTCAATAGGGCCCTATTGAGGCGAACCTCAGGCATATCAAGTAATGAAGTCAAGCCGCATGCATCAATCACATCTCTATCTGACTGTAACAAATGTGGAATCAATGACCATGTGCTCGGAAAAGTCTCTCGTAACTGCAAAACACCTAGTCTCTCCTGTTCACATACATCATCAAAACAACATCAATATCAAAACATCCTAACGTATCAATCCAAAACTGAATATCAAACTATTTGTTTTTCATTATCATTATGAAATGCGAATAATATCACAATTATGTTTGTTTTTAACAACCTTATAAGCAAACGAATCAATCAAACTATTTGTTTTTCATCATCATGGAACGCAAATAATCAACATCAAGTTTCTTTCTAACAACTTTAGGAGAAAACTTATCTGTCCTATTTGTTTTTAACAACTTTAAAAGCAAATTTATCATCTACTATTTGTTCTCCAACAACTTTGGAAACAAATTTATCATTTACAACAACATAAAATCATATGCGCTATGCAAATGATCAAATGTGCTACGAAATCTATCACGGGCGCTACGATATCGTATGCGCTATGAAACATCTTGAATGCGCTATAATACACCTTAAGGGCGCTACGATATTGAATGCGCTACGAAAAGAATCGTATGCGCTATGAAAAATGTTAAGGGCGCTAAAACTCAATTTTTTTGCAATAAACATTGAAAACGTGCGCAAAACAAAATTTTCGAGAGACAAAGATTTACGAGACACATACCGGAGGTCCATAGTGCGCTGGCCGCTGATGACGTCGGATACACTCGAAACGGTGCTGGTGAACTAGAAGTGCCATGATTATCAACTCAGAGCTCAATATTTGCAAATTTTACTAGGTTAAAATTGAAAATGACATGGAAAATGACATTTTTAACCTATATAATGGTAAAATTGGGGCATTTTTATCATATTTTCACATAGCAGGGGCAATTTCTTCATCAATTTTTCATTTCATGTCTCTTCGGGTCAATTTCTTCAAATCATTAGTTTCGAATGATGAATCGACATCTTCAAAATCATAAAAATTGGAAATTTCATAAAAATTCATAAAAATAAAAAAAAATCACAAAAATTCAAAATCTTATCGATTCATCGTTCGCGGGGGCATATACATATCATTATTTCGACAGTCAACATTTGGGGCAAAATTCAAAATTCTTTGAAGCAATGTGTAAAACACATCACTTCAAAGAGGGGCAAAATGTATACACCTAAAAATGGTCACATCATATTGTCTGGTAATTAATTAAATATTTTTAATATTTAATTAAAATCTTTGAATTCTATCTGCGTATAAATAAATTTAAATAATTTATTTATATTTCTTCATTCTTTTATTTCGATTAAATAAATAAGTTTATTTAATCATCTTTTCGTATTCATTTCTTAATTAATTAAATAAATATTACGATTTATTTATATTAATTATCAATAATCTTCGTTTGAATATCTTATTCAAATAAAGATTAAAATATTATTCTTCTTCTAAATATTATTTACAATTAAATATTCTAAAAATATTTAATTATTTCCTCTAATTCAATATTCATTCTTAAAAATCATTTCAAAATTCTTCAAAAATCTATTTATAATTAAATATTTCCAAAAATATTTAATTAAATCTTCTAAAATTTCAAATTCTTCTAAAGTCATATTACAATTAAATATTTCAAAATATTTAATTAAATCTTCCATAGTTTTTAAAAATCAAAAATCAAATGCAATAAATTAAATAAATTTATTTATTTATTTAATTTGCGATTTATCTTCAACTCCCGGGAAGCAAACGGTTAAAACAGAAAATTAAATTTCTCTGTTTCTGTGCAGGCTTGTTCCCGTGGGTTGAAGACAGGAATCCATCCTTCTCTCCAACCTCTCAACCTCCCCCATTTTCTTCTCAACCTCTCCATCTCTCACCATTCAAACTTACCAGACAATCTCACAGCCGTAGATTCTTGCCAGCCGGGATGGAGCCTGCAAAAATCTATAAATACAGCTGCCGGGAGCTTCAAATGATATAAAAGCTTTTAGTAAAATAACTATAGGCAAATCTCATAGCACTCATAGCATTCATAGAGTACTTTCATAAGCATAGATGGTATAGAATCATAGCAATAGCAATAGAATCATGATACATTTCATTCACAGCCCTTGTGCATAATCACAGCCCCTGTCCATATCCGTATCAGCAATCCCATCTTCACCAGCATATAGAATAGATTTTCATTTGCATACTCGTTCTACAGCAGCCATTTGGAGAAGCTTACATCAAATCTGAGAGCAGCAACTTCAAATTTTTGGAGATAGAGGAAGATGAAACGGCTCTGAAGAAAACTTTGTTTGATTTGAATTCATTTAAATTTCTTTAGTATAAGGTTTTATTTAGTGTTTTGTTTTCAATTAGATTAAAATAAATAAACATAACACACATTCCAACACTCCTCAAATGAACCCTCCAGAACCAAATACCCATGGCTCAAGATCCATATCCATGAGAAGACAAATCATAAACATAAAACACTTGAAAGAAAAATGGGCAATACCTCTCAAGTAAACCACTGAGTAGACCAAGAGTGGGGAATGAGAAAGCTCCTCCAAGATATCCAAGTCATCATGACTCAACCAAGAACACTCTCCTCATTGGTCCATGTTGAACTCATGTCTAACCAAGGTGTAGGATCCTCAAACTTCCTGTTGAAATCTCATCAAGAGTAACCATCTCAAAAAAAATGTCTCTAACCACAAGAGAACATTGAGCCTCACCTAATTCTCCACGTATCCATGAGCACCTACAACAAATCAATCCATGCTAAACTCCCAGCAAATGAACAAAGTACTCAATACAAAGAAAACCAACCAAGATCAAATTCATAGCTCCAACTGTAGAATCAAGAACATAAACATGACATCATGATCTCACATCTTCTCAAAAGATCACATGCTCAAATCATCATAACAAGTACCATGTCACAACTCTAAACCGGTAATCAAGAGTATACCATGACATAATCAAAAAACCATCCTACAGCCAAGGATCACCTGTCAAAACTAACAAGTCATAAACAATACCTTAACATCTCCAACACCTGATGTCAAAGAACTCTCATTTTAGCACACATAATCCAAGAGCTCCTCCATGACACAAATCAACCCCTACCAAAGACAACCATCCATAATCAACAATGGATCCGCATCATTTCCAAATTCTCCCACTGAACTATGATACCAAGCAATCCCATGGCATCATGATGCACATAATCGAAACCACATCACTGTCATAAGCTCACACCAAACCTATGAATCCAAGCTCTCAATGAAAATATGATAACCATCCTCTAACACAAGAAGATACACCACCAAACCATCATATCCATCACCGCCAATCCATCACTATCACAAGCTCCCACTGAACCGTGTAACCAAGCTATCCATGACATTGTGATACCAATCTCCTCAAACCAAGAAGATACACCACCACAACTTGAATTAGGATCCAATCCAACACCACCAACAATGCACCTGCATAAACCATCATTTGATGCCAAAGTCTCTAATGCACAAGAAACATCAATAACACCATGATCACCACCAAATGTACCAACAACTCAACCCAATCGTGTCCACATATCTGCATAATCATAGTCAACTACATAGGTCTCATATGATGACTATACCTGATAATACCATCTCACCTCCTCAACATGACAACAAAACCAACAAACCAAGTGACTAAACCAAGCCACCAAAATTGAACATGCATCAACACTAAAATACCAATGGGCAAATACAACCCATGTCCAAGTCATAAATGCAACATATAAGTATAGACCACCTACAACATTGCACAACTTGTAGATACAAAAATGTAACATACAAATCCAACCAATACTGATAACCATGTCAAAATGAGAATAATATGATATGTACAACTGAGCATACAATGAATCCAACATCAAATCACTAAGATCCAATCATCCATAATCTCATAATATCTCCATAGTCAAAGAGACTCATAATCAAATTAGGTGAGAAAAATAGAAAATAAACCATGCCAAAATAACTCCAAACCTAATCCACTGTATAGTGCTCTGAACAAGCTTTCCATTGACTATTCGAAGTCCAAAATTTGACTCCGTATGCACCCAATATCACCTTTCAAAGCTCAAATAGAACACCTAACTTTGACCAAACAAAACACTGTCAAAACTACAAAATCTAGAAATTTTTCTTACACCACAATGTAGAGTTCTGAGTCACCTTTCCAACGAGTCCAAGAAGTTGAAAAAACGACATCGTGGGTGAAAGTTATGCCTCTGAAAATAAAAGTGCTCCAATCTATAAAGCATATTTGGTGGACCCCACCCCACATTAAAATCCAATTTAATATTTTGCACTTTGAAAGGCTGGCGGATTTTATTTAATAATTTAATATTTCAAACCTTTTTTCTAAAAGATTTATGAAAGGCGGCGGTTAGAATAGTTTAGGCCATTTTAAAATTAAAAGAAACTAAAAAAGCCTTTTTCTTACAGGCAACATGGCCCAATGTAACCCATTTTTAATTCAAAGTTTACAACTTTTAAAAAAAAGGCTGACAACATTAATCAACTGGCAGTTAAAATTAAAGTCACGGGCTGAGAAAAAAAAACCTTCGACAAGGCTAACACACAGGGTAGTACGGTTCTGCGACCCGTACCCACCATATTTTTTTATTTATTTATTTTTCTCAAAAGATTTTCTAACCCGATTTCTTTTTCATTTTGTAGGATTTAAAAAAGATTTCAATGAATTTTCAATAAAAAAAATTTCCGCAAAATTATTTAATGACGGGATTTCTAATTTTTTGCATATTATAATGTCAATTTTTTCAACAGCAATAGAGGTTTTTTACAAAAAAAATTTGCAATTTTTTTAGTAACCAAAATAGGGAAAACTATATATCAAAATTCGTCTCTCGGCCAACCTAAATCCAACTATGAGGTCCATTTTGTCCCACGAGGTCATTTGTAATTTTTCCCCTACAAAACCCCCATTTGAATGCACAACCAAGAAACTCTATTTTGCCAAAAAATTCACACTACAAATTTGCAAACAACCCATCAAAACAACAAACCCAAAACCCTCAGATCTACAATAAAACACCTACAAAACCCTCATATCTTGCCATTGTCTTTCATTCTCTCATGCAACCTAGGGTTATCCAATCC
This sequence comes from Sequoia sempervirens, assembly GCA_007258455.2. NCBI lineage: Eukaryota > Viridiplantae > Streptophyta > Pinopsida > Cupressales > Cupressaceae > Sequoia > Sequoia sempervirens. The sequence continues at coordinate 6,886,343 of VDFB02000011.1, forward strand.
ACAACTAATGCTTTGATACCACTTGTAAGGAAACTTGCAGCCATCTAATGACAATTTCCACATAACCCAAATATAAAATCATGTAAATAAATACTCAATATCAACATGCAAGAGAATAGATGACATACCCATGAAAGATGACACAAGATATACCTTGGGAAAACCCTCAAGAGGGAAAAACCCAACCTCCAAAAGCATCCATACTCCATGTATTATTCAACAATGATAACCCATTACAATACATCTTTAGAGACTCCATGAACACTTTTGAAGCACAAGTTATCCATGCATTCCATGTGACCAAGCATGAATCCACACATCCCATGCCATGCTTCAAACCCTCACACATGCACAAGCTCAACCTACTAACCTGCAACAAACTCTCCAACCTTAGACAACTACCCTTGTGGTTGCTTTTATAGAAACAAGCTCCCACAAAACCACCAAGTGGTATTACATAAACCATATGCCCAAAACCATGAACCTACAATATTATGTGACCCCACATTTAATATTGGGTACTTTATCATATTTTATTATTCCCCAATATTAAATAATTACATTTTATAATTAAGTCCCAATGTTACATACAACATAAAGTGGCCCCAACATTATAATTCCTAGTGATGCATGTCCATCTAGGTACCCCTAGGTGCACCACACATGTAATAATAAATTAAACATTATAAGCATTATGCAAGGTGTACAACACCTAATCCTAACAATGGTGACAAGCTTGTTCTTAATGGTTTCAAAAGCCTCTTGACACTCTAGTGTCCAGGAGAAAATGACGTCTTTCACTAACAAAGCAAACAAGGGGGAGACAATCTTACTAAAATTTTGGATAAACCTCCTATAGTGCCCTACATGGCCTAGAAAACCATGCACATCTTTTTGGCTAGTGGGTGTAGGAAAGTCCTGAATGATCTGTATCTTTTTGGGATCGACTTGAATACCCTTAGAAGAAATATAATGACCAAGTACTATCCCCTTTGTCATAACAATATGGCACTTTTCATGAATTAATGATAAATTAGTATCTATACAATGTCTAAGTACCTTTTCTAAATTTATTTTAGCCCTCTTCATAAGTATTACCATGGACAGTAAAATCATCCTTATACACCTCAACACAATCATTTACAAGATCCGCAAAAATGCTCAAAACTGCCCTTTGGAAAGTGGCAGGGGCATTACATAAACCAAACGGAAAAAAATTATAGGAAAAAGTGCCCCAAGGACAAACGAAAGTAGTCTTGTCCTAGTCCTCAGGCACTATGTGAATCTGGTTGTAGTCGTTGAAACCATCTAGAAAAGAAAAGAACTTTTTACCTGCAAGAGTGTCCAACACTTGATCAATAAATGGCAATGGATAGTGATCCTTTTTAGTAGCTTTATTAAGTGCTCTATAATCAACAAAAATTCTCCACTTACCATTTTTCTTAGGAACCACAACTAGAGGAGAGACCCACTGACTATCTGAAATAGGATATACAAACCCAACATTTAACAATTTGTGTAACTCCTCTTTAACTATTTCCCACAAGACGGGGTTGAGTCGATGCTATGGTTGCCTAATTGGATGACTACCTTCTTCAATGTAAATATGATGGGTACAGGTGTCAAGATGAATGCCACACATAGTATTCCCAAGCAAATGCATCTTTATTATCTTTAAGCATGGCAATAAGATCTTGTATTTTCTCAATGGTTAAATGTGGATTAATATTGAGTGTATGATGAGGAAAAATTTGATGGCTTCTGATTGTGTAGGTGAGTTAATGGCTAGTACTTGGGAGGTGGATGACATATTGCTATAATTTCTAGAAGATAAAAATGAACTGTACAAACAATTATGAGGTAGCAATTGCTGCAATGTGACAAAGTGTTGAATAGATCATGAGCTACCTACCAATGGAAAGTTTCCAAAAGGACAAGGAGTATTTATACCTAAATGAAGAACCATGCTTTCAAAAGATTCATTAGATGCATATCTATTTTGAAGAAAATTAATGAGAATATTATCCTCGGTAGGTTCTTCCATATCTAAAGCTTGATCAATTATCAAGATGGGAAATGACTCATCCAAGTCACTATCAACCCATACTAGATCCTCCGTTTCCAACAAGGGTTGTGCTGGTGGGTATAAAGTTAATTGTTTTGTGTGCTCACCATTAGAAATGACCATGTTTCCTAACCGAAAGTTGATGAATGCATCTACAGCCACTAACAAAGGTCATCCCAAAATCAAGGGGCATCCCCCAGCTTAATTTTTGGTTGCAAAACCATAAAGTCAGTCGGGTATTCCCACAAATCAATAGAGAGGACTACATCAATCATACCTTCTGGTTTGACTAAAGATCGGTCTACCATTTGGAGAACTGTGGGAGTAGGCCTAAGTCCCTCTAGTGACAATATTTCCTTTGTTTCATTTGTCATAATGTTAATTACATCACCCAAATCAACAAGGGTGTTAGGAATGCTAGCTTTACCAATAGATACCTTAATGACAGGAATCCATGGATTTGAGTACTTAGGAATGGTTATGTTCCCAAGCATAAGGTCTGCCAACTGTCCAATAACTTGGACAGTCTTCGGGTCTTGCTTCTTCTTTGGCTTCCGAGTACATAGATCTCAAACTGCCTTTTTATAGACCGGAATGTGCTTGATAGCCTACAACAATGGAATCTTGATGTTAACATTGTGTACTCATTGAAAAAATCAAATTCAAGTTGAGAGACTTCCCTTTGTCATGGTTCAGAATGAAATCGGTCGAGAAAGGGAGGTTCTTTCACTGGCTCTACTTTAGGTTCTTCATTAATTTCAGTGATGGTGGGCCCCTTAAAAGCCTTCCTTGATCTTAATTTAACTCCATCTAACTCTACCATATTTACAGGGTAAGTAGAGTAACATGTTGCCTCATTATTATACACGGGTTGTGTTGCCTTATTATTGGGATTTGGGTTTGGTTGGGCTGGCATTAGTTTAGGCTTCGGTGGCTATATGGGATTGGCTGGCTGAGTAGGTGATGATGGTATGGGCGGAAGAAATTGTTGTGGCTACTGGTATGGGGTGATCATGGGAGGAAGTGGAAATTGTGGTTGTGATGGATATGATTGTTGGTACAGTGCGGGTTGTGGCGATTGTGGCCTCCATGCCTGTTGCCATGGATGTGAAGCATATTGATATAGTGGCATCCATTGAGGGTATGGTGAGGGTTGTTTCCAACCCACATACCATCCGAGTTGATTGGAAAAAGAATTAGATTGGCTGGGTCCCGGAGCAAGATAATCATTTGTCATGCCAGGGTGCATTGCTTGAGGTGGAAAAGGTCGCCTAGGGGCCATGTAGTAGACAAGTTCCTTAGAATATTCCATATTAGGCACACCTATAGGAAGAGGTCATAAGGTAGAACTCTCACTGACTTCTAAGGATGAAATGTTTGTCCTATTGTAAGGGCAGTCTTCACTACTATGTCTCTTGCGACAAGTCAGAAAAAACATAGCCAAGGCCTTTTAGGCTTCCTCTTGCTTCCTACGAGTGTATAGAGTGTCTATCTGTTTACCCATATAATTTAACAAATCAATTTTAAGATCCTCAAGAAAATTTTCTATTTCACACTTGGTTATACCTGTTGCATTACTTGGAGCATAAGGCTTACTTGGATAGTTCCTTCCCGAATGCTTCAAGACCTTGAATAGTTCCTGAAAATCTCACAAATATCATCAAATTCCATATTAGAAATGTTCCCTTTACCTATTAAATTTAATGCTTCCATAGTATCATCTCTTATGCCTCTAAGAAACAACATTTTAACATCAGGAGTTAGCCCTAGTTGTCATGATCATTGAAAACTAAACATAAAGTGTTCAAGGTAATCTTCCATAGACTCATCTTCTTTATGTGTCATGCAAAAGTTTTTGTACCACACCTCTTTTGTATTACAATACTCCTATTACTTGGTTAGAAATAATTCCTTCATGACTTCCCATGTTATGATATTCCTAAGGTTCGTGAACAAATGCAGGGCTGCATCTTTTAATGTGGCTGGGAACAATTTGAGCTTCTGCGCATCACTCTGATAATCATAGTTGTGACACAACACATCAAACTCAAATAAGAGCATGTTAGGATACTCAATAGAAAGACCACGATAAACTGGTAAAGCAGAGTGGGGAATGTTTTTCATAGGAGCATCCTCTTCAAGATGCGTAATGGGGAATTCAAAGATGATTGGGTTGTTGTGGGCTAATGCTCTTGCATCATTTGTGTTGTTGTTGTTATTGTTGTTGGGATCAACCATGATGTCTAATTCCCAAGGGGTAAAGTATTTTTTAAATGGCTCTTAGGTTTCTAAGAATGGACCAGCTTTCGGCCCGTAAGATTCTCAAAAAAAAAATTCAACCTTTTTTCGCAATACTTTGGAAGACCCTGGATGGGTATCTGCTGGTGTCTCAACAATAATGGACTCAATAACACACTTCTCGATATCAAGTTTGGGTAGCTCTAATGGTTGCAATTTAGTTTTCAAATTTTCTCGTGTTGAACTACTTCATTCAACGGGTGGCTTTGACCTATTTTGCAATTCTTCGAGTTGTGATCCCTCAACGAATGATTTTGATTTGTTTTTAAGTTTCTCAGGTTGTGAACTATTCCCTTTTCTTTTCTAATAAATCTCCCTCTACTATCCCTACTATGATTCATGCACCTAAATGACTTATAGCAACACTAATTAGGAGTAGTAGACAATTGTATAGGCTTTCCTCTTGATGTACTAGTCCTAACTCAACTTGCTATGATTTTAGGCCTTTGATATCTCTCCCCAACAATGATGCCAAAATGATTGGATTAAATTGTGGTTGATATGATGGGTAAAAATATCCTTGTAATTCTATCTTAATTTGGGTAGATGGGTCTGAATCAATCCTTGAGAGTTCTGAAGGTTCCTCAGTTTACTCCTCCATGTCAATCCAGGGGTCATGAACTTGTGAAAGATATTGGGGTTGTTTGCTTAAGGGCTAAACCTAGATATCCAAGTGTGGATGAATGAAACTTCTTAGTCTAAGCTTATTTTGCAATCTAACTCTCAATCCTCCTATCAATCCTGTGACAAGAGCCTATATTCAAATAGTCTGCAACATAAATCAATTAACATAAAATAGTAAACAACATTACTATTGCACACAAAGAATAGAATATAACTAAAAGGAAGAATTGAAATGAAATGAACTAAACTTTACTCATGCACATTTGATAACCACACCAATCAGTATTTATAGAATGTAATACACTAAATGAAACTCATACGCATTTAATGGTAAATAGTGATAATTTCAAACTATAGAGAAATGAATATAAAACTAATGTGCTTATTACCAAACAATGCAATCCTATTGTAGTAATCACCATGTAATTGATGAAGTGGGCCCTACCTTCTTCAACTATCAGTGATGGACCTCATGCACACAAACTACTCCACGCTAATCAATCATTCATTCAAATCACTTCACAATATTTAAATTGCAAATAGAAATTTGTATCAATATTTTATCATCTATATCGACTGAGTCTTGGCTTACATATTTATAGATACCATAAATCGATTAAACTTGTAACTACTGCTAAATAAAAACATAGAAGAGTCTTTGGTTGTTTTAGCCTACGGCCAACAACCTTAAAAGATAATTGAAAATAGTTTGGATTCTTTTGCCATTGTTTCAAAATGGCATAACAACTTGAAACAAACAAATACAACTTAGCACTAGTTTAACCAAGATAACAAATAACTCTCCAACGGTCTCAAATCCATTCCACCAATGCCCTTATCCACACGCCATCCATTAAGCATCCCCTGCTACCAAAATCATAGAGAAAATCAATAAATAATCAAAGGATTTTGATACATTCATAGGTTTCCATCTTTCCTTGTATTTTATAAAACATCTTCAGCTCATTAACAAATGGTGAAAGGAGCAGCAAAAAAAACTACAAAATGACAAAGGTTTAGAGGCAAATAAAAAGGTAAAACAAAGACATATTTCACCCTCATCATGTGCCACTATTTTACAAGTGCGTTGATCTATCAAATCACAAGTGTTTTGCTCCATTACAAGTGTGTCGCTATATTCATTTATGCTTTAGGATTCGAATCCACCATGACCAAATAAGCAATTATCTAGCTATTCTACATATGCTCTGATGCACACAAATGCACCGCTATAACCTAAAGACCGACTACACCACCCTTTTTCAAGTGTCCATCTACACTACATTTGCACTGCTAAACCTAAAAAGACAATTGTGTGGCACTTCTGCAAGTGCATCGCAAGGCACACAATTGCACTACCGACTATGAAAAATGCATTGCTATATAGAAAAACACTTGTTTGACCTAGTTCAACCTAAATATGGAAGCATAAAAAAGCATGAACAAGAATTTTTTTGAAGTGCTTATTGGGGGTCCTACATCGATGGGCCGCTGGAACTCACAGACTTTATCTGCGAGGTGTTGGAGGAGCTTATGATTAGCCATAGCATTAGCAAGTTAGAGAAAAATCTCTCCAAATCTCTAAAGAAAAAGGTGCAAATGAGTGAAAAATGACTCCCAAGCTCCTATTTAAGCCTTAAAATTAGGGGTTTTTTGACCTAATTAAAGGGGTTTTAAATCTCTTTAATCTATTTATGATCTATGAAGCTTTTTTGAAGCATTTTTTAGTGTTTCAACCTTGTTTTTGTGTCTTGGAACTTATTTTCGCAGCTAAACCTACCTTATGTTTTTGTCGTGATCTTGACCTGAAAATTCAAATTTATGCTCAATCTCTCAAGGGGGTAGTATACTAGCATAATTTTTTTTGCTGGGGCACAGTGGGGCATCCAAAAAATCATGAATTTTTTAATTTTTTTATCTGAGCAGTAACATTGATTTGAAAGCGTCAAGTCTTTGAACCAATGTAACAGGTACTTCGCTTCAAAGAGGGGAAAAATGTATACACTTAAATTGTCCTAATTGATATCACACATTTGAACCCAATTACTAACACACCATTTTCATCTTGATTCGATCCCTTTCGACTATTTAATTAAATGATCCTAATTATTTAATTAAATTCATTATTTTCTTCTATTAATCGAATAATCGACATTATTAGGTTAATTCACCCTTTTCATATTGATTTTCATCTTGTTTAATTAAATAATGTGAATTATTTAATTAAATTCCCTATGTCCTCTCATTTGATTAAATAATTTGAATTATTTAATTAAATGTCAATAATTCCCTCTTTTTAATTAAATGAGTAAATTATTTAATTAAATCTTTTAATTCCTCCATCTTGCACAATTAAGTAATATTCTAATTATTTAATTGACAAATTTCTTTATTCTGGGGTATATAAATGGGGGAGAATGAGATTTGTTTGGGGGGGGAGAATGAGATTTTTTTGGTGAGGAGAAGAGATGATACCCCCTCATCTCAAGTATTTTAGATGGGCTCACCATTCTTAGAATGACTACAAACCTTTTTTTAGAGACATAATACCAATTATTGTTAATCTAGTTGTGGTACAAGGTACAATATCATGCCTAAAGTTACTCAATGTGCATTATCCTGAGGAGAGATAAAATTTCTTTGAAGGTGTAAAAAATCTACAAGGGAAGGAGGAGGGTGAGTCCTTATGCCACTAGATACCTAGCTATTCCCTCTTGACATTGGAGTATGCATCAACACAATCCTACGTTATTTTATTTCTTGGGCCCACATTGATGTGACACGCCTTTAATACCAAGTAAGTTGTACTTCTTAGTGTGTTTTTATTATGAATACTCATGAATACCAATCATACCATCACCTTGGAGTTAATTTTCTATTATTCTCTGCTATTTGTATCCCTTTTAAATCAAAATAAGTAAAAATTATTCTTATAACTTATCAAAACCAGTCAAACCCTTATAAAATTTTAGTTATAATCACATAATTATGTATTTGATAGTTATTATGATGCATTTATTGTTACACTATCGCATCTGATTATCATTTAGTGCGTTTGATTATCTTGTAATGTATTTGATTGTACTAGCCACATTTGATATGAATAGTGACACATCTGATATGTAGATAGACACTTTTGATAGTACTGTGACACATCTAATTTGAGACCTTCTAAACTTGTTATGTTAGTCTGAAACCTAATTTTCACATAGTTATGCATTTGATTGTACAATGATGCCTTTGAAACACACAATGATGCATTTGATAGTACAATGATTCCTTTGAAATACACAATGATGTATTTGACCCTACTTTGACACATTTGATAAGTATCTTGGCGCATTTGATTTGTATAATGGTTCATTTGATCATATTAGTCTTATTTTCCTTTTGAGCTTCCAAACCATTTATCAAACTTTTAGGCTTTCATCTAGGCAGACTTAGAATAGGCCTAAGTCACCCCAGTTGATTCCATTAAAATCTTGGGTCAAAATCCATAAATTATACCATCCATTACTACCCCAACTTGGCAAGGTTATAACTCCTAGCTCGGTGTTTGAAATTACGACTTCTTTACATCATTGGAAAGATCTCCAAGAGCTCCAATTTTAGCCCCTTGAAAATAATGCCTTTGGTGACCATTTTAAGGGATCGATGACAGTCTTGACCCCAAATTTTTCTCCAAAAACATGATTTACTAAAATGTAAAGAATATCAAAAAATTTGATTTTCGATATTTTTCATTTTTTTGTGTGCCTATGCCACCCAAGTGTTATTGAATTGCTACCAAACCATCAATAATTTTTTATCCCACACAACATTCACCAAGGTCTTGATACTTGTTCTCTACACAAAAAACTCATGAAATCCAATCAAAGTGAGTCAAACATTATGAAAACCATGGGTGATACTCAACATGAGTTTGGAATGCCTTCTTCTTTGGTCACCTAAAATGATTACCAAACCCCATTACTATCCTCATCATGGGTTATGCCTGCTTTGGATAACACATGCATACCATGTCATCTAAAATCTTTCACATCTAACATACCTACAAACACTTACATCCAAAGTCATCCACAATCTTCTATATTCAACATTCCTACAAACACTTACATCCCAAGTCATCCATAATCTTCCACATTCAACATACCTACAAACACTTACATCCCAAGTCATCCACAATCTTCCATATCCAACATTCCTACAAACATTTACATACCAAGTCATCTGCAATCTTCCACATTCAACATTCCTAAAAATACTTACATCCCAAATCATTCACAATATTCCTCATCTAACAATTCACAACAATCATCTATCTCGCAATATTGCAATCATTCATTCAATACATCCAACATCTCACAACAACAATCATCTATCCCCCAATATCATAATCATTCATTTAATACATCCAATATTCTACAACATCAATCATCGATCCCTTCATGTTTCACCATTCAACCTCCAAATGACATGTCCATAAACACACCCACTAATGACTTAACATCACAAATAATTTATTTAATACATCCAGTATTCCAAAACATCAATCATCGATCCCTTCATGTTTCACCATTCAACCTCAAATTGATATGTCCAACACACCCACTAATGACTTAGCATCACAAATCCAAAGCTTGCATAAGAAGATAGTTGACATGAAACTTGGACATATAACTTGAAGAATTATACACTTGAGGATATATTTCCTCACCCATTTGATTGATCAATACTAATGATAACCTTCCCTCACAACTTTTAAATGCCTAAAATTCACAAGTATAAGGGAAGAGGAGATCCATGAGAACATATACGAGAAATTTACATACCTTTCCTAAAGGTTTACCATGAAACATACTTAATGCACATTTTTCCTTGAAGGTAGGAGGAAAAACAATGGTTCTCTCATTTACCACATGGCATCAAGACTTTTCATGAACTAGTAAAAAAATTCATTATTCATTTCTCCTATAACATTGAACATGAGATATCCATGACTGATTTATGTAATACACAACAAGAATGAGAGAGACATTTACTTCATTCCTAAAATTTTGGAGAAACATGGCTAGAAAATTTTCATATCCTATTCTTGAAAGCAACTCATGAATATATTTGTTGAAAATATTAACACCAAAATTGGCTTTCACTTAGTTGTACAATGCATTAGCACATTTTATGAAATTATAGAGAAAGGGATAACCATTGAAAAAGATCTCATCGCAAAGGGTCTTATGAAAATCTATAAGGAAAGTAAGGACAATGGCCCTAAATCTAATGAAAAACCTCACCTATGGGCTAAAAACATACAACCATCATCAAATTCACAATCATCGTTAAACATACCACAAAACACTCAAGGTGCCATCATTCTTAGAGGACCGACTAGGCAGAACTCTATGCCACAATGAAAATACACTCCTCTAGGGGAGCCTATCAAATCAACCCGTCAAAATTGGTCTAGTCCAATCTCCTCACATTACCTAAAATTAGACAATATGAACCTCAATTCAAAATCCTCGTGGTACAAAGATAGTGAATATTGTGAATATCATAAGGACAAAGGACATGAGATTTGTAATTGCATAAAATTGAAAAACCTCATACAAGATCTCATTGACCAAGGAGCTATCACTGTTGAAGACCATCTTGACAATTCATCCAAAAATAATCATATCAAAATTATCAATAGCTCACATAATGAGAAATTAGACATATATCAAGATACTTTTCCCAAGAATGATCAAAACCATTCATCAATGTCTAGCAATTGCTCATCTCAAAATAATTACATTAATAGCATCCCAATCCACAACATATCTCTTTCATTTGACTCCATAATAGGTCATATTGAATAAGCTTTCCCACAAAAGTCCTCCATCTCTCCTTCCAATCCTTCATCGCCAAAACCTTTGCAACAACAATCCACACCATCCCCATCAAGAAAATCATCCAATAATGACACCGTTCAATATTTTCTCCAAGCTTTGGCTATCCATGATAGATAATAATGTAATCCAAGCTAATCCAAAATTTGATATACGTCAAATCTATGATCAAGAAATCCTAGAAAAAATACTAGTATTCCCTCCATCACCTACTATACCTACTCTAGAGATTCCTATTCAAAATCCATTACCACCATGCCAACATATTGAGGCTATCTAATATTCCCTTATTCATATCTCAATATTAGAACCAAATCTATGTATTCATATCTCAATATTAGAACCAAATCTATGTCAAGAACACAATCAAAAGCATAAGGAAGAAATTTCTAAAATGAATCAAGATCAAGTTACCAAAATCCTCCAATCTCATCCTATCATTGATCAAGATTCCATCTCTCTAGAATTCCATAATGATCCAATCCCTTTCCATTCCATTCATGACCTTATCCCTTTCCATTCCATCCATGATCACAGAATTAAAGTTGACCCCATCCATATTCCAATAACCTCCACTTCCGCATATGAGACACTTACTTTCCATGGATACATAAATGATCTCCCCCTTGTTCATCCAAAAAAATTTCTCTCTCTAGAAATATTTGAAAATGATGAAGCTATAATTGAGTTCATAGGACTCCATGATGACATTCCAGTAAATGACTACGAAGAGGGTTTTTATATCATCTTTGAGGCAACAAAGTATTTAGAGAAACACAAAATAAGTTCCTTAGTCCTTAAACTCATGTTGAAGATATTGATCAACAAGCTACTATAGATCTGATCAACATCCCACATAATGATGAAGCACCAATATCCTATCAACTTGGATCGCTCACTTTTTTCAGAGCAAGCATTCTTGGGTGTTGCCACAATAATGGGTTACACTTCTGGGACATCCTGATTTTTGTTGAAATCACATATTTTTAGAAAATATAATGATTTGATCCTTAAAAAGGTTCCATTTAAAGAATTTTAATTGAAGAGGGTTTGATCAAATCCCCTTGGATAGAACCCCGCTAGTTTTAAACTATACCTATAATGGAGTCTCCTCTACACCTATCAAAATATTGATAAAAAACCACTTTTGATTTACCTTTTGGGGGATCAAATGAATTCATTTAAAATTTATGTTTTGTAAGTATGTAGTCATTATTATAAGCTTCCCAAAAAGTATAATTTTAAATATATTTAATTTGATTATTATATTTATTTTCTTATTTCTTGTGAATGTAGGGTTTTCACCAAAAATCAAGCTCTCTGTTTTGCACATGTGGAAAAATAGTAGATTACCAAAAAAAAATTCTAAAAAATATCTATGCTCTTGGTATTGATGTCCTTGATGCAACAAATAAAACATTAAATTTTGATACATACCAAAAAAGTTGTGTTATAGAGTAAACCTATGTCTAAATTATTTAGTTTGACTTCAAAATTTAATTAAAATTTTTTCAATAAAACACTATGAAACCAAATGAAGGAGCTAAATATCATAGCTACAAATCTAAATTCAAAAAACATAGAATTTTATCCTTCATAGAAAAAAAGTTATGTGCTATATAGTAAACATCACTCTTTAAAAATGGTGTTTATTTTTAAAAACTAGTTATCGAAGGAGATATAAAAAGAAATGAAATTTGATTCCAATTTTTTTTTTTAAATATATTTAGAATCTATAGACAAAATTTCACAAAGCATTAGTTTGCATCATCTTCAAATTCCTCATGGTTTAGCAGTTATAGGTGTCAGAAAGTAAAGATTTAGTTAAAAAAGTTTAGTTCAATGTCAAGTTTGGCCAAAAAGTGTAACCCACTATTATGGGATCACCCTATTATTGATGAGAAGACAACCACCATTGATGATTCCCAACAATATAAATAAGAGTTAGCATCTTGTTTCCAATACAACACATATCATATTGCCAACACAATTTGTCAATGGATACAGTATCAAGGTAAAGGATTAGGCCTACATGAACAATATATTCTAGAGCTAGTATAGTTTTTTGACAATCCTAAATATGAAGGTGTCAGCTATTCATCGATCAAGAAATATAATGATGTTAGTGGTACCTCCAAGGTATTGGGAGCAACTTTATCTAATACAAACATCAAAATAGGGGCCATGAATAGTCCTTATAATAAGGTTGTTTCTATCATTCCATGCATCCATGTCATAAAACATCATTCCCAACTCCTTCAATCCATTGATTGGGATCAACAAAAGAAAAATCATTACAAAGAAAAAGATCAAAGTCTAGTTTTTGAAGCTAATAAATCCAAAGAAAAAAGTAGACACGAAATCAAAATGGATCCCAAAGAAAATTGGATTATGTAAAGCATCCAATCCAAATCCAAATCCGATAGTCAATGAAACTATGGAACCACACCAAAAAAGGTATTCCATCTATTAAAAGTGTCCACCTATGTCAAAAAAGTCTTCAATACCAACACACAAAGTGTATAAAATTGTTGGTCCCAAACACACTCGAGATCTCACATCCACACTCCATTGTCCAACATCCCAAGTTTGCAAAATAAAAAATCCTACATCCAAACTACCAAATAATTCATCCACACCTCACATTCCCCATCAAAATCTAACATCTCGCCTAAAACCCAAAAATCCCAAACCCCATATTCATGGTGTCCTGCAAGCTCACATTTATCATAAGAACTCTAATGATACTCTATCACGATGTGAGTATTTAGCTAAATCCAACCCTAGGATAAAAAAGGATCACAATAACATCCATGGGCTATATACAAGTGCCCTTATCTTGAAAAAATAAATCCTCAAGGTAGGACATTATTGGCATATTATGATAGCAACATCTACATGAACACCACTAGGTGGTCCCACATAGTTGATGATCAATAATTTTTTTTTTTTAAATGGAAAAGTTAAAGACAAAAATTGTCCTCTAGTGAAAACCATTCTTATGGTGCTTTGGGCAAATACCATGGTGAAAACCTAGCAAAACATGCATCATGTGTAGTAAAATATCAAAAAAGGAAAAAAGTAAAGATAAAAATCATCCTCTAGCGAAAACTATTCTTATGGAACATTGGGAAAGTGCCATGATGAAAACCCATTCGTGGGTGTCATGTGTAAAATTGATTATCTATGTGTACCATTAGGAGCATTTTATCTCATATTTCATGCTATTTTATCCTAACACCACTATCCATCCAATCTATTCCATTTTCATCCATTTCCCTATCTAGCTTGAACTTGAAAAAGTCTAGGGGCATATGCTTCAAAACATGCTCTTGGAAAATTCTTTATCTGGTCATTTCCTTTGACTATATATTATCACTATCCAAACTGTTAGCTTGGGTAAAACATGTTATCCTATTACGAGATAGTCCTTGAAAGTAAATCCCTTATCCTAGATCAATTTGTATAATCCCTATCGTCTCCTTCCTTCACATATCCATTTCCATCACACTAGTCCCTTCATCCACTCATAATGTTCCATACATTGCTAGACACTAGGGTTGAGTGCTTACATCTCGCTTTGGAATAAATCTTGATATATGACTTCCAGCTCACTTAGTGATTTGGACACCTTTTGAAAATCCAAAAAACATATAAGTTATTACAAAATCCAAAAACATTCAAATATTCCAAAAATCCAAAAACATTCAAATATTTAAAAAACTAAAAAAAATCACATATTCCAAAAATTTAAAATGATCAAATATCCTAAAAGATAAAAAAAAAAAAATTGAGCATTTTCCACCATCCCATGAATAATTTTTTTCCATCAAGCTCTCATTCATCACCCACAATCTAAACAACTCCAATCAACCTCATCTTACCATACACTCCAACATGATACCAAACCATCTAACAAAATTTGTTCTTAGCCTTACTACACATCTTGATCCACTTTATCCAAGAAATCATCATAGGGATGTATCCTTCCCAGTCATCGTGTTGTTCTTATCGTTAACAACACAATCCTTGTGTTGTTTTTATTATCAACAACATTATCACTATCAGCAATAAATCAATAAATCAAATCAATCAACTTTAGCTTGGCTAGCAACAAGATCTCAAGAGGTCTTCAATATCACTACACATCCAGATCCCTTCATTCCACAAACATACATAACTCAACCATCCATAATAAATCATCACCCACAATAAACCTATCATCACACTCACTTTGACAAAGAAAGCAAGAAACAAACTATTCATCATAGAAAACATTGAGCTTTCAAGAAAAATTGTAAGCTAGGATCATTGTTGAAACAACTCATGACCTACATACCAATTGCCTAAATCATCTTAATCAACATCCAAATCACTGTCTTAATAGATATCTTGTTCCTACAATATACATAATCCTAGATAAAAACTACAACCACTTTGGCAAGAGATATGATGGCTGTGCTATGTTTTGCCAATTAGTCTTTTCTTTTGATTTATTTTGTCTCATTCTATAATCTTACTAGAAGTCACCTTGATCTTTCAATATATTGGTGTATCTAGAGGAGCAAAAAATGGGGCATAGTAATTTCTTTCGTATGTTGTGTTTGTGAGACGTTATTATAATATTACCAGTTGGAAATATGATGCCATTTAATTTCAATCCTAAACATTATTTATTTCATGTATCTCCTAAGTCCTTGGAAAGTGTTCTCAAACACTACGATTAGAAAGAGATTAATTTTGGATGAAATAATCATGTTAATTGACATTTGTAATTAATTCTAAATAATAGGAGCATGTGAGGGCATCCAAGATGAGTTCCTAAATAATAGGAGCACATGGGGCACCCACATGGAAGGTGGAACCCACCTTGAGTTTAGTTAACTATTTGGAGTAAGAGATAACACTTTTGTAATGCATGTAAAGATCCTAGGAGTTAGGGATTGATGTTTACATGCATGAAGTTTAGTTTATTTTAGTTTAGTTCAAAATTAGTTTAGTTCAGTTATGGTTCAATTATCTTCAGTTAGTTTTAGTTGAATGCTAGTTGACTTTAGTTAACTTGGAATGCATGACTAATGACTTGAGTTGCATGACAGATAATAGGTGACTTCCTTAGTTAACAGGGGATGACCATTCTCGCATGAATGGTGGAGAGAGATGTTTTAGTTAACAAAGAATGAATTGGACCCAACTTGGGTGCCCAAGTTGGCTTCTTGGAATTAAATCCTTTGCATGTTAAGATATTTCAGAAGGCTAAGTTAAGTGGGCCCACTTTTGGGCGCCTACTTTGAGGATAAAGCCTTGAAGATATTTACAGAATAAAGGTTGACTTAGTACTTCAATTTGGGATGCCCAAATGGATGAAGCACATGTTTTGGCATTGTTCTTCATGGTTAAACTCTATTTGGAAGAAATAGGCATACCTTTTAGGAGATAGGGATTGAGCTTTGTAATTGTAACTCTTTTGGAGTTTACAAAGTTGTTTATTGCCTATATATCTCAAGCAAGTTGAAGAGAGTTTGTATCAATTTTATTGCAGGTTGTGAATAATATTTGTTGAAGGCAGAAGAAGCATCTCAAGGCAGAATTGGAGTTATTGTAATCTACTTCAGAGATTAAATAATACATTGATTCTTGGTGGAGTTTTTTCCCAAAAGGGTTTCTCCACGGTATATGCTATGTATCTTCTAATATCTTGTCTAATTCTTCTACAACTTCTGTCTCCATTCTACAAATGATAAAATGAATTAATCAGATAATCACCCACAAAAAATTTGTAACAAAGTACATATTTAGATCAACAAGTATAATAGTTTTACAAAGTATTAAGCTACATAAATACCTCAATTTTCAATATTACCACGGCAAATACTTGCCTCATGTGTGTCAAGGCAGCTACAAGAATAACAAACAACCGTTGCATATCATGTTCTTCATACCTTTTGTGCATAGGCCTGTCTTGCTCTAAGCTTTATTCTCTCATACATCTAAATAAGGCTTTCATATGTATAGTATGAATAAGGATAATCCTTTTATTTCCAGAGTCAAAGTCCATGCAATAGTTACGAAGCCACCCTGGTTCTTCATACCTTCCACTACATAGTGTTTAGTTGCTATATCAAAATAAGGATTGCTCTTTACATTTTTTAGCATAACCAAAAGTAAAAGTAAAATCACTTATCCATCCCATTATTAGTTGTCCATCCCATATCTCTCATCCACCCCATTACTTGCCCATATCTTGCACTATTTGATATTTGATCAACACCATTCATCTATCCATCTATTCATCTATTCATTATTATCCAAAATTTATCCACGTATCCATCATTATGAAAAATAATTTCTTCTACCTTATTGATCATACTAACTATTCTATCTCACCCACCCTCATCTCATTTTCATCATACCCTACCTTTCTTGATTCGTTTATTTTCCAACCTAACCTAATTTTCATCCTCATCTTCACTAAACCTATCGCGTTTACCTGTCGTGAGCTTGACTTAATATTTTTTTTCAACCAATCTCTCGAGGGGGAAACCTACAATCCAACCATCATCCCTTCATCCCTTGGGGAACAACGAGGCATATTATCACCAAACTTTTCCATATCAACATGTCTTTGAAACAAGACAACATGGTACATTGTCTCAAAGAGGGACAGATGCATACACCTAAAAATGTCTTAACACATTCTTTCAAATTCATCATTTCCCGTCATCATCATTAATCACACCTTTCATCACTATTAATTAAATAATTTTTAATTATTTGATTAATTAACTCATTTCCCACATTAATTAATAGTTATTTAATTATTTCATCATTATTCCTTCATCACCTTTAATTAAATAATTTTTAATTATTTAATTAATTAATCATTTTTCCTCATCCACTTTAATTATTAATTATTTAATTATTTCCAATTATTCTTCCATTTCCATGATTAAATAATTTTTATTTATTTAATTAAATCTTGTATTATCTCCTTACCTTCATAATTAAATATTTAATTATTTAATTAAATCATGCATTCCTCTCATATCTTATATTAAATAATTTCTTTTAAAATTAAATAAATTATTTAATTTATTTAGTTTACACATTCCTATGAAAAAATGAATTCATTATTTTATTTATTTGCTAATTATATCATTTTCTATCTTTATTCTTCCAAAAGCTAAATTTAGAGACCGAAGCTAAATTTAATGACCTTTGCTAAAATTAGTGAGTGAACTGAACTTCAGTCCACTTCATCTCTCCATGTAGCCTTCTACATGATCATTCTAATCTCTCATCGATCCTCATTCGTCAATCTCATTTTACATTTGACACTGTTGATCCAATATCCTTGAAATCTATAAATCATCTATCATTTGATCATTCAATCCCTCATTGAATCAACAACCAAACTATACTCAATTTTTATCACACTTTTCCTTAACAAGGTTATACTAAGGTTTTATGAGCAATCCACATATCATACTAAATAGCATAATTCTTAACTTTGTGTAAGGCTAGGCATTTTCGGTGGAGGTAAAGTAGATTAGATTTGATTTGATTTATGTTCTTATTGATTGCTTTCATTTGGATTGTGCACGCACTCTATTGAGATTATGTCTTGTTGATCATTTAAATTGGGTCGATGAATTGATTTCCTATTATTTTGAGTTCATTTGATAACTTTATCCCAAGTTCCCTATTCACATGTACCATATTACCTTTTCCAATAACTATTTTATAGGCTTATCATAGTGATGGAATCATGTAACCACAACTTCTCCCATAAGGATACTTTCTACTCAACATATTTAGGTTTCACATAGATCTACACCACTACTAACAAGGTAAATAAGTTAGAAAATTCTACTTGTTTGACTAGTTTCTCTATAAGATTAGGGATCTTTGTGTTCCATAAGGTATGTCTTATCAATGCCTTATTTTGTAGGTACATGGATTTACTTTATATTTTATTCATTTATGAATTCTCTAGATATGCATGGATTTACTTTCTAAAGAATAATACTATATTTTTTACTTTCTAAGACTTTAAAGTACTTGTTAATAAATAGATAGATAGGAAAGTAAAGATATTGATAACATATAATGGTGGTGATTTTTGCTTCAAAGATTTTGATGACTATTGCAATCATGCTAGGATTCTTAGGTAGAAAACAACTCCTTGTATTATACAACAAAATAGATTGGAAAAAGGGATGAATAATATATTTATGGACAAACCTAAAAGCATGCTAAGTAGTGCAAAACTTGAACAATGTTTATGGGTTGAAGTTATACACACTGCTTGTTACCTAATTAATGGGTCTCCCATTTTTTCTCTAGTTGAAAAAACATCCCATGAGGTGTGGATGGGTTTAAGAGACTGTTGGTTTCATATTTTAGCTCATTTTTGGTAGTGAGACATATGTTCATGTTCCTAAGAGAAAATGGTCTAAGCTTGATTTTAGGGCTAACAAGTGTGTCTTCATGGGTTATGGTGAGAACATTAAGGGCCATGAGTTTTGGGATCATGTGGCATTAAAAATGTTATAAGGAAATTTAAAAATGATGAACAACCTTATGAGAACCTAACAAAATAGAGCATTTTGATATTAAGACTAATAAATAGGAAGATGCACAAATAAAAAACCAACACGATGGACATAATGATGAAGAAGAAAGTTCATATTCAAGTTTTGATGAGGAACAACATGAGCCTCTTGTTACCCTCTTAGAAGGTCCATGAGATAATTTAATCCAATTGAAAGGTATGATCCTTTTGATTACAGTTATATATTTACTTTATTTTGTATTGATAATGAACATAAATCTATAAAATAGACTTTGTCTTTAGATGAGCACGAGTCCTAATTAGAAACTATAGAATATAAAATAAAAATTTAAGACAAATGTAACACATAAAATCTAATTGAACTACTTAATGCATATACTCCTTAATATGCTAGATATATGGATACATCAATTGAAAAGTGAAAGTTCCTTAAATATCCTAGATATATGGATACATTACACTTGAAAAATGAATACTCTCACTTAAAAGATTTAGAATTTTTGCTCGGGGAACTTAGCCTAGCTTTAGTTTAATTGTGAAGAAAAAATCCCGCTTAAAAGGAATTATCTCAACTAGTATTGAGTTTGTTATACATTTCAGAAAAAACACAGACAAAAGAATTTCGAGTTTGTGTGTTGGATGGAGAAGATGAACGGAGGAATGATGTTGGTCCATGCTTGCCGCTGCAATTTTTTCAGTCTTTCCTCTTGTAACTTCAAGGGACCACAATTCACGCTCTCGACAACGCCATTTTTGAAATCTTCTCCAGCTATCATGGCTATGTCAACAACCCAGGTCTCTCCCTACAACTCAAAATTTCTGATTATGTAAAAATTATCGCTTGCTGTTATTTACTTGAATTTTGTTTTCGACGAGGAGAAGGGTAAGGGGAAGGAGGAGGAGGAGGAGGAGAAGAAGAAATACAGAGGACCAATTCCAAAGAAGGATATAATTGAGGAATGGATATGGAAGAATGAGAATGAGGTTCGGACATCACCCATATATGTTGGGTGTATGTCGCTAGCCGTCATAATCCTCAATCGAAGCTTATCAGGAATCTCTCCAATTGCGGATGCCAGCAGGTAACCTTTACCTTCTTCAAGCTTGCAAACAAATCATCCCAATATCTCTATCATACCTGCATTCTTCTAGGTAATAAGACTTTTTTGAGGAAAATAATAAATCGCTATTATTCACCAATTTTCATTTTTTTTTTCTTTTTTCTTTTTGGGAAAAAACATGCCATTATCTCGATTATACTAGCATTCTCCTAGGAAATGGATTTCTTTGAGAAAAAAGCAATAGCTAATTTTCGCCAATATTTTTTTTCGCAAACTTATTTCCCAAATATTTTTGACATTTTCGAATGAAGTTTGCTTCAAATTCTATAATTCATCTTGATGATGGTACCCGAAACAAAATTGTTCCTATAAATTTGTTTGGGTAGTTGTTATCCAGAAATGTTCTCTTGAAATTTTAATGGACAACAGAAGCTTGAAGCTCCCAATATGTTTTCTCTTCTAGAATTTGCAGAAATGTTTTGCATTTGACGTAAAGTCTCGAGGTTTTTAAGATTATTATTATTTTAATCGATTAAGCAGGGATTCTATGGGGGTCCTCACCCATGACAATGGACAAAATACATATATCGAGAAAATTGGCTTACCAGCCAAACACTAACAGACTAAACCAGAGAAGGCTGGTTTCTTGGTCACTGAAAAACATAGAGATTGCTAACCGAACAACCTAGAGCCAGCAAAAGCTAGGCAGGAGAATAACTAACAGCACTCATGAGCAAAACATTAAACATAAAGCATAGCAGAACCTCCGAACCCTAATTGAGCTTGGAAACTCCCAACACCCACACCACCCGCATATTCCTTAACATTACAAAGAAAATCTTTCCAAATTACAGTTGAACTGCCTTATCCTTAGGTTGAGGAGAGGGACTTTCCAGACAGTCATCTAGCTGCTGAAATTTGACTCCACAGGTAGCCTCCATAGACGGAGTCATCCTGCACAAAGTATCACCTTCCAGCAAGGGAAGATTGAAAGCACTTGTGACTTCCAATTTGCCCCTGGTATGGGTTCAGATAGAGGCAGAGAGCTTGAACATCCTCCAATTGATGCAAGACTGCTAACAACTTCTTACTAAGCAGACTAATATCACCCATTGTGGCAACTTGATTCAAAACATCCTTAGCTAAAGGAGGAGAAACACCAACTTTACCCACCACAAGAGCAGGAAAACCATCCTAGGAAGCAAGATATGCAGAATGAATTTCTCTCAACAACGTTGTTAACTTTTTCATCAAGCTTCTGTAGAAAATCCACATGAATGGAGGCCCTTGATTGAGCTGCACCTATATTTCCCAGGCCCTGATGACTAGGACCGCACTTGACCAATATAGCATCCGGATTATAACAATTGAAAATATCCTTAAGTGCCAATTGGAAACCGAGCCTATAGTAGTGGTTCTGGAATTTGCTACTAGACCTTCTTTGAGCCATAGCAAGAAAAACCTGGAAGCAAAAGAAGACCACCACCAAACAGATCACTCCCAATATACCTCATGGAAAATGCAGAAACAAACAACCTAACATCGAAGACACCCACTTCAGACCAGGTAACCAAACTGTGAATGAAGCTGGCTCTTGAAACATGAGCCGATACACTGTAGCGTCATCCACCAGCTGCCACATCTCACAAGCCAACCACAGCAGAATTGAAGAGGGTATATTGGCATTAATGAATCCACTCCTACATTAATGGTAGTATGCAATAGAAATCATGATTTAGTCACATTGAAAAAGGAATGATCAATACAACATTAAGGGGTGATAATAATTATTTCAGGTAAACAAAGCTTTAATAAAATTTAAAAAACCCGTACCAAAACCACCAATCACCAAAAGGCACCAAAGCCCTAATGAAGGAGGCGAATTAATCTTTAAAAGAGCTCCCTATCCATCCCAACAATCTGATCTCTCATTGATGAGAGCTAAGAAAGGAGATTGTTCAATCTCAGCACTAGCCAAAAGATCAGCCATTCTATTACAGTCACAATAGCAATATGTGAAGAAGACAGCGGTGAAATATTTACACAAGGATAAAGCTTCATCCAATAAACTCCTTGACTTCCAACTTGGATACACCACTTTGGATAAACCTTGAATAAACATCGAAGAATCACCCTCCATTGTAAGGTACCTGCATCCATTTGAACCCAAAGCAAGCCCCTTGGTAACCATAACCAATTCAGCTTCATTGTTAGTTCTATTCCCCAAGAAGAAAGAACCATAGAAGCAAATAGTTTTCTTAGGAATTTCTCGGCACACAAAAAGATAATGATATTTTCAATTTCTCAGAATATTGTTAGGAACTGAAAAATGCAATAAAGTTATAAAGAAAAAAAAGAAATAATTGATATTTTTTTACATTTAAAGCCATCATAATTGCATAGAGAGAGAGAGTGAAAGTATACAAGAGTGTACATCATAAATTTTGAAATATGGATTTGTTTCATTAATTTTGAGATCATTGATAACAGATAATTGTAATATAAATCTCTTTAACAATGTTAATAACTCTGCCAGAATGATGATGAACCCTTTTATGCAATAAAACACAGCTAAGGTAAATATGACCTGTCAACCCTACCATTCTCTATCAAGTCCAAGAGACTAATCTATACATGAAATGGTAACTTCAGTTAACAACAACAATCTCCCTAATGCAATGCCCCTACCAAGAAATTTTAACCAACTTGCAATTGTTTCAATTTTTGCACACAGACATTTTGTCAAACACTTGGTGGAACATAGGAATTTGTGAATTTACTGATTATGAACACTCTAACTAACAATTAATATCATAGGCATTTTGGCAAATAGTTGTTATGCATCCATTTCACAACTAAATCATCACTCAAGTCTCAGAGAATAATATTGAATTGCTAATTCCTCTATTTCTGATTAAAATATACATATAATTTCAAGGGATACCACACAGCATGCCGATGTAAAGTCAGAAGTACATATATAAAAATGAGAAATAATTTCCTAACCTTTAAGCTATAGCTTGTAAGGCTATGAACGATGCTGGTTTGAGTGCAAACACTTCTGAGAATGCCGGTACAGCTGTAGTAATTATTTGTGCCCTAAAGTTTTGAACAATATTGGTATGTGTAGAAATTCTGCCCTCTATTACACCTGTTACAACAGTAATAAATTCCTTATATTTTCCAAATTTGATGCCAACAATCAAATTGCCAAAGTGAAGGTCTTCACAAAGTCTAAGAAAGAAATGATTTCGAAAACCCCACAATATCACCAAACTCTCCTTACTTCCCTTCTAATACTTGCTAAAACTTTACCTTAAGGGTGGCAGCCAGCTTGAAATTTGCTAAAGACTAGGATAAAGGCATTGATTCCCCTTATTTCGTCTTAAATCTCAATCACCTCTCTTTAAAGATATATGATATGGCTGCCTTCTACTTAGTGTAGTGGTATGGCCAACTTGCCTTGCCAATCATAGCATAAATGGTATGGCAGGTTCAGGTCATCGGCATGAGAATATTCTTATTATTGTTTTGCTCAAATGTGAATTCTGATTATGCCCAGATAACCTTACATTCTCAGGATATCAATCTTTATGAAAGTTGGTGCTTTCCAAAAATAACAATTTTCTCCAAGAAGAGTGGAGTGCTCCCAGAATGTCGAAATTGCATTCAGAAAGTACCATTGGACCCATCTTGATCTCCTGAGGTCACTGCCATTATCAGAATTTCTTTCCAAAAAATTAGGAACTCTCCAAGGAAGTTGGAGTTTTCAAAGATGTTGGAATGGGTCAGAAAAGGGGACATTACACCTAACCTCTTCAAATACCTCTTAAGTTTAAGTTAGTGGCAACAATCATGCCTGGCATTTCAAGAATAAGTTGCTGGTTCTGGTTTTCGTTCGGGTTTAGGGGTCGGTTCGTGGGTTCTGCTAAATTATTTTTGGGGGTTTGGGTTCATTAGTACAAAAAACATATATATGCAGCCTAGAAGCATGAAGTAGGATTAGAATATGACATAACATCATATAAACAACAAAATCATTATAAACTTGAATGTCATTTAAAACATTTAAACATGTATGTTAATATTCATCATTCAAACTTCAAGTTCAATATTACAACACTTTTAATCATCAAATGGATTATCTAAATCGTCAATATCATTGTCAACATTGTCATTAGATGATCTAGGAATACTAGATGAAACACAAGCAATGCCAGTGGCACTACCATTAGCACTACTATCGTGCTCATAATAGCTATCGAACTCCTCATATGCAATATGGTGGGAAGTGGAAGCACCCAAGTCAATATGCTCTGGCTCTATATCCCGCAACTTCTTCTCCCCTTCCTTGTAGTCACGTTGTTTGTGTGAAAGGAGATGTAAGTTGGAATGCTCATATACTAAGTTCTCTGCTCTTTTTGAGAGCAATTTATTGTGCTTTATTGAGTGGATGAAAGAATATGTGCTCCAATTCCTCTCAGATGCAGATGAACTAGCAACCTATGAAGACAAAGTAAACAATTAAAGTTATACATTATAAGAAAAATAAAAAATTATAAATGAAAATTTAAAAACTAAAATATGAAAATTTATTAAACTTGTTACAAAATTTTGATTGTGAGGGGCTGCAGATGTTGGAAGTATTGGCCATGGAAGTACCACCAACTATGAGCATCCTTTAAGAACCTATCATGAAGAGCCTCTATACCTTGACCATTTGAGTGCACAAAATCAATGAACTCATTTGTGACTATACCTCGCAATTCAGGATCAGGGAAGAGTCTCGTGAATGCTGCCTTATACCCTTCAGCCACTTCAAAATCTCTATATGGAGGAAGCCTTCCTGGCACAAAAAGAATCTGACTACTATAGTATTTTGAAGACAATGCAAAGGCAAGAAGATGTAATGGAGTTGTCATTTTGTTCCATCTTTCTTCAACAATTGTGTGCACTTGTTTAAAGAAAGTCTCTTCAAGGTCTTGCTCTTTCGCATTGGTGGTGCACTTCATCTTCTCAAGCATTGAGTCAATGCCAACATATATCTCTCCAATGCATGGCTTGTCCATGTCAGTATAGCGAATCATACTCAAAATGGGCTCGGTGAAGCTAAGGAGATACTCTACACGATCCCACCATGAGTCATCTAATATCATCCTCTTAATTTTTGTTGCCCTTTCAGTGCTGCTTTGCGTCCATATAGACCAATTTTGGCTAATCACCATGCTAGAAAGTGCCTCTCTAACTTTCACAAGTCGTCTGAAGAAGATTGTGTTAGAGGTAAAACGGGTCTCTGCAACCTATTACAAATTAAAAAAAATAATTAAAATTTAAAAACAAACTTTAAAGAAGAATTAGAATACACAATCAAATTATGAAAATGTAAATATTACTTCACTTACCTTCGATAGCTCCAATTTTGAAAATGATCTAAAGATCCCTTGAGACATGTGGTGCTTGGTGATGAACATTTGGATGTCCTCCGCCTTTGCATACAATTCTTTGATCCAAGGAATTTTATTCTCAATCTTTCGTAGCATAAGATTGAGTGAGTGGACTACACAAGGTGTCCAAAAGATATGTGAATATCGTTCCTCAACCAACCTTGCAGCTCTACAATTCTTGGTGTTGTTCGTTATAACTTGAACAATGTTGTGGGGTCCCACTTCCTCAATGGCTGCAATGAGAATATCAGCAATAAATTGTCCATCTTTTACTTGCCCCTCATAATCCACAACTTTCAAAAACATTGCCCCTTTAGGGGACATCGCTATGACATTGATCAATAGTCGATTTTTTGAATCTTTCTAACCATCTGAAACAATGGACACACTTATCTCAATCCAGGAATCCCTTATGGGCTTCAATGAATCTTCAACCATCGTGACCTCTTTTTCCAATGAGGTGCCACACACCTTATCATAATTTGGGCCCTTGAACCCTTTTGGAGCTTCATTAACTGTTCTCAACATCTTTTTCCAATATGGAGAGCGAACAACATTAAAAGCTATTACATTTGCATGTATACATCTTGCTAAATTTTAGTCGGCAATGGCTCAACTCTCATTTTGAAATGCAAGTTCCAAAGGCCCCTTTGATCTTTTGTTTATAATGGGTTGTTGTAATATCCCCATTTTAGGGTTCTCTTGCTCTGCAGTTGGTGATGTCTTTCTGGGTTTGTGTCTGCCTGGTCAGAGGGGTAATCTAAGGTTACCAGTGAGTTCAAAAGGTGTAGAGGAGTTCTACGATGCTCTCAAATGTTATTTTCGGCTTTTGGTTTGGGCTCCAAGATTCTTGGAGAGAGTGTCTATTTATAGGAAGTCACCCGGTTGGCTCCGTTCATCTATATTTTTCATCAGGATCACTCCTGTGCAGTTAGTTTCCAATTTCGATGCATTTTGACAGTTTTCGCAAGTTGAGTGTATTAATGATTAATATTAATTAAATTACTCAGGTTGCCAAATATTAATTAAAATATTTAAAATGGGCTTAAGTATTATAGCTCGTTGGAATCGAGATGAGATGCTTTTACTTATGGATGCATTAAATAGGGGCCTTGCGTGTCAAACTATGATTATTTTAATGAAAAGGTCATTTTTGGAGTTAAAAGGGTAAAAAGTGAATTTTAAATTAGAAGCCTTTAGAGAGTTTGGCGGGAAAAGTATAAAAGGAGGTTATGAGAGCTCATTTGGTTATGTTGGATTATTCTATTTCTTTTCGAAGCCCGTGTGGGTCTAGACATTGAACTAGGTTCATCTTAGCCTTCTAGAGGATGAAATCCCTCTTGGAGAAGATTGGCCTCGGTGGTGAAAGATTCTCCTTGGTTAGTTCGGTGTGGCTCATTCAGATTTACAATTTCAGTGGAAAAGATTTGTAGGTATGAATGGAGTTTTAATTTATGAAGATTTTGTAGGTTTTATGACTTCTTAAAGCCTGCTACAGTACTTCTGCTACAGTACCGTTGCTACAGTGCTAGGTCTTTGTTATAGGTATGTGGGTTTATTTATTGCTGGCGTGAGTTCTTCAGATGATTGGTGTGAGTTCTACAGATGATTGGCGTGAGCCAAAGACCTAGGCGCTGCTTCCTGTCATCATTTATAACTTCATTTGGCTCGCACGTGAAGGTTTTGTGCATTGAAGAAGGTCACAGGAGGGATTAGAAGCTGGGTGTGAGTTTTTCCTTGGACTTTGGAGTCTCCATTCAACTGTACACTACTGTGCATCATTTTCAGGCCCAACGAGCATACCCAGGCTTTGTATGTGGCTGTAGAGGTCTCCAGAATCTGCTGTTATCTTAGCACCGCAACTTGAAGATCATAAACTGGTATTTTTCTTATGTTATCATGTCTATTATTGACTGAAATTAGTTTAGAACTTTTGCTGTGTGAAATCAGACCATTGAATGTGCGCATACCAGCCTGTGTAATGTTCAGAACTGTATGTTATTACTTCGGTAATCTGAAACTCATTAACGGAGCAATTTATTAGTTGTAGTAAATTCTCAGATACTAAATACTAGAAGTTTCATGCGGGCTGCTGTTCATTTCTGAGTCTAGTTCATGAATATCTGCTCTTATTTGAAGCTCAGTCTGAACCTGTGTTAGCTTGGAATATATTTCTGTTCTTACACGGTCTTGTTCAGTCAAGTATACCAGAAATGAAGTGTTATGGTTGGTTATCAGATTTGCATGATTATCTCTTTGAACTTTTTATCATTGGATGAATTATTTATGAACTGAACTTGATAAATTGGAACATATACCAAACTGAAAACATTGAGCAAAAAGTCACAAGTCAAAACTCAGAACGGGGTTGGCCATTACAGTGGTATCAGAGCCAATATGTTTTGCCAGCCTGTTGGGTAGTTCAGAGGTTGAGTTTTGTTGAAGTTCATAGCAGCTTCAGGCGAATCCTTCCAGCCCAGGTCACATGGAGATAATAATTAAATGCTAGCCATCGGCTATTTAATTATTATATGCGACTTGATAAAGAGACACATACATTGATTATTGTATTTTAATTATTTGTATTTGCACAAGTTAATGAAGAGGTGTGAATTGATTATGAGGCCGACCTCATTCCTCCTTGGGACGTGATTTATCTAAGAGGCTCGATTCTTTATGGGGACGACTTATATTTCATTGGATGCGTCTCTTTGTAAGGCTGACTTACTTTGGAAGGTGGCGTCTCTTCATATGATATTTATATTCGATGGGTTTCTCTCATTCATCATTCATTCTACATTGTTCTATCTTCAAGTTCTTCAAGTGCGAGTTTGTGCAAAGAGCAGATTGTGATCTGAGTAAAAGGCAGAGATAATTATTGGCAGTTTATAATTACTCAGTTCTGTATTGCATCAGATTGTGATGCTGTGTATTGGCCTTCTTATTGGCCTATTGTAAAGGAGATTCATTTATTGATTCAATAATATAAGAGATATTATTGGCTGGGTTTTTCTCCCTCAAGAGGAGGGTTTTCCCAAGGTATCTGCTGTGTACTGTGTTGTTTTTGAATTAATTTTTGTGCATTCAAATCTGTTCACTAAATTTAACATGGTATCAGAGCGGGTTTGAGAAGATCGTGATCAGATTTGATACTATAGCGATACTCCATTCTCTTTGTATTAATTCTTTGTCTATCTCTACCTCAATCAAGATGGTGAACGGATTGAAGATCGAGGATAGACTCGAGGGAGCATCCAACTATACATCATGGAGGTTTAGGATAATGCTCACCTTAGAAGAGAATGATTTGGCTGAGTTTGTGGAGACCAAAGTTCCCGAACCTAAAGAGGAAGAAGAGAAGTTGCAATGGAGGAAGAAAGACATCAAGGCAAATAAGTTGTTGGTCAACAACACTAGCCGGGCACTTGCGCTGAAGCAACAACTTCACCATGTGAAGATGGCGAAAGGAGAAACAGTGATTGCCTACTTCATGAGGATTTCAGAATTGAGAGATCAACTCTCTACAATTGGTCATGTGGTCAATGATAAAGACTTGACGATGCTTGCTCTCAACGGTTTGCCATTATCATGGGAGTCCTACATTCAAGGAATTAGTGCAAGATCCAAACTTCCGAAGTTCGATCGCTTGAGGGCCGATTGCATTCAAGAAGAGTCAAGATTGGTGGCTAGAGGCGTTGGTCAAAGTTCATCTAATGAAGATATTCATTTTCTCGCCTCAAAAGCTTCGAAGAAGAAGGGAAAAGATGGAAAGAAAGGATTCTTCAAGAGGAATCGAGATAAAGGAAATGATGGTGCTCCCCCTTCCAAGAAAAAGAGAGATTTGTCCAAGATCCAATGCTTTAGGTGTGATAAGTTTGGCCACTTCGCTAAGCATTGTCCAGCTAGACCTAAGCAACAAGCCACCGTTGCAGATGTTGATGATGCTTCTCCACAAAAGGATTCAAGTGAATATTTGTTCTACTCGGCATTGTCAAGCAGTGTACCTATCAACACCAACACTTGGCTGATCGACAGTGGTGCTTCTAGACACATCACTGGTTTTAAGGAGCACTTATCAAGCTTGGTGGAGAGAGATTCTTCTGAACAAGTCATCATTGGAGATGATGCTAGCTACTCTGTAAAAGGGATTGGGACCTCTACACTTCATTTGGATTCCGGCATCACACTTCAGTTAAGCAATGTCCTTTATGTTCCAGGAATCAAAAGCAATCTCATTTCAATTTCAGCCTTAGAAGATAAAGGATATCAAGTTGCCTTCTCCAAAGGCAAAGTACTTGTGTGGATGGAGAATTCTAGCTTCAAGGATGCTCAAGTAATTGGAGTTAGACATGAAAGTCTTTACAGGCTTTGCACGCGTCCTCTACAAGCATTGGTCCATGATTCTTCAAGTCTATGTGATCTTTGGCATCGGAGATTGGCTCACCTACACTTCCGAGCCTTACCTATCATGGAGAAGATGGTGTCGGGTCTTCCTAAGTT
This sequence comes from Sequoia sempervirens, assembly GCA_007258455.2. Lineage (NCBI taxonomy): Eukaryota > Viridiplantae > Streptophyta > Pinopsida > Cupressales > Cupressaceae > Sequoia > Sequoia sempervirens. Next base: position 6,916,801 of record VDFB02000011.1, read on the forward strand.
CAATCAAGAGCATGAAGGAACTTGCAAAGGTTGTGCATTAGGTAAGAATATAAAAGCTCCTTTCCATAGTAGAGAAAATAGATCTAAGTGCATTTTAGACCTTATTCATTATGATTTATGTGGACCTATGTCTGTTCCGTCTTCGAGTGGATTTTTGTATTATGTTTTGTTTATTGATGACCACTCTAGAAAGATTTGGATTTATTTTTTGAAAACTAAAGAGTCTGAGGAAGTGTTAGGAAGGTTTAAGGAGTTCAATGCCTTGGTAGAGAATCTTTTTGGTAAAAGAATCAAGGTCCTCAGATCAGATAATGGTGGAGAATACACCTCTGGCAACTTTAGGGACTTTTGTATTGATGCAGGGATTAAGAGGGAGTTCTGTGTCCCCTATAATCCTCAACAGAATGGTGTTGCAGAAAGAAAGAATAGGATGATTGTGGAAGCAGCGAAGGCCATGATCCATGACCAAGATTTGCAAACCTTTTTATGGGCAGAAGCTTCCAGGACGGCTGTATATGTTCAGAACATAAGTCCTCACAAGGTCTTGGAGAATATGACTCCGGAAGAAGCCTTTACAGGAAAGAAGCCTGAAGTCAATCATTTGAGGATCTTTGGATGTCCTGTCTATGTTCATGTTCCAAAGGAAAAGAGAACAAAGTTGGAGCCTTCCGGCAAGAAGGGAATATTTGTTGGCTACAGTGAGACATCAAAAGCCTACATGATTTACATTCCAGGATAGAAGTAGATCGAGATCAGTAGGGATGTCACATTCGAGGAAGATGTTGCATTCAAGAGATCCAGGGGCATTCATATGGAGATCGATAATGAAGAGTCTCCTTAGGATATGGAAGTTGACCATACTCTTGAGATTCAGAGGGAGACTTCAGAACCAAAAGAAGATATTGATCCTGTTGAACCCTTGGAACCTACTAATGGGCCTACTGACTTTGTTATTGGGAGAAAGAGACCTTTATGGGCCAGGCGTACTATGCAAGAGGCTGAAAGTTTTGCAGCTCCTAGAGGCACATTCAGAGAAAGTAAAAGGCCACATAAGTTCTCCAGTTATGTTGCCTTAATGAGTCAGATTATTGAATCCGAGCCTACCTGTGTTGAGGAAGCATCTAGTCAACAGGTTTGGAGAGATGCTATGGTAGAGGAGTACCAATCAATTCTCAAGAATGATGTTTGGGACATTGTTCCTAGACCCGAAGGCAAGTTTGTGGTATCTTCAAAATGGCTCTTCAAGATCAAGCATGCTGCAGATGGGAGCATTGAGAAGTACAAGGCAAGATTTGTGGCTTGTGGGTTTTCTCAGAAAGAGGGAGTTGATTATGAAGAAACATTTGCTCCTGTTGCTCGCTATACTTCTGTTAGAACCATCATTGCTATTGCTGGATCTAGAGGATGAAAAATTCACCAGATGGATGTGAAGACAACGTTTCTGAATGGTGTGATTGAGGAAGAAGTTTATATCAAGCAACCTGATGGATTTGAGGTTCATGGGAAGGAGTCTCATGTTTGCAAGCTGAAGAAGGCCCTGTATGGTCTTAAGCAGGCTCCTCGCGCATGGTACGAAAGGATTGATCGTTACTTGTCAAGTTTGGGCTTCTTGAAGAATGATGCTGACTCTAATCTCTACTTCAAGGTAATTGATGGTGAAGCTTTAATTTTGGTCCTTTATGTTGATAACTTGATTCTTACTGGAGAAGTTCACCTTATTCTCAAGTGTAAGAAGGATTGGTTTCAGAATTTGAGATGAAGGACCTTGGGCTCATGCATTACTTCCTTGGCTTAGAAGTCTGGCAGAAGCCAAATGAGATGATTCTAAGTCAAGGGAAGTACACCATTGACATACTTAAGAGGTTTGGCATGATGGATTGCAAATCCATGTCTACACCCATGGAGACCAACCTACATAAATTAAAGGAGGCTGCAACTAGTTCAGACTTGGTGGATCCTACATTGTACAGACAGTTGATCGGGTCCTTGATGTATCTAGTTAACACTAGACCAGATATCTATTATGCTGTGAGTGCACTTAGTCAGTTCATGTGTGAACCAAGACAGATACATCTTGTTGCAGCTAAACATATCCTGAGATACTTGCAAGGCACAGTTGGATATGGGTTGAGATACTCTTCAGATGCAGACTTGGAGTTGCATGGCTATACTGATTCTGATTGGGCAGGGTGTGTCACTGATTGGAAGAGTACCTCTGCTTGTTGCTTCAGTTTGGGGTCTGCCATGATTTCCTGGTGTAGCAAGAAGCAGTCATCTGTAGCATTGAGTACAACAGAGGTAGAGTATATTGCAGCTTGTATGGCAGCTCGGGAAGCAGTGTGGCTTTGTAAGCTCCTTGCAGGATTGTTTGGACAATCAATGGAGCTTACTATCATTCATTGTGATAACAAGAGTTGCGTGAAGCTCTTTGTCAATCCTGTGTTTCATGACAGAACCAAGCATGTTGAGATCAAGTACCACTATATTAGAGATATGGTACTGTGGAAGGCTATGCAGTTGAGGTAGATTAGCATTGATGAGCAGACGGCAGACATTCTCACCAAGCCTCTCTCCAGAATCAAGTTTGTGTACTTTCAAGATAAGCTTGGTATGGTGGAGAATCCAGCCTTAACTAAGAAAGAGTCTCAGTATCAGTGAGCCTATTTAACGAGTTCTTCTCTGTGGGAGAAGTTCGAGGTAAAATCCCTTGTTAATGCATTTCTCATTTAGAGAGATTTGAGGTGCAAGCCCTTGTTAATGCATTTCTCTTTGAGATTTGAGGTGAAAGCCCTTGTTTCCACCCTCTAAGAGAGTCATGGTGGATGTCATGTGTGTGAATCCATGACACATTTTGTACTTGTGTTTCACCCTCTGGGAGAGCCATGGTGAAAGTCATGTTGAGGTGACAACATCACGCAAGTGATGAACACTTGTACACACCATAGTATGGTTGTAGCCATTATGGTTGATATCGTGTTGAGGCGATATCTAATATCACGATGAGGTGATATTCTTCTTTTCCACATTTGGTTGTAGCCATTGTGGTAGACATCATGTTGAGGTGATATGTCTTGTGCAACTGGAAGTATCCTCCCTAGCTGAGAGGGAGTGTTGAAGTTCGTAGCAGCTTCAGGCGAATCCTTCCAGCCCAAATCGCATGGAGATAATAATTAAATGCTAGCCACCGGCTATTTAATTATTATATGCGACTTGATAAAGAGACACATACATTGATTATTGTATTTTAATTATTTGTATTTGCACAAGTTAATGAAGAGGTGCGAATTGATTATGAGGCCGACCTCATTCCTCCTTGGGACGTGATTTATCTAAGAGGCTTGATTCTTTATGGGGACAACTTATATCTCATTGGATGTGTCTCTTTGTAAGTCCGACTTACTTTGGAAGGTGGCGTCTCTTCATATGCTATTTATATTCAATGGATTTCTCTCATTCATCATTCATTCTACATTGTTCTATCTTCAAGTTCTTCAAGTGCGAGTTTGTGCAAAGAGCAGATTGTGATCTGAGTAAAAGGCAAAGATAATTATTGGCAGTTTATAATTACTCGGTTCTGTATTGCATCAGATTGTGATGCTGTGTATTGGCCTTCTTATTGGCCTATTGTAAAGGAGATTCATTTATTGATTCAATAATATAAGAGATATTATTGGCTGGGTTTTTCTCCCTCAAGAGGAGGGTTTTCCCAGGGTATCTATTGTGTATTGTGTTGTTTTTGAATTATTTTCTGTGCATTCAAATCTGTTCACTAAATTTAACAAGTTTCAGTTGCAAATAATGGCATCATTGAGTGAAAAAGAGTTGGGAAAAACACTTTTTAATGCAGGTACAAAACTTGAACACCTACCTCAGTCAAAAGGGGCTCTTCTTAGCACTTTGGAGGAAGTAGAAAGGTTTTTATACATGGTTAATCAATTACTTTCTTAGATGTTGCAACTAGCCATGACACCATTGGTGCATTCCTTGCTTAAGCCAACGCTTATGAGACATCAGGATAAAAATGTGAGACTACTAGTCACCAGTTGTCTTAGTGAGTTGACAAGGATTATAGCTCCTAAGGTTCCCTATGAAGATGGCATAATGAAGGAGGTTCTACAATTGATTGTTGAGAGTTTTCGTGGGTTACATGATGACCAAGTCACCGAGGCCCTTCCTTTGGTAGGAGGGTTAAGAAATTAGAAGTAATGGTGAGAGTTAGATCTTGTTATTTTTTGATTCATTTAGAATGTGAAGATCTTATTCTCCAGATGTTTCATTATTTCATAGCATCCATCAGTAAGGATCATGGAGAAGTTTTGTTTTCTTACATGCAAACCATTATGGCCCTTATCATTGATGATTATGATACTATTCCCCAGCTCCTTGTATGAAACATCTGGAGAATAAGATCTTCACATTCTAAATCAATCAAAAAATAACAAGATCTAACTCTCGTCATTACTTCTAATTTCTTAACCCTCCTACCAAAGGAAGGGCCTTGGTCATCAGGTAACCCACGAAAATCTCAACAATCAGCTGTAGAACCGCTTTCATTATGCCATCTTCATAGGGAACCTTAGGAGCTATAATCCTTGTGAACTCACTAAGACAACTGGTGACTAGTAGTCTCACATTTTTATCCTTATGTCTCATAAGCGTTGGCTTAACCAAGGAATGCATCAATGGTGTCATGGCTAGTTGCAACATTTGAGAAGGTAATTGATTAACCATGTATAAACACCTTTCTACTTCCTCCAAAGTGCTAAGAAGAGCCCCTTTTGATTGAGGTAGGTGTTCAAGTTTTGTACTTGCATTAAGAAGTTTTTTTCCCAACTCTTTTTCACTCAATGATGCCATAATTTGCAACTGAAACTCAACCTATGAACTACCCAACAGGCTGGCAAAATACATTGGCTTTGATACCACTGTAATGGCCAACCCTGTTTTGAGTTTTGACTTGTGACTTTTTGCTCAATGTTTTCAGTTTGGTATATGTTCCAATTTATCAAGTTCAGTTCATAAATATTTAATCCAATGATAAAAAGTTCAAAGAGATAATCATGCAAATCTGATAACCAACCATAATGGCCCTTATCATTGATCATTGATGATTATGATACTATTCCCCATTATGGGATAGTGTTGGTGTATGTTTTATCATCCACTAAACACACAAAATAAAATGTCCAAAGACACTCTATCCTCTCTTGAACAAAATCACTGCTTATGCTAAGATTGCGAGAAGATCATATGGCGACTCCAAGGTTTCTTTTGTCAGGTCTTGACGTGTGGATAAGCTCAATGGGCGTTGTGATATGTTGGTAATACACAAAGGGACTTACGTTAACAAATCTCTTACAAGCTAGGGCTTAGACTAATTTGACAATAATGCTCTCTTTTTTTTTGTTTTTCGGTTTAGGATTTAAAAAAAAATGCAAAAGGATAAGGGTCTAGAAGTTCTAATCTACTCCTAAGAATTCAAGAGACGGTAAAGATTAGGTGAAACTAATAACCACGCTTTGCTTTGCCTCACTAGGATAACTACACAAATTAGGTGCAATCTTCGTACAATACTCATCCAGACAGAAGTTAAGCATCCACAACTATAAGCTCAAGCTAACTTTACGCATTGAATAAAAATCATCTATTCAAAGAAAGTATGAGCTAAGTTTCACCATAAATCAATACTATCAAATCTTGCATTCATCTAACATACATTCAAATCAAATTCTATTCTAATTCTAATCTATTGTTGAAGGAGATATGTAACCTTGCTACCACTTGACAATAAGAAGGATTCAAAGCAAATCATGCATAAGAGCTTTTATTATCCAAAGTAGCTATACGCAACAATTTCATAAACTCTCTTCACCAAATGAAAATGAGAGAGCAAGAGTTTATATAGAGTTTCTGAAAGTAAATGAAAGGCCGAGATCAAAACAAATTAACGGCCAAGATCAAGACATATCAACCCTAATTAGGGATTCCTAAAATAACATCAACATCCATTGCATGAAAGACAAGTGGCGCCAGGAGCTATTTTCAAGGAAGTGCATCTCTATCCTCTCGGGCGGTAGTGTGTTCAATGAACCTGGACACGATCGAGATGGCCTCTTCTATCGTGACCTGCAACAACATGTTTACTTTGAATTCCAACCCGTCCAACTCCTCAGCACATCCAACAAAAGTATTTTCCCATTCCAATTCCTGTTTTAGGAAGACATCTTGGATAGACAAGAAGTTCGCCACCTTAGTCAAATTCTGCCTTAGGATTGGTCCAGTGATGGTGGAGAAGATTTCCTGAGCTCTGTGCTTTAGATTTTCGAGCTGCATGTCATTCTCCCGGATGAGCTCCTTCTCAAGTACATCCGCAACTATGAGGAAAATCTTATTCTGAACCTCTTTAATCTGCTCTTCAACTTTGACTCCATCAGATTTCGTTCTTTCCAAGACCTCACTTCGTGCTGTCAATGCCCAATACAAGGTGTGGAAGTCATAGGCGGCGCCTGCTACGATTATCTTCCCATCAATCAACTCCTGTTTTGGAATTCCCTTTAGCACTCTAAGGCATGGAATGATTCTATCGTGAACATCTTAGAGGTTGTCCCAAGCTTCTGTTATAACAACAAGTCTGGAAAGCAATGAGGAAGTCTGTCCATAAGCCATTGTCAATCTCTCCATAAATGTAGTCGCTTCCTCGCTCTTACCCACCATCCACTCCTTAGTTTCTTTAGCCGTGACCATCTCTTCTTCAAAGTCCTTGGCTGCTTCCTGTGAAGAGTTCAAAAGTGGAGGAGCTACTGCGTCGCCCTGATTGAGAGGTTTGGTCAGGTGTGTTGGCGTTTAAATTCGCACCTTTGGAATGCGTATTTGAAACGGACAGCTATGCACAGATAAACTGCTCTTCAAATTAGGAGGGGAAGCTCCCTCTTGCTGATGGTGTTTGAAAGAAAGTAAACTAAAACTAAGTTGCCTATCTTTTTGATCAGCTTAGAGCACAAGGTTTATTAAACACAAACGCTGTAGCTGAGATTTTCCGATTTTAAGGACTTCAACTACGACTAACTTAAACTAAAGACGTTTCTGGCTTCTCAAGTAATAGCAGAGCAAGAGAAACTAGAAATGGACAAGGTAGATTTTCTGACAAAATACTTTAATGAACTATCTCTCAACAAACACCTACTTACTTCAATGCAAGTTGAAATCAAGATCATAAAAGTAGAACACAAATAACAGAAACCTGAGATTTTATATCAAGGCAAAGGAGGCTCGTGATTTTATTACTCAAATTTCTAGAACAAGCTCACTTCTAACATGCCTGGAACAAGAAATTGCAGCTAAAGAGGCTTGCAATCTTTCTCTTCACACAATAGAAACAACAATCACACTAACTCCTTGTTGGCTAAAGAGGCTCAACAATTTGCTTATCACAACACAATTGAACAATACTTGAGTAACAAATAGAAGGCACAATAGGCTTAGCGTTTTGTTCTCACTAGCACGGTTTTAACACAAAGTGAACTGAAACTGAATAACAACGTGCTGCAATACAGGCTCGCAATTTGCTATCACAATGACTGTTAAAAAAACTAATGAGCAAAGGCTCTTATTTATAGACAAGCAGAGGAGTAGGGAACCCTAAAATCTCCTTGCTTTCACAAACTAGGGCTTGCTCAGCAAGCAAGCTTTATTACTAAATCTAGAAAGAAGATAACATCTAAAACCCTAGAAAGCAGAAAAAGCGGGAAACGCCAACTATTACATCTTATTTTCTTTCTCTTCTCAAAGAATGGATAAGAATTATTCCAAGAATAGAAAGAAAGCGGGAAAGAAAGCTTCTAGAAGAAAGCTGCTTTAAAGCTCGATCAAATCCGCTAGGAATTTAGAAATTATGTCCCGGTTTGGTGCATCTATGCCCTCAATAGCAAAACACCGCTTTTCTAGAATATCTTCAGCATCTGCAATAGACCCAAGGAAATCTTTGACCTCATTGGCCGCTTTCTCGAACTTTGCTGACATCACCGAGATATGACCTATCCTTCCGCCAACTGGATTGCAACTGCGAATAACACTTTGGAATTGATCTTGCACTTCATCAAGCCCGACGTAGGACCCATTTTCAAGATTGTATCGAGAAGGAATCTCTGTGATGAACTCACTGATGAAAAGGAGAGCTTCAATCATCCTTTGTCTGTAGGCGATGAATTCTTCGGATATCCTCTCATAGGTTTTAACTTTGAAAACATGACGCTCCCTCCAAGCAAGGATTTGCCTCTTGTGTTCTTTTGAAACTGCTGAACCATAGGCTGTGTCTAAATCAGCAATGATGATCTCATGCCTTGGTCTAACTTTAGCCAGTGTTTGTTCAAACCCTTGGATACCTTGACGTAGCTCATGAGCGTTTTCTCTTAACTGGAACATCCATGCCAAGATCTCCCTTCCTCTAACAATGAAACTCTCGATCCACTCTTGAGTTTCTTTCCCATAAATGACCAGCTGTCTTAACTGCTGATGATCAGCTGGTGTCTCTAAAATCTGGGGCAGCAACTGGGTTATCTGTGAAGAACCATGGACAAGGTTGGAAATGAGAAGCTTGAGCTGCTGATTTTCAGCCTTGAGGGCTGCCTTGTCTTCTCCATCCCTGAGTACTCTTTCCTGAAGTTTTTCGGACACAACTCTGAAGAGACTCAAATCCGCATGTCTGGTATTTCTACCGAGATTAGCCTTGACCATGACGAAGTCATCCATATTCACCTCATCCCTGTTCTTGTCTTCTGGGGGCAATCAGTCTCCATGACTATCTCGTTATCAGGATTCCTATCAAAGTGAACTTGCTTCTTTGCTTTCTTCTTAGGAGGTTCTTGATAGATGTTATTGAGATCATCAACACTCACTTGATATGAAGGCCTTCTTCTTACCCTTCCTAAGGAGTTCTCAAGCCAAGACATCGTAGTATCTTTACTAACTTCCCTAGGAGGTGCTACTGCAATCTCTTCATCATCTTCGATATCAAGGTCGATGTGAATTGGTGAAGAACCTGTCAAAGGTACAAAAACATGTGTTGAAGGCGGCTCCTCTGCTTCTTTCTGAGGTATGGGCTCGTTAGGAGGGGCTTCTGAATCAGTTGTAGGCTGCTCCTGTATGACTATGCCTGAGAAATCCAACCTTCTTCTTATATTTTTATTTGATCTACTACCTTTGACACCTTCTTGAGACTGACTTTTGCCCTTCCCTTTCAACTATGCTCTGGAGGAAGAGGGAATTGTCCTTGGCGACTCTGCTACTGGAATGGAGTTCTTCCTTTTAAGGATTAGGAAAACCTTGCTATGCTCAAGGACTTGTCTTGTCCTGTCTTCGACTGAAAGGGATTCCTTATTAGCTCAGTTGACTTGTGAAAGGGGCTGATCTTCTATTCGCTTCTGAGTATACATCGGGAGAAGCACATCCTCGTCATCATCTGACAACCCTTCTATGTCTTCATTTAAGCAGTCCTTCATCTGGTGGAGAGTGAGCCTGCTATAACTATGTCTCCGCACCTCGAACTCGTCTGTACAGTTAGCCCAAAAATCTTCGAGTGCGGCTATATGATCATAGTTCTTCTCAAGTCAGCCAGCGTAGACACCATGAGGATCAAATGATCGTCTCTCGCTATAAGACTTGAGGCCGAGTTTATCTAACTCATCTCCCATCGTCTTGGCATCTGCAATAGTTTTGCATGTATAAATTCCCAAACCTAGTGGAAAATGGAGGGAGGGTTTCTTTCTGTTCCTCAAGACTAAGTGAACATCGTGGGCCTGCCTCAAGAACTCCATGAAGACGACCTCATCTGACGGGTACCTTGGTAACATGAGCGGGGCACCTGAATAGCCATAGACCCTGAGATAGGTGAAAGTGGGAAACTGTATAAACCAATCTGCCCATTCCGCCATTGCTGCCTTGGCAACTGAAGATATATGGACATGCAACTCATTGTCCAGGTCCCGCACAGTGTACATCAGAAAAGCCTCATTCACTCTTTTGTAGTGATGCAGGGACTTCGTGAACTCCAACTGGGGATAGTAGTTATATATATGCTGTACACTCAATGATCCCTCGGTGTTCAACCCTCTGAATTGGCCTTGATAGGTCACCAGGTAGACTAGGTACGACACCATGTGGAATACATGAAATTGGAAGTATTCTGTTATCTGCTGATGTAGACAGTCACTAATCAAGGTAGGCTAGTCATAGAACTTGGTTTTCTTCATGATGTGGGGTATGGCATAAAACATCCAAGGTTGAAACTTGGTGGCATCTTTTGAGCCAGTTACCCTGTTGAGCAAGGTGATAATGATGGCAATCTCGTCCTTGAACTCTCCTCACCCGACATTCTTTGGCAGAGTTTTATGCTTTTCTTTCATCCACCTCTGCGCAATCTTCTTACTATATTTGTCTTTATGCATGTCCCAGATCCTTTCACATTCGCCCTTTGAGAGAGTTACGCTTTCAGGCCATGGGGGAATGGAAAAACACTTCTCGATCATATCAGGCTTCAGATTGCAAATCAACCTACCATCTGCTAACTGGATCTCCCTAGTAGTCGGGTTGTAATGCTTGATGCAAGCGATTACGAACTCGAGACTCTGAACTGCTATAGGAATAGACGCTGCTGCGAGGAGTCCAGAATGTCCCAGGTTCCTGATTGAGGTGTTGCCTGCACTCTCCAAAGCGGGTAAATCAAACACCGGCTTGATGTGATGCAAGTCTGTCTCAGTTGTTTTGATATAATCATGATAAAGAGCTGATTAAGCCTTGAAAACATTGGGAGTGTACTCCATTTCGAAAAACTTGAAGAATGACTGTAAACTTGTCTAGGTTCAGACAAGTCTTGAGCAACTTCTATTTTTAGAATGCTGATTTTCTTGCTCCAACGGACAAAAATTTTCTGAGATATGGGTTTTGTTTAGAATTTTGTTGCAAGACAACCCAAATCGTCCGTTTTTGAAAATTTTGAATTTTGACTGAAAAAGCAGCAAACCCTAATTTCTTCAATTTTTTCCGAAAAATGTTGGCACCTGGGTTTTGTTTAGAATATGATTAGAAATGGACCCAGTTGATTAGATTTGCAAAACCCTGATGGCTGATCGAAAAAACAGCCAACCCTAGATTTTGAAACTTTCTTGAAAAAAGCTATGATATGGGTTTTCTTCAGAAGACTGATTTGAGAGGACCCAGATGGTTGAAAATTGAATGCACTGAGGATTTTACCAACATGCAAAATAAAAGCAGCTGCTGCAACTTGATGAAGTTCTTGAAAATTTTCTTCAGAAGATTGAAGTGAAAAGACCCAGATGATTGAAAACTGAAAACCTTGGTCTTCTCTTTGAAAAGTTTGATCTTCTGGATGAAAAAGCTTGAAAAAGCAAGGGTTTATGCTTGCTGATCTGAAAAATCTGATGAAAAACCAGTAAATATGAATTCTTGGATCATGAAAATTCTTCAAATTTGCTGCTCCAACTTTCTCCTCTGAAGGCTACCTGCAAAAATAGTGAAAATAACATGAAAGAGAGGTGTTAAATAGACTTAGGGTTTTGTTTTTGCTTTGCTTTCTTTTGCTTTTATTTCCAAAACCCTAAAATCTCAGTTCCTTGAACTTGGACGCCATCTTCCTTCTTTTGCAATTTTGAAAATTTTGAAAATCTTGAAAATTTCTCTAAGGCATGAGAAGATGGGCGCCCTTCTTCACCAGGGGCGCCCATTTTAAGCAATGTTAGTCAAATTTTTGATATTTTCAACTTTCTGTCATTTTGACCCCCTACTTTGCCTCTGATTTCCTGTTTGCAGATTGATCTGATGGGCGAGCTGAAGGTTTCATCACGGAGCTGGACTGATTCTGGGAAGATTGTTCTGGAGGCGCCTTTGGCTAAAAACTTGATCTCGACCTTCAAATTCATGGGAGCCTTTTCCTTCCAGGGGCGCCCATTTTATCCAGAGTTAGCCATTTTTATGATCTTCAAATTTCTTCATTGACACCTCTTCTATGGATGATCTCTTGGAATCTGGTGCTCCGGGTATCGGATCGACTGCTTGTTATGCTCATCGCGAAGCTGGCGAGATATTGAGAGGGGTCTTTTGGGACGATCTTTGCTAAAAAGTGAATTTTAGGCCCTCAAAAGTTTGGGCGCCCATCTTGGGTGGGGGCGTCCATGTTCACCAGACTTAGTTTATTTTCCACCTTTTTGTGTTTGCTTCTGAACTCTGAAATTCGGCTCTTGTCAGACCCTCCGTTCAGTTCCTCATATCTCGCGATTGCAACCTCTGATTGACGTGCTGGATATCTCTTTGGAAAGCCAAATCGACTACGAAGAGATTACGAGATATCGCGAAGCTGGCGAGATATTGAGAGGGGTCTTTTGGGACGATCTTCGCTAAAAAGTGAATTTTAGGCCCTCAAAAGTTTGGGCGCCCATCTTGGGTGGGGGCGTCCATGTTCACCAGACTTAGTTTATTTTCCACCTTTTTGTGTTTGCTTCTGAACTCTGAAATTCGGCTCTTGTCAGACCCTCCGTTCAGTTCCTCATATCTCGCGATTGCAACCTCTGATTGACGTGCTGGATATCTCTTTGGAAAGCCAAATCGACTACGAAGAGATTACGTTACACACTTCTGCAAATTCTTCAGTTCAGCCCCTTGAAATCTTGGGCGCCCTTCTTCACCAGAGGCGCCCAAACCTTCCATACTTAGACATTTTATTTGTTTTTTTTTAACTTCAAGTTTGAAACCTTCGTTCTGTACCTTTGACTTCGATTTGAATTTGCCAGAGAATGACCAGTTTGGTGATCTGACGAAGACAGGCGTCGCGAAGCTGGCTGAATACTGAAGAGATCGAGCACATTTCCAAACCCTAACTGCTAGATCAGGTGCCTCAAAAAGTTGGGCGCCCTTCTTCACCAGTGGCGCCCAAAATTCCAACACAGTCAAATTTTGATGATTTTCATGTTTTCTCGTTCTGACATTAGTTTGGAATCTCCCTGTTCAGCTTTGAATTCCGGATGACTGGATTGCCTGATGATTGCATTGTTGAATTCGTTGCAGAGCTGGCAGAGAATTGAGCAACTTTGACTGGGAGTGTAAAACCTGATTCTATCATCTGATGCCCTAAAAAGATGGGCACCCTTTCTTACCTGGGGTGCTCAAACTTCCCAGTGTTAGAAAATTTTCTTCATTTTTCAATCTTCTTCTCTGTTCTTCGTGTTAGCTCACCACCTCGCCTTCTGTTGAATGCTTGAATGCTGAATCTGATGCCTGGCAGCCGACAAACCTCCATTGATGACCTCAGAGCTCCTGATATGCTTCTGAAAAAGCAGAATGGACCCAGTAGGGAAAAACTGATTATTTTTAGATTCTGACTGCACCAGCTTGGTATGGATGTATTTTGAGCCAATCAAAATCAGTTTGGACCTTGACGGACCAACTTTCTATTTTTAGAAAGTTTTGCCAGTATCCATTTCCAAAGAAACCCAAAAAAACCCAGAAAACGTTAATAATTTTAGAAAATTTCTAAATATAGTAGTTTTCCTAAAATTTAGGGATGAAAAACTGAGATCTGGGTTTTGTAGGTTAAGCTGCTCTTAGCAGACCCAGATCATCTGATTTTGAAAATTTTGTGTTTTAACCCCTCATGCAAGACACGCACACCCAAATTTTGACCTTTTTGACTAATTTAACAAGACTTTTACCCATTTCTTCAAAATGTCTAAGTGTAACAAAAATTTTAATTTTGGTACAACAAGGTGCCAGATGTACTCCTTCGGGCGTTCAATCTCTTTTTTATACTCTCTTTTCTTTGAAACTTCCTTTTCCAACCTTGCCTTGATAGAAGTGATTGAATTGTCTAAGTCTTCTACTTCTTGACTTTTTGTGGTTGGGCCTAAGTTGACAGTGGTGATGGCGTATTCTTGAGGAGCAATATCCGCCTTTGACTTATCTACTGTCAGTACAACAATTTGTACTATACGGTGGCCTGCTTCGTCCCTCTGGATGGTGGAAAACATTTTGGTAGGCTTCTTTACAGCAACTGTTTCTAACCTGGCCAAGAAATTGGCCGTATCATCTTCCTCTGGAATGTCTGTTTGTACTTTTATCTTCAATCTCTCCTTCAACCAATCAAGAATAGTAGGCTGCTCTATACCTTCCTCTTCTTGAATATTCTGCACACATGGGATATCCTGAATCCCTTTAAGAGCAGAAATCATTCCCTCTTGAAATTCACCATCCAGGACATCCATTTCATTCTCGGACTCCAATATTTTTCTGCTTGTGGGAGATGGGGGCTCATCATCCTTTGTCTGGATATGAATGGGAGGAGTTCTTATGTCACCCAATGACTCATCAATATCCAATATCTCAATTATATTCCCGGACATGGCAGAATGAAGAGGCTTTGATCTTTGCTTCTTTTGGGTAGGTTCCTCATCTGCAGTCTTCTTTCCTTTTTCTCTTGTAGAGTCATTAACTATTTCCTTCCTTTTTCTCGAATTGGTGCTCTCGATTGGCTCATCACTTTGGGATACACCAACATTTGAGGAATAGGATTCCATTTCATCCATTAAATTGTAAGTCAGAATCACATTCCTTCGCCGCAACTCTTGGATTTGCTGATCTGCCCACCACTGTGAATATTTGACAACTGGCCTCATCAAGGTGGTTAAATCTGCAAGCTCTGGTTCTGACCACTTTACAGGAGGAAGAGGCTGACTCTCATCAAAGCTTCGTTGAATATACTCTCCATCGTCCTCAAGCTGATCTGGCATGCGGAAGAGATTAGTTGTCCTGATCAAGTTCACCGGCAATCTGGACCATAGAATTTTTCTGACATCATATTCATCTGCAACATTCGCCCAAAAATCCTCCAGGTCTACCTTATGTTTGTACTTCCTTCCATTGACAATCCCAATGTGGTGGTGAGGATCAAAGTCAGCTCTAGATCATTAAGATGTGAAAGGGCACCATTGCATTTCTAACCTGGCGCTTTCAGCTGCCTGCGCCGATGGACAAGACTCTTGCATATTCCCAATGAAGAATGGAAAGGTGACAGTTGCCTACTGCTTTGTTCTCTGGAGGTCTTGGTATGTTTCTAGTTGTCTTAGAACCTCAAGCAAGACCATCCTGTTAGTGGGATAGATCGAGAGTTGGTAAGGACATCCTGTGAATCCCTGAACTTTTATGTAAGTGAATCGTGGAAATTGGATGAACCAGGATCCGTACTTGCTGATTAGGCTCTTAGCCTCATGGGTTAACCTTTGATGCGTTCCTCCTTGCAATATTCTTGTAATGTACATTAGGAAGGCATCATGTGCTCTTTTGAAATGGGCCTTCTCGCAGAGTTGCAACTGGGGATAGCAATCATATGACTTTAACTCGTTCTCTCCATTTCCCACCACACCTCGGCAGATTAATCCTGTATATCTATAGGTCCTTGCCAAAAGATAGACAACATAAGAACTCATATAAAAATTTTTAGTCCTTTCTAAATTTATTAGCTGCTCATGGAGATTGTCACTGAACATTCGTGACCAATTGAACATCTTGACGCCTAAAGTGATCTCATCAATGAAATAATACATCCATGTGTCGAATGGTGCACCTTGGGGGCTGCCTATTATTCTGTTCAATAGCAAAATAATATCTCCATAATCTTCCTTGAAGTTTGTCCGAAGCAATTTCTTTGGCATCTTCTTTATAGAAGGCCTTGGCTTCACCAACCATGTCTTGTTGATGTTAGTTGCACAAAGATCTATCCGATCTTCATAAAGTCTTCTTGCATCTTCCTTGGTTCTGTATGAAGTTCGGTTGTAACTGGGTATGCCGAATGCTTCTTGAATAACCAGTTCTCTGAGATGTGCCAATATTCTTCCGTCAAGTGCAATGATCTTCCTCTCTTGTGGGTTGTAGTGTATGGCACATTCTACTATTAGTTCAACACATTCTACAACCGGAGGAAATCCTACTGCTTGAACAATGCCATTCTGCATCATTCTCTGAGCAATAGCTGTTGGCAAGAGTCCATCTTGTCCGTACATCCTTTTCTTGAATTCCTTGAAGTCCACATGTCCGAGGTTGGTGTCCGTGATATTTTTCCACTTGGAGTTGATTTTCGATTCTGGATGCAGTCCTTTGCTAGCGAACTTCATTTGGGCCTTTCTCGAAGGTTCTCCTTGGGTGGTCATCAACCTGCCAGAAACATAGAGAAAATATATTAATTTCAAGATTTTAATTTTGATTTTTTTGGACCTTTCTCTTGAAATTTTACTTTCAGCCTGTTAAAGGTTAAGCTCTGTGAAAAAAGCAGACTGAAAATGTAATAATTTGGCTAAGTTTTTAGCAAATTTCGCCAGAATAGATAGAAGAAGAATAAAGAATCTGTCAAACTTGGATTTTAAACTCTCGAGATTATATACTTTTGACGGTGATTTTGAGAAATTCTGTCTCTAGCTTAGAAAAAGCATGCCTATCCTCTGTAAGTTCAGTCCTCCAACACTTTATCTCCGAAAATTTTCTTCAAA
Source organism: Sequoia sempervirens (assembly GCA_007258455.2). Classification (NCBI taxonomy): domain Eukaryota; kingdom Viridiplantae; phylum Streptophyta; class Pinopsida; order Cupressales; family Cupressaceae; genus Sequoia; species Sequoia sempervirens. Next base: position 6,933,345 of record VDFB02000011.1, read on the forward strand.
AATTACTTTCTCTTCAAAATCTTTCTTCAAAGAAATTATCTCACAATCTTTGAGAGAGTTAAAACCTTTCACCATTGAACTTGGAGAAGAATGAGTTGAAAATGACAAGCTAAACTCTTTATAAAGTTGAAAGGTTCGATTATTTTAGCAAATTCATGTTTTTTTCTTAGATTCATCGAACCTAGGCTTGTTTTATTCTCTTCGAAATAGCAACTCAATCCTCATTAAAAATCTTTAAAAGAAAGTTTCCAATTTCTTACCTAGGTGCCATCCTTGTGAAGTCTTTTAGATTTTCTTTTGAGTTTGAAGATTTTGGATAGGTGTTGAATATTTCAAATTTTTTTCTAAGTGTTGGAAAATATTAAAATATTCTAAGTGTGTTAAATTTGATTTTCCAACCTTTTCAACCTTTTCATCTTCCTAATCATGGCGAAATCTTATTTTGTCCAAGGCAAATTCGTTATTTCTCATGTCATTTTCCATTTTCTTCTAGGCGAATTTGGAATTTTCCATTCCATCTTGTGGCTGGGGCGGACTTTATCATGGCTTGGACATTTATTCCTTTTTGACACTAAGCCAAATTTTGAAACACTATTCTCCAAGGGGCCAATACTTAGCCAATTTCATGAGTCTTCCTTTGCAAGGCATTAATACTTAGCCAAAATTTTGAGCTTTCTCTCCCAGGGCATCCATACTTAGTCAAGGTACCAATACTTAGCCATTTTTATGAGTTTTCTTTCCTTCTCTTGGTTAGGCGGACTTGACATTGCTTTGGACATGCTTCCTTAGTGCTGGGCGGACTTTGAAATCTCTTTGCCAAGGCTTGGCGGACTTCATGGTGTTTATGCCAAGCTTTCTCCAAGCTAGGGCGGACTTCATGATGTTTATGCCAAGCTTTCTCCAAGGTTGGGTGGACTTGGAGACTTCTTTGCCAAGTGCATGGGCGGACTTGACTCCTCTTGTGCCATCCTTTCTCAAGCTTGGGCGGACTTGTCTTCATGCTTGCCATTCCTCATCTTCCTTCTAGGCGGACTTCATGATTGTTTTGACCATGCTTTCTCCAAGCTAGGGCGGACTTCATGATGTTTATGCCAAGCTTTCTCCAAGGTTGGGTGGACTTGGAGACTTCTTTGCCAAGTGCATGGGCGGACTTGACTCCTCTTGTGCCATCCTTTCTCAAGCTTGGGCGGACTTGTCTTCATGCTTGCCATTCCTCATCTTCCTTCTTCCAGGTGGACTTCATGATTGTTTTGACCATGCTTTCTCCAAGCTAGGGCGGACTTTGCCTTGTGCTTTCCATCTCCATGGCGGACTTGGAGGCTTCTTAGACATTACTCTTCCTTGGACGAATTTCATCAAACTTATGCCATTTCCTACCTTGGGCGAACTTGAAGGTTGGCTGCCATGCTTGACACTTAGACAAATTTCTTGCTTTTATCTGAATCTTTTGGAACAAAACCTTCGCCATGATTTTTCCTTGCTTTTTATTCTTGGAGGTGCAAAACTTTGATTTGGAAGATGAAAACGTTGACTCCATGACTCGTGGGACTCTAGGACTTTCTAAAAATAGAAAAAAGCAAAAAGCAAAATTTCTAAAAATAGTAAATCCTAGAATGGTCCAAAAGTGCCAAAAATAGAAAAAGCAAAAAGCAAAAAAAAAGAATCCCTAAAAAGTAGGAAGTGTCAGAATTGACTCAAAGCAATGACGTTCTTCGTTCTCCAGACCTTTTGGGCACTTTGACGATCTCTATGCACAGTTTTGGGCTTGAATTCTCTAGTTGGCTTGGATGCTTTCAAAACTCTAACTCTAAACTCTCAAAGCAAAGGACTTATGAAATTGTAACGCGAAGGAAAAACCCTAAAAAGCAAACTACTGGGGGTCCACATTTGCAATGGGGCGATGTGTGAATTAGGTCACAATAGATAGCTATTTTGAGGAAAGAACAGGATGTCTCTACAACTGCTTATGAGTTGGTTGACAGAGTGTTCAAACAATGTGAGGGGAGGTTGAAGCCCTTCTTGGAGATTGAGGGATACGTTGCAGATCCTCAAGGTGATTCTACAATGGTGCATGCATCTATTCATGTTGAGGATGTGTGCAATACAACAGAGCTATGACACGAAGAATGTATGACAGAACCTAGGATGACCTTTTAGGCATGAATGTGGTTACCATTGACGAGATAGTGCATGAGGAAAAGGACAAAACAACAGCCTTGAATGCATGTCTTGAGCTATCCAATGCAGTTGTTGACACTAGTACCAAGTTTGACAGGGTTGAGATCAGTCATATATCATCGAATCACTAGTCTTTGCTTTAACTAGTAGGAAGGTGTCATCGTTTGTGTGTTTATATTAGTTGCTCTCATTCAGAATCTAGAAAATATTGCTTTTGAGACAAGAGTTGTTACCAGTCTTGTGCTCATGCCTGAGGCAAAAAGATAGGCAGATATTTATTTTATTCATAAAAAATCTGTCAAAGAAATATAGTTTAGTGTTTATAACTATATATTTTATCCCGAGCTTAGTGTCTAGGGTAGTTTAGATCTCAATGTACTTTCCCTTATAACTTGAAGAGAGGTTTTGCCTCATATATTGTTCTGGTTTGAGTTGTCTCGAAAGAGGCAAACTAAAATTTTAACATGTGAGCGCTGAACAAAATGTCATTGATAGGAAGTATTCTCATATAAATTTGAAAAAAGGAATTTATGTCCAGAATTTAACTGGAATTTATGTCCTTATGCACAGATAAATTTGAAAAATGTTTGAAATGTTGCATCTTTTTCTTTTTTTTGTTGTTGTCTGAAATCTGATAAGGAATTATTTTGAAGAAAGGAATTCTTAAAAAGTTATTCACCAATTTTTGTAGATCAGGCTTTATAACATTTTCTAAATATTTTAATTTTTAACTTTTCTTTGTGAAATGTTCTTTCTATTTCATTGGGTTATGATCTGGGTTTCACAACACTCTTGAACCAAATCAGAATATTTCCAAGTAACCATAACTAGCACTTCTGTTTTGATTATTGAGGAAATCTTTTCAGGTTACTGCATTTGATAATGCCCTAACATTGGTTATGAATATGAAATTTCCATCTAATTTTTGACTGGATGCAGTTGAAAAAATATTTTTGAAACTTCTGCCCAAGCATTGGTTACTTTAAGGGATTTAGAGTTCTTTTGATAGATGGTCGTCTATACTTACTTCAGGATTTGATTTGACAGTTCACAATCAAGAGCAGATGTTTTGACACTTGCCCTGGCAGTGACTGTTATTTTTACTGGTCTAGTTTGGATATCTATTCGACCCAAATATTTGCCACCTGTGAGTTTGTAAGAACTCTTTAGTTCAGTATAGCTGGTATATTTTGTTAAATGTGTTCTTTTATTTATAATCTTCATAATTTTTTTGATAATTGTGATACTGATTCCATAATAAAATGCAATTACCTATCTGATTCTGTTGTAGCTATAGGTGCAACTTCAAGGCGTAAAGTGCAATATTGTGGAGGGAGCCTTGCCTGCAAAGACAGCTGCTGAGCTATACTGGTATACTAAATTCATCAACTTTATTTATCCCAATCAATAAATAGCTAAATGCATATTGCATTTTTCTTATTTCTTTAGTTTTTAATCTTTAGAATTAGATTTGACAACCATTTTGTAGAATAGGGACTTCCATTTTGTCAAATGCTTATTCCTTCCCAGAACTTCATAAGAAGAGCGTGTATAAGTTAAATCATGTTTTTTGCAGATGTATCATTGAAACTCTTGTTGTCTCTGGGAATTTTAGAACTCAATTTCTGCAGTTTGCTTGAAATGCTTGTTTTTTCAACAAGCATTTTATTTTATGCTATAGAACATTGAACTTTAGGCACTTGTTATGTAAACCAAATAGCAGAATCATTATTGAGTATGTATAAGGTATTGTTACCATCTTGCTTTTGAGTAGTTCCTGGATATGTTGCTTTTTGTAGCCAATGTTGTAACGAGAATTGTTCATCTGGGCTTAGTTTACCCTGTAATACAGTCGTACCACTAATTTTGTACTATTGTAAAGGCAGGCTAATACCATCTATAGGATTTTTTAGTAGCTTGCGACAACTTGTCAGAGTAAGAGAGATTAAAGTATCTAAAAGTGTCCACAGATTGATAAACCATTTTGTTTCTATTCTTCCTATTTATTTTTGTTTTATAATTCTCTTGGCATAAAGGTGTGATGGGTGATACCCAAGGTAGAGACAGCTGGAAAATAGTAGCAACTATCTGCTTCAGTACAATATTTGGAATTTATTGTAAGGTTATTGCCACAGCCATAACCAATCAAATAAACTCCAGAAGCAAGAATTGAGAACCGCAAAATATAGTGGTGTTAAGAGACTCCAAAAGAAGAATATCAATATAAAATTGATTCTCACAAACAGATATGAATGAATTGATTGATTGAAAGGTGGGAGCGATTGTGTTTATTTATAAGCCTCTCAACAAGTTGCATAAGAGTGGGCTGACCCATTAAAGCTTTAACTGCAATGTAATTATAATGCAAGTTACACATAATCCAATGGTATACCACAAGTCTTGGTAACTCAAAGGGACCCAACAAAACCGGTTTTACACCCTAGCATCCCCACAAAAACATAACTTGGAAGAATATTGATGAAGTATTGAAAAAGTTCCAAGTTGTGATGAATTTTACCATCTTGGACCTTGGATTTGGATGGTAAAAAATTTTTAGTTGACCGAAAGATGAATGAAGAATAGCATTTTGAACACATTAAAGTTACCAGTTTTCTTTTTCTTTTAAGTTCTTTCTGTCGGAGGGTTTTATATCAAACCCATAGAATCATTTTAACGACCCGATATAGGAGCATGAGCCTTAGGCTGAAACCTTTTTGGCTGAGAGCCAAAAGTTGAGGGGTATCCATTCCGCCAAAGTCACCCAAGACATGATCTTGGCCTCATCCCTTATTTATTGCACCTCTCAGGGATTTGAACCTTGGTGGATGCCATAATCAAGGAACATACCATCATCCTCACTAATTGTGCTCAACCAATTGAGTTACAACCCTTTGGTAAGGTTACTAGGTTTTCAAGGTTATGCCCTTTTGACTTTCTAATGTATTGACAACATTTCAATCTGCTATGAATAATATTTTCTTCCCATATCTTAAGATTTATTTTATTGTATTTATTTATTTATTTTACCGTAATCTGCAGCAACGCCAAAATGGAACATCTTCACTATGTGGATGAGGTACTGCCAATATTTGAAGAGAACAAGTAATAGTGAAGTTGATATGTTGTTATGGAAAGGGAAAATTTGAATATCTGGTTCACATTATTTCAATGGGAGGTGTTGATGTTGATTATGCAAAGATCAATATAATTGTGGAATGGTCAGTGCTAAAGAACATTTCCAAGAGGCTTTCTAGGTTTGGCTAGTCATTATTGATGCTTTATCAAGAATTATTCCCATATAGCAGCACCTTAAGCAGATTCATTGAAGAAATAATCATTTATATGGATGAAGGAACTAAAGCAGAGCTTTCAAAAACTACTGAAGGAATTGTTATTGATCAAGTGCTTGTTACATTGGTCTTTTCCATGTTGTTCATCACTAAATGTGATGATTGGGATCAATGATTGGTGAAATAATTATGCCAGACTTTCATCCAATAGCCTTTGAGAGATGCAAACTCAAGCCATAGGAGAAATTGTGATCCACATATCACAAAGACATGCTTGCCTTTATGCATGGTTTGGTTAAGAGGAGGAAAAAAGTACAAGTTAGAAAGTTTCTTGTCAAGACCAACCATGATAGTCTTAAGCATTGAGTCCAATAGAAAACCTTGCCCACTTGTAATAACCAACCCCAAATATTTTTTCTTTTCTTTTTTTGTTTTTCCCCTGTTTTGCTGCTGGTTGTTTGAGAGTTCTTTTGAAGTGTTTGCAATGCTTTAAATGGGTTTACATTTGCAATTGATATTTCAAAGAAGTGCATAAACAGAAATATAAATGAAGAAGGATTTGCTTGAAAATAACACTTTTTGGAAGCAATGAATAATCTGATTTTAAAACAGAAATATTTCAGTCAAATAAGAACTTTATCAAACTCAGATTTATGACATTTCAGACCTGGTTACAAGCGCCCAGCAGCAGATATAACTCGTTTTTAATGAGCACAACCTTCACTCACACCTGGGAGATCGTCCCAGCTTCCTAGCTGCAATAATGCCCTCTTCAAGACCCAGCCTCCAGGATGAGCTATACAAGATGAAGGATACCCAAAGAAGGGCGCTGCCTGGCAAAGGGGCAACCGTGCTTTAAAATTTCATTCCAGCCTCTAAAAATCCCAACAATATCTTGATGGAGGCGCCCTTGAGAGAGGAAACCAATAGTCTAATACCCATTTTGATTAAAAAATCCTTCTCACAGATATGAACAGAAATGTGGGTTTTAGGTGCATAAACAAAGTGCCCAGAAATTATTAAAATCACCACCAAATTGTGTTTTTTCATCACCAAAATTGATACTAAGGTTTCACAAGCCAGAACCAACAACTCCACTTCAAAAATGATCAAAAATCTTCATCTTGAAAGTCTGAATTTGTAACTTTGAAGCACAAATGAAGCCTCTGAATGAGACCTCCAAAAAAAACCCTCCTGATGTTGTCTTTCAAACACGAAGAGAGTGTGATCTACAAAGGTTTTCGTCCCTACAAACCCTTGTTTCTTCCAAAGCCAAGCTTCTAGAGAAATGTACGACCAAGTTTCATAATCCCAGCATAATGAAAAATGAAGCACATATCTTTCCCTTATACCTCCTCACATTTCCAACGCCCATTCACTTTAGCTTATTTTAATTTATTTAAAAATCTTTTCATTCATTCACTTGGCGCCCAAAGTACTAGCCTCATTTAAAAGATATAATTTAAAATCTTTTTACCCCAACATTAGCTTTTTATTTAAAATTTAACTCTTTTCTCTTCATAGGCGTCCACCCTCTTAATGCAATATAAAATACCTTTAAAGTTCTTTTAAAAAAAAACTTTTAAGTTATTGAACTAGGTACCTAGGTACAAAAATGTCCCGCTCATGACCCTCAACGAATAAATATAAAATCACTTTATTAAAATCCAATTTTCGAAGGAGGAATTAAATATTAAAATGTCTCAACCATAGAAACTGTTACACCACAATTGTATAGCTACTATTGCATAGGGCAATTGATTGTAGTGACTGAATCAATGTGATGAATAAAACATGCTGTTCTTGTTGTCAATATGAATGTGTCACCATTTAATGATTGTCTCATTTAGATGTTGAATAATGTTTATTCTAACCTTTGAGATGTTTTATGCATACTGCATTGTTGAGAACATATGACTTCCGTTGTCATGTCATTATGTGCAGGTATGAGGACCATTCCTCCAAGCAGAGAAGAAATATCACTCGGGAGAGGAGCTTGGTCGGGTAAACAGTAACGAGAACCATTTGAGCATATACACACACATCATTATAGGTTTGGAGGAACCAAGTTAGTTAAGTTGGTCATGATAAGTCATCCATAGGCTTTAGGAGTCTTCTTTACTTCTTTGTGCTTTGTGAGTGATGTTTACATGTTTATTTGACTTACTGTATTATGATCATTGTGAGGATAACGTGAATGGACATAAGTGTATAGGTTGAGTGGGTATGTATACACATGTATACATTATGTACACATCCATATGTATAAACATATCGATACAGACGTATGATCAACAAATGGATATGCTCATACGTATGTGTTGACATGGTATACATACACATACGTATACATAGAGGTATATACAATTATACACATGTATATACATACACACACTACCTATTAACTATGGATATAAATAATATTGTGATATTATTGCCTGGTAATTTACATGTATATGTATATATGTATATATCGATAGTGTATGGATATTAAATGATATATACATAGATACGTAAATATATATGTAAATATATATTATATAATGGGTAAATATATGTATATATATTATAGTAAGATAATATATATATATATACATTACGAGAGTAATGAGGAAAATATATTAATAATTACATTATATATATATATATATATATATATATATAGTTTATAATATTCTAAATATCTAAAGTAAATAAAATATTATATTATACTTGGAGTAAATATTAAACTATGGAAAATTAAAAGATTAAATTTTTACTTGGAGTAAATATTAGAATGAAACTATAGAGAAATAATAAATCTCTTAAACTATGGAGAAATAATAAATCTCATCACCAAGTAGAAATGAATCGAGCCTTTTCATTTATAAGAATTTATAACATAAAGTTCAATGAGGAATCGAAATATTTTATAAGTGAATAGTTAAACTTTTGAAAAAGGCAAAAATTACTGAAAGAAGCTTTCCCATGAAAATGGTGCTTGAGGAAATACGCAGGTCGCCTGAAGAAATTTTCGACCAATGCTGTGAATGTGGGCGACGCAGCTTGCAACTAGTGAGGTGTTTAAAGTATTGCCTTGACCGATTCACTAAATGATGAATCATTTTTACATGGGCGCCATTACAGGTAAATTTCCTGTAGGTGGAGATTTCTCTTACTGAGTTGATTTATTCTTGTTTTGTTGGCTCAAAATGAAGTCGAATCACTTCTATTTTGATGAGTAAGGGGTTAGAAACCCGCCATGTCTCTCTTTGAATGTTTTTTGGGCATTGTGCTGTCATTTATCATGCCTTCATAAGTGGAAAACGTTGCATTTCAGACCCTATATATAGACGCCTTGCCATTCTATATTTCACCACTGGAGGAATCGGAGTTTAATATATTTTTTTCGCTTTCATTCCCATTTCATAATTTTGTTTATATACTCTGTTTTTCTAAGTAGAAAATATAGAGATTTTACCAGCAATTTTCCATAGACAATGAATAATCCCAATACAGCTGAGAGTGAAATCATTGTGAGTTCATTATTGAGTAAGAAATTAGTGGTGAGTTCATTATTGAGTGAAGATTCATAAGGAGTTCATTATAGAGTGAGAAGCTATCATTGGGAAGTCAATTTTAGTAAGAAGTCACTGTTTTTCTAGAAACTTGATTGAAAGAGGGACTGAAAGTACGATTTTGGAAGGAGAAGCTTTAAAACAGGCATGGAACTTCTTCATTTTGTATCTTTTAATTTGAGTGCTGGTTTCTATTTTCTTGTGCTTGTTTGTTTTCTATAGTTATAAGAGGATAAAATTATTAAGGAAAACATTTATAAGTTATGCATAAAAGGGAATTTGTGTAAGGGAATCAATGAAAAAGGGAATTTGTGAAAAGGGGATTTATGTGAAAAGAAATTAAGGGAATGGTTAAATTGTTTTGCATAAAAGGGAAAATAATGTGAAAGAGATAAAGGAAGGGATTTAAATGCATTTAGAATGAATATTGCATGTTTTGTATGATCTCCATATATGGAGAATACAATGAAGTAGTTATTATCTATTAGGATCGAAATGAAGGCAGAATCAAGTATGGTCTTAAGGCTTAAGTTATTAGGTTAACTAAGACAAGCTAAGCACTCCTAGGATAAAGATTTACGGATTAGGAGTTATGTTATAGGACACTTGTAGACTGTTTCGTTTCTAAGTAGATAGTTTGTTGTAGGTAGTCTGAGGTGACTGAATACCCATTGAAGGACATAGCCTACACGTAGAGTAAGATAGCCTTAAGTCAAATCGGCCCTGAGTAATGTTTATGATAGATGATCTTCATTCGAAGTATTGAATGAGAATACTTTGGCCAAAGTAGTGAAATGTACTGTTGTGCAGTTTTGCACACACGCCCCACTTGGAGTAGGGACCCTCTTTTAATGGGGTTTTGGACCTTTAGTTTTGAGAGATTCATACTTTTGAGGTCTTAAAATGTTGGTCTTGTTGGCTTTGGTCTTGTCTTGAGGCTTGAATTAGTTAAACTTGGCTTTTAGTGAAAATCCGGGTTTTGAGCTGAATCCGGGATTTTCCAGCTCCGGCGGATTTTCCCGGGCTCTGGTTTATTGTCTGTTCATTGCTGAATTTTCCGAATCTGGATTTCTGCTTGACTCCGGGATTTTCCGGTTTTGGCGGATTTTCCCGGACTGCGTCAAAATCCCGAACTTCATTAAAATCCCGGTTTCTGCTGTATCCGCGGAATTCGCGTTTGTCCGGATTTTCCGTTTGTCGTGGTTTTTTCCGAAATTTCGTCTTGGGCTCGGGTTTCCGGATTTTTCAGACATGTCTTGTCGTTCATTAATGCTCGAGGTACCTTTGCTCAGACGCGAATATGGAGGGATTAAAGGCTGTTAGACGTCACTTTGATTTCATTATTCACTTGTCTTCTGCCTTGGCGTCTGAGTGCATTCCCTGTTCGAGCTTTGATCATTGATCTTGAGCTGCTTGCGTGTGGATTGGTGGAGCGCGAATTAAGGTTTTCATTGCTAAGGCGTATTTGCTTTGTGGTCGTTTCTTCAGGTTTGAGTTTCGTCTGGACTAATCCATGGTAGGTTATCACTGGCCCTTTTATCTGCTTGCATGATGGTTGAGTTTTTTCTATGATTGATTGATGGTCGGCCTGTGCTTGGTTGTGATTTCGTATTTATCAAATTGGGGTTTGACCCATCTTTTCGTGAAACCTCATCACCCGTGCCATATGTGCTTGTATTTATCCATTAGATGACGGGTGCATCCGTTTGGAAGGTGTTCTGGGTCAGGTTTTTGCCCTCTAAGTGCGTAATTTGCTGTACTGTGCGAGGTTAGGGTTTTTTCGGTGCTCGGCCCAGATTAATGAATTTGTTATGATTTGTCTATCTTGAGCTTGTATTAAACCAGTTCCTTGCCTTGTGAAGACTCGGAGTGCTTAGATTCATCCTTAGGGATAGTATTCCAAACCTTGAGTTTACCCTGGTTTTCATGGTGGGAGGCTTATTCGTCAAAATTAGGGCATCACTGTTTTGCCATGAGGACTCGTCATTTGAAAGCCTTGGAAACTTAAATTCATTTACATTTCGAATCTTGTTGGTTGGCGTCAATTTTGAAGTCATTAGATTCCAAGTGAGCAAGGTTTTACATGTTCATTCAGTCGCTGGTTCGCGTGTTAGCATTTCGTCGGGTTTCCGAGGTGTCCGCGGAATTTCTGCGCACCCGGATTTTCCCGGTTTCGGCCAATTCCGCGGGGTATAATGAATTCTGGAATATTTGAACTATCCGCGAAAATCCTTCCTGTCCGGACTTTTCCGGTTTTCCTGTCTTGTTTTATTTCTTTCGATTTCTCGAAGATAGGATTAATGGAGTAAATGCTAAATGCTATTGTCTTGTTGCTAATGAATGAATTCCATGATAATCTCGTAATCTTTTGTCCGTGCTAACGATTTATTTGGCTCATGATATCTTGGCAGTAGGAATCCGTCTGGGTCGGATTTCTCCGAAATTTCGCCCCGACTGGATTTTCCCGGTTTACCTTGTTTTCCCGGATTGCTTTATTTTTCCGGATTTTCAAGGATTGGTGATTTGTGATAGATTTCAATGGCTTTATATGATTTTGTGCTAACCTTTGGATTGGAATATATGATAATGGGATACTCATGACATTCTTTTGTGAGTGCAGGCTGAGTCAAGCAAGGCTGCAGTAGGGAAATCTAAGGGTGACACGGAGGGGTCCTCTATTTCAGAGGCAGAAAGATTAAGATTGGACACTAGAAGTCAACTCCCTGACAGCAAGATATCTTCTGTGTGGTCCGAAGTGTCTGACACCAATGTTGGAGCATGGAGATATGAGGAGTTTAAAAAGAGAACAGCTCAGAAGGATCTGTCGGTCCTGAGACAGGGAATGATGAAGTCTGGATTGGTTCATGTGGCAGGGTTCCCTCTTGCAATCCAATGCTATGAGTTAATACTTGAGTGTGCCCGGCAATATGACTTCGACACACAAAGGGTTGTCAGCACTGAAGGAAGAGTCTTGGCGAATTTTAGTCCTGTTTCTATTGCCCAAGCCTTTGACATGCTAGATTTGCCTTCTGTGTGCGCTCTGAACATGGACTTGGCTAAAACATACTATGAGAATGAGCCCATTAAAGCCCAACAGATGATTAATTCCTGGTTAGAAAAGCCAAAGTCACACTACTCCAAACTGCCCAAGCAATTGCACAGGATTAAATTCAGATCAGATATTTATGATGCCATCACATTTTTGAGCAGAGTAGCAGGGTTGAAGAGTGCTGGTGTGTTAGAAAACTGGATGGTCCATGTGATTAACAAGATTGAACAAGGAACCAATTACCATTGGGCAGGACTTATTAGTGCTGTGATTGATAAGCAATTAAGGGATGTCCTAGAAACAAAGAGGTTCACCATGTCTTCCTATGTGGTGTATGTGTTAGCTAGATTCTACCCATACAGGGGTTTGAGTCCATAGGGGACATTTGGGCAGGATATAGTCTATGAAATATATCCGGAATTACACCTAGGACACCGGGATTACCGAAGAGCCAATGATGCATTCACAATGCATATCACTAGGATGCTTCAAAATGCGGAGCATGTGAGATTGTCAGATGGAGCAAAGGATTTGGTAAAGAGATACGAAGCTTGGTTCATTCAGTTTCCCACCTTCTCTTACATCAGAATTGACGGATGCCAAGCTGCTCCATATAGGTTGCCTAGGTACCCTACTGATCACATTGTGTTACTGGAAATTGTGAGACAGATATGTGAATTTGATGCAATTGTCAAAAGGGCAAAGCATAAAACGGGTTTCGGTGGAGATTTCCCCCTTGGGATTGGCGTAGCAGAGGTGTGCCCTTCCATCCAATCGGCACATGCAGCTAAGGATGAATTGGCAGCTCATGGTTTTTCCTTCCACTCCAAGAGGATAAATTTTGATATCACCGGGGAAGCACAGAAGAAGGCCACTAAAGAATACCGCCACAAGGATGACCTAGAAGATTATTGGGCCAATATCAAAGATGATTTTGAGGCAAGGAAGAAAAGGTACTCTAGGCTTCCTGTTGAGGTGATTAGGCAATACAACGTTAGGTTGATCCCTGACCAGTTAGAAGATGATGGAAATCTGGTGCAAGACCATGCATATGAGTCCATTAAGGACAGATCAATTGGGGAGATAAACTGGAATGATGATGAGGCCACTGAGTTGGAAGACCTAATGGCCCCTGTCATGAGATTCACCACTTCATGGCTAAAACATAAGGTTTGGGAGTTGGAGAGTGAGAAGGTACCCTGTACCTTTAATTTGATGGGAAATCTCAATCCCATGTCCACTTCAAAAGAATCCGGGGAAGATGACCCCAAAGGGAAAACTAAAGATAGCTCACCCTTCAAAATAAAAATCAGAGGCCCTAAAGAAAGTGAGCCAGAACCAAAAAGAAAACCAAAAGGAAAGAAAAGGAGCCGAGCTTTGAAAATAGGCAAGTCTTCTGAGGAAGAGGAAGTTGAAAAAGCAGAAGGAGAAGATGCTCCTCCACCGCCAAAGAAGACAAGAACAACTAGGGTTTCAAAGAAGAAGGGTCAGGATACCTCTAAAGATGAGACTCCGATTGTTGATGTGGAGAGTTCCGGGGAAAAGACAAAGGTTTATTTGAGGAGATCAAGGACTCCATCCCCTAAGGAAACTGTGCAAAAGATGGATCCTCCTCCAAAGTCACCAGTTGTGGAGCAACCTAGGGCTACTTCCCCTTTGCCAAACGTGCCTGAGCAAGAGACTCTTGAGGAACATGAGACCAGCGGAGAGGCAGAACCTTTCAAGGAAGGGGAACTCTTTGGTGTGGCTGCTGAGCTCGAGGTTGAGGAGGCAGAAAAGCACCCTTCCCCACTAGTCCAATATGAAGATTCTCCGGCAAGTAACAAAGGTAATGGATCACCTGAAAAGGAAAGCAGTCCTGTTAGAACCTCATCGCCGGTGCAAGAGGTGGAGACTGAAGTAGGTGATCAAGCTGAGCAGTTCCCTGAAAAGGAAGAGGATAAAACAACAAAACAGCATGAAGAGGCAAAAACAGAGGAAATCCGGGTAGAACCTGTTGTCCTGGACTGGCTTGAAAAGGAGATCACAAGGAAGAAACAGGTTGTTGTTGAAGACACTCCTTTGGATTGGGATGAGATGTTGTCTAAGATCGGTAAAGGAAAGAAGAAGAAGGCGGCTAAGGTGGTTTCAAGAATAGAAAGGGATGAGGTAAATAACAGAGTTATCCACATTGCCACCCTTGTGGACAAGACTAGAGAAGATGTCACTAGTGAGGATTATAATGTGCAGACTTTTAACCTTGGACCAACATCTGTGGAGCAAGATATTGAGGAGTATGAAGGGTCCAGTGCTGTGATAATTGGTAGATTGAGGAAAGAGACTCAGACCAAGCATGAGCTGAGAAAGGAAAATGAGAGACTTAAGAAGTGCTTGGAGGATGTAATGAAACCTCTGCAATCTCTTCATCCATCTTCCTCTGCTACTCCTGGTTTCCTACCCAAAGAAACCATTTCTGAAATTGAGAAGATGAAAGCCTCTGCTCAAACTACAACGGATTGGTTAAAGGATGTGCAAATGAAAGGAGATAATGCAATCAAGGATATCCTTTCAGTTGGGAAGGATGCAGTCAGAGCTAAGGACTTATTGGAGCATGTGCTATCCCAAGATAAGGAAGATATTGATCTCCTGCTGCAGAAATCAAAAGTGATTATGGAATATGGCAAAGATCAGTTGGCTACAGATGGGATTCTTCCTTCCTCTAGACTTAGTGAACCTTGGGAATGGTTTGAGGCTTTGCAGATTCGGCAGAAGGCCATGAAGAAGATTCAGAAGCAAAAGAAGTTGATAGATGGCAACCTGACTGGAGTGTATGAGGGATGTATTGCATTTTTTGAGGTTATGACTGGCAGGAGGAAGATTGCTCCTAAGTACCTGAGCCTGGAACAACTAAGGGAATGGTGGCATGAGGTCTACGCCCCGGATTCCGAGAATGTCATAACAAGGCACCAGTTGGATGATGCAGCAACTTATTTGGCGGTGATGGATAGGTATCAATCTCACAGGGATGATTGGAATAAGACTGTTAAGCAGTCAAAGGAGGAGATTGGTTCCATTGAATGCAGGCTTAAGATCTTGCCCTTGCCACCTGTCACCGAGCTAGATAAAGTGTTTTTGGGGGTTCAAGGATCATTGGGCCAGAGTAAGGATAAGGGAGGCGGTAGTTAATGCCATTTTGAGATTTGTGCTTCCCTATTATTATAGGGCATGTATTGATCCGGGCTACATTGGGGAATGTGTCTAGGCCGATCTTGATGATGTATCGGCATTTAATGTGTGCCTCATTTTGAAATTCCTAAGGCCGACTTGTTTTGGGGCAAAATATATTGTTGTAAATGTTTGGTTGGGCCGACATGTCTTGAGAATTTGCTATAAATGGGCATTCTTGCCTCGTTGTAATAGATAGATAGAAGGATAAAAGAGTAAGAGTGAGAGTTTGATATAGTTAGGTTAGAGCATTTTGCATTATTTTCTTGAAGCAAGCATTGTAACCGAATAGTGGAATTGTTGCAGCATTTTGATGATCTAATACAATTGAAGACATTGTGGTTTTCCTTGTGAAATCTCTTGTGTTAGTTTGTCTTGCATGGTTCCTGTTGTTTCATCTTTCAAATTGCTTAAAGATTTGTGATGTAGTATTTTAGAGTTAGATTAATTTGGTGAGTGATGTGCATGATTTCATATTTGGAATGTTTGTAGCAATCTCTGGTCTATACTCCCAGTAACTATCTGATTGTAGTAGGCTGGTGAAGTCAACCTGGACCATACATTTATCTGTGCTTAGTTCGATTGTGGATGCATATCTATGATTTGAAAATCTATATACCTTAGAAGATTGCACCGTTCTTGTGATATTGCATTGTGGGTTGATCAGGAATTGGTTGTTTGAGATTGGTCCATTCCAGATATCTGTCATTTGCATTGTTCATTCTAGGAATAGTTTAGATCTTATCATATCTTCGCACCCTTATCTTTTGCTATTTCTTTATTATCTGGTTAGATTTAGGATTTAAGATCATTATATTGCAAAATCTGATAAATTGGAAAGATACAGTTTGCTTGTAGTAAGGTCCGATTGTGATTACCAGCATTTCACATATTATCTGAGTTGTTTATGCATTGTCATGACCTGACACTCGAGAGACCTTGGGGTGATTTTTAATGACTTATTGTTGAAAATTACCTTTCAAGAGAGAGAGAATATTGTATTATGTCTGAGTTGTTGCTGTGCAGAAAACATCATCAACATGTACGACATCCACTTAGGTGTGAGATAGTTGAGACTACATTGTCAGTTTATTGTGATCCTTGTACTAGTTCGAGATTGTGAAATAGCAAGGTTCTAGTTGTGTAGGACACAATACATTGCTTAGTTGGTAATCGTTAAAGGATACCCTACCAATTTCTTCGATGAAGGGAGGGCCATCTATTAAATAATGGATGTGCGTGGGACTGAATTTTAAGTCCGTGGTTAGCAAAAAAGCGCCCGAGTGATGTTTCTCGTCCACAACAAACGACCGATGTACCAAGATTTGAAAGGAAAGGAACCTGGACCTTCTTACTACTATTTGTTCAAAAGCTCTCGAGCTATGTATGCAATTGTATTACTTTTGTACTCTGATTTATATTTGCAATGAAAATGGAATTCATGTGGAAATATATTGTAACTTGTATACATATATCAATGAAGAAAGGAAAAATTTTATTGTATTGCCTTTGTTACTTGTTATCTTTATATGTTTGGAGTAAAATTGGATTTTTTTTTAATTTATGCAAGGGATAGGTCATTACATGTGGTATCAGAGCTACTAGGTTTTGCACTGAAACCTATGAGCTCATTACGCAACAATGTGTAAACCTTATCAGAAGATAATGGTTGAAAAATTCTTGTGCTAGAATGGCAAGAGAGAAGAACTTAGTGAAGTGAAAAGAAAGATGTGATTCTTAGTAACTTGTGTAATCGGGACGAATTAAGAATTATCCCTGGAGTAGGAACTCCTGAACCAACAACTGAGAATATTAGCTAGGATTGCGAAAGACTAAGCAAACAATTTATGTAGGAAAGTTAGGAAGATAGCCAGTTTATACCTTATCCTACAATATAGTTATATGACTCTAATGAAAAAGAAGGAATGAGAAAACCCCTTTATTGTAGCAACCTACAATTGTAAAGAGTCAAGAATTCTTGGATTATGAGAAAACACTACTAATCTATGAGTATGCAACGTCAGCATTAATTAGATCAAAGTAGGAAGACAACAAAAGAAATATCCACAAGGATGGAGAACTTTTTGACATGAACCTAAGGATAGGGTCTTACCAGAAAATAATTAGTATGGTGAGATTAATAAAGAAGCATATGCTTGAATCTAGTAATGAATACTTGTTTGTATATGAATGTTTACTTATATGTCTTTCATAGGAAAATTCATAGCGTAATTAGGCTAACTTGTATTAAACATTCAGGTTTAAGTCAACTTTTAAATCATGGTGAAAGTGTATGAGAGAACGAGAAATATTCCCGGTACAAGTCGTGAAGAGGAACAAAGAGCCACCAGTATGGAAGCAACGCTCGACTTGATTTTGGCAAGGTTAACCAGTCTGGAGAATGAAAGAGAGAAAGACAAATTGGAGAAGGAAATAACCATCAACAACACGAAAGGCGAAAGTTTGTCTCATGGACATGGTGAAAACCACAATCATAAGAAGGAAAGTCACCAACCAATTCTGTTGAAAGGAACAGGAAGATAGTGTCTACTGAGCTATCTCGTGACATGAAGAAGATAATACCGCAAAGTTTGATGGCAGTGCAGAAGGCGATGAAGCCGAAGTTTGGCTAGTCCAGATGGAGAAGTACTTTGAGATAAGGAACTATGATGAGGTAACTAAGGCAGCATGGGGAGCATACCAATTAGCAGGTGAAGCCTCTAATTGGTGGAAGTTGACTTGGGGAGAGTTCGTTGAAATTTTCCGCAAACGTTGGTTGCCATAGCTTTATTATGACCAAAAACTCTCTGACTTTCAAGAATTGAGGCAAGGGACCATGTCAGCCAATTAGTACTGGGAGAAGTTTACTCGACTTCTTCGATATGTCCCCATCTATCATAAAGATGAATGATTCCGGATCAGGAAATTCATCTTGGGACTCAACAGAAATATCAGAGGTGAAGTCGATATGCATGGTTCGACCACAATGGACCTTGTGTATGAAAAAGCCATTAAGTAGGAACAAAAGCTTAAGGCAGGCTCCAATCAGTGTGAAGGAGAACAACAAAAGAAGGATACTGAAGTCCCCGATAAGATTGCCCCAAGAAGGAAGAATTTGGGCAAGATGCAACAAAGAAAAAGGGGAAGAGATCTCACTTCAATGAAAAGGAATTCAGAAGAGATTGGGAAAGAGACAACTCAAGGTATGATGACACTAGCAGAGCTAGTGAAGGTGTTAATAAGACTGAAGAAACCATAGAGAAAAGAGGGCCAAAAGCAGGATGCTTTATTTGTAAAGGTAATCATTATGCGAATGAATGCCCTAACAAAACTTCTGGTACCCAACAACATGGCAACTCACTGCCTACTCAAAAGTCCATGTTTCAGCAGAGGAAACACGCTGCCGTGAATGATGGACAAGTTGATGTCCAAATTACATTGGCCAAACATTCTTGAAATTTTCAAGAGTGAAAAATAAATGTAGAGTTAGAATTTTATGTTTGAATAATACCTTAGTTCATCGGGGACAATGAATCATAAGGGGGGGAGTATGTTACACCTCGATTGTATAGCTACTATTGCATAGGGCAATTGATTGTAGTGACTGAATCAATGTGATGAATAAAACATGTTCTTGTTGTCAATATGAATGTGTCACCATTTAATGATTGTCTCATTTAGATGTTATTCTTGATGAATGTTGCATGTAAGACGTTGAATAATGTTTATTCTAACCTTTGAGATGTTTTATGTATACTGCATCGTTGAGAACATACGACTTCCATTGTCATGTCATTATGTGCAGGTATGAGGACCATTCCTCCAAGCAGAGGAGAAATTGTTGGATCTCAGTTGTGTTTATGGTTTGTCCTTGATGACAAAATCTCTTTCAGTTAGTTCTCTTTGATGATCAGTCTCAGTTTGGATCCTTATGATTTATTATGGCACTTCTTTGATGTCTCTTGGCTATTACAGAAAGTTATTTGTTATGGTTAAATTTCATGGTGATGAGTTTTCTGGTTCAAGTTATGAATGCTATATCTTTGACTGACAGAATTTGAAAGATGGTTTCTTTGTTAGGATGGTTCTCTTTGCATATCGGGCTTACACATCGGTGTGAGAATGGCAGGGTCTCCCCGAACCTTTTTGAAATGTCTATGTTGCCAATCGGCAAGACATTTCTGATGTCATGTCGATTGAATTTAACATACAAGCTGCAGTCGGAAAGACCTTTTTTTTGTTTCGGCGACTGAAAGTGATCTCTATCGGCATATGTTATTCCATCGGTATGTGGTCTCAACGAAATAGGTATGTCACACCGATTGGAGATTAAAAGGAAACTCATCGGCAAGAGCTTAAGGCTTCGGCAAAGAGTCATAGCGAATGTGCAATGTCACACCGACCGATGGTGGATGGATGCGTATAGGCAAGAGTTAGGGTTTTCAGAATAGGTCTCAGCGAAGTGGTTTTGTCTCGCCGACATCACATCTGGGATTCACTTTGGCCAGACTTTTTGCTTTCGGCGTGATGTCATAACGGATGATCAATGTCACACCAACCGCCGTTGGACAATTGCCTTTGGCAGGACTTTCTGGAAGTCTCGGCGAACAGGTGTGAATTCGGGTGTTTTGGTATGACTGAAACGATCTACAAGATGTCTCCCCGATAGTTTGAAGTTATAGCGACAAATATAGGATGGATGGACTCGTCGGCAAGAAAAACGATATGTTATGGCGACAATGTGTATCAAGTGACTTTCGGTGAAACTTAAGTAGTCTACGAGAGGTCACTCCGACTATACTGTGTCTTAGCGAAGACGAATGATAATTTCATTTCGGTGAGAGATACTTTTTGTCTCAACGACCAGAAGAATGTTATATGGCTCTCGACAAAACTTTATGAAGTCTACAAGAGGTCTCTCCGATATTGTTTGGTCACAGCGATAGTGAATAGAACAAAAGTAAATCTCGGTGTGAAGTTTCCTTATGTCTCAGCGAATGAATAATACACTAAGGAAGCCCATCGATGAAACATGATGTATTCGTTATGACTTCTCCCGACTCTGATGGGTCTTGGCGAAAGCGACAAACATAAGGTTGTCTGGCGACGTTAAAGTTGCCTTCGGCATAACGTGTCATCGATGGAAATGAAAAGGAATAGGGCAAACTTTTTGAGTTTACTCTTTTAGCTGGGTAGTGAACCCTAGTTTGGCCGCCATCATGAGTGTTTACGTTTCTGATGTTGCTAACTGTAACGGTTTCTACAAGTGGTTTATGGAAGGTTTATTTGGTGCATTTCTGACTGGAAGCTCGACAGTGGTTGATGGAGCCATGGGAGTTACAGATTTGTCTGGTATTTTTATTTATGCGTTTCATACTGCGCATATTGGTTTATAATCACCATTTTTTCTTTAACTGCTCTCTGCATCTCTATTACTAGTATGACAAATGATGCCTTGACTGAATATTGTCATTCATGCTTTAGAGGTTATGATTTTCTGTGATGGACAGTTGTGCTTTTTATGCAGTAAAATGGACTCATACGTTATAGATTTGTTGAGAACGGCTCTTAGCTGGGTTGGTTGTTCTGCCGTTACTCCTGAAGACAGTTACCTATCTGGCAGATGTATAAATAGAAGCAAAAAACTATGTTTTCTGTTCGGTTGTTGTAATTCTGAGATTATCATTCTTTGGCTGTATGAAAATGTATGGATAAACTCTGCAATAAAATCTGAATAACAAGATGTAGAGATTGTAAATTTCTTCTCTATGTAGTATTTTAGGGATTCAATTATTGAATCTTTAAGGTATTCTGTAGACGAGAAAACAGAGAAACATGTGCTTAACTGAAAACAGAGAAATCCTCTGAGTTATTATTGTTGTTCAAATCATAATTTG
>VDFB02000011.1:6954619-6977617 GCA_007258455.2 Sequoia sempervirens
ATGTTGTGTTCATGCATTGAACAATGCATTGAAAGACATAGGGAAGATGGATTGGGTGAAGAAAACGGTGGCAGAAGCTAGAGAAATTCAGATGTTCATTTGCAACCACCACACCTCACTTGCTCTTTTCAGGACATTTTCAAAGGAGTTTCTCAAACCTGTTGATACAAGGTATGCCATTTACTTCATTTTGTTTCACTTTCAATTTGTATTCATAATCTGATTTTGTTTTAAATTTTTATTTTTTAATGAATCATTGAATTAATGAATGTATATATGCCACATACTTCATCCTATTGGAGAGGATGGTTGAGGTGCATGAGCCTCTACAACTGATGATGGTCAATGCTGAGTGGACTAGATGGCCTAATGCAAGTTCTACTCAAGGAAAGAGCATCAAACAAAAGATCCTCGATGATGATTGTTGGGCCAATGTGAGGTAAGACATATTAGATGGCTGATTTTCATATTAAATTTCTGATTTTAATATTTTAATTTTATTGTCCAATGTTCCAACTTTTGAAGTTTCTAACATGTCAAATAACTTGTCAACTAATTATTTTGAACTTTTGTTTGCATTTTGCAGATATATTTGCTCCTTTATCTCGCCCATTGTAGATGTCATTAGATATGCTGATACAGACTCTCCTAGTCTTGGAGAGATATATGAGACATTTGACACTATGCTTGGGAAGATCAGGCAAGTTATTTTGGCAAAGGACCCCACTTTGGATTTATATGAGCAACACATTAGGCCCATTGTGACGCGGAGGGGGAATACAATGAACACCCCGCTTCATATGGCTGCCTTTGCTCTAAATCCAAAATGGTATGCACCAAGGGATGGTAGGGTGCCTCCATGTGATGATCCTGAGGTTTTAGATGGGTTCACACGGGCCATTGAAAAGATTTATCCAGCCGAGCAAGCTTCAATACTTCGGTCACAATTTCTAGACTTTGCTAATCTTAATGGCCCAAACTTGAGCAAACCACAGGCGAGGTTGGATAGAGCTATATTAGCTCAAGGGAACCCTATTGGATGGTGGACCTATCATGGGAGAGATACACCGCAGTTGAAGATACTTGCCACTCGCCTTCTTGCACAGGTTGCTAGTTCCTCTGCTGCAGAGAGGAATTGGTCCACATATGGCTTTATCCACTCTGTCAAGAGGAATAGACTTACCTCTAGACGAGCAGAGAAGCTAGTGGTTGTTCATAGTGCTCTTCGGCTTCAGGATCGACAGACTCCAGAGTATCGACAAACTCCAGCTCTACGGTGGGATATTGATCCCGAGGACGCGGCTCAGATAGATGAGGAGGAGACAGCTGAGGGCTTGGTTGGGGTCCCATTGGCTGAGGAGGAGCATTACGGTGGCAGTGACTCAGAGGATGACTCTGATTTTGATCGATTGAGGAGATGATTAGAACTTGTGATTGCTCTTTATTTTTATTTATAAATTTGTATTCATTATTGACATAAAATGTTATTTTGATTTTTCACTGTAAACTAAAACTTTAAAACTATGGCATGATATAGCCTTTGGGCATTTAGTATAGTTTATAAATTCTAACAGGTTGACTTTGTGATTAGTGTAAGCATGTGTATTAATTTGAATGCGTATTAATTGACTATGACTCTATGAGTGTTAGCAATGTTGAACCTAAATGGTATATGTTAATGTTCTAAAATGTATATTATGCATACCTTATTCTCATAACTTCTATTGAATATTTAAAATTTCCCTATATTTTTGGAAAATTTTCCCTATATTTTATATATAACCGTCACAATCATCCTAATTTTTATTATCCCAAATGAGCTTGGGGACTAGTCCCTCAAATCCCCTCTTAGTCCGAATCCGGGAAACTTGGGGCCTTGTTATAATATAATATATAATTAATATTAATAATATATTAACACCATTTGCAAAAGAAAATTGAAAACTTTTTAATTTATTTATTTTATTTTAAAATTTAAATAAAAAATAATTGAAAATTATTAATTTATATTAATATTATGATAAATTGACAATAATAAATAGTATAAAAGAAAATAATAACAAAAAATTAAAATAATGATATTCAAATATCAAATTTTATTTCAATATCATTATTTTTGTTGTTATTTTCTTTTCGAGTATTCTTTATTATCAATTTATCATAATATAAATTAATAAATTAAAATATTTCAATCATTTTTAATTTTAATATGTTTCAAAATTCAAATCTTTCAAATTTCAATCATTCTTAAATTTTAATATGTTTCATTTATTTTGTTTAACTTCACTTTTTATCTCTTAACGTTTATCTTGTCTTTCTTTTGCTAGGTATTTTACTAATGGCTTCTACAAGTAAAAAGAGTGGTGGCAAACCAAGAGATCCTTGTTGGAAACATGGAACACCAGGTGCAACGCGAGGAGAGGTTATTTGCAACCATTGCACCGAGTCTTATTTTGGTGGCATAAACCAGCTGAAATACCACCTTGCACGAATCCCTTGTTGAGATGTTACACCATGTAAAGAGGCACCCGAAGAGGTTGAGATGGAGGCCAAAGCACTCCTTGCAGCATATGACCAAAGGAAGGAAAGTAAAAAAGAGAGCAGCATAGGCAATGGCAGCCCCATATGCAGATTCCAGTTCTACAGGGTCACAAAGGGCTATGGGAGGCTCTTCTTCTCTTGGGCCAAGGATACAAGGATTAGGATTTGGAAGTGCAGGCAGCCTCAGTTCTAGTTTTTTTGTTCCACGTAATACTCTTGGTGCACAACCTTCATTGGAAGGTACTTCTTGGAATAAAGAGTTGCAAAATGAGGCGAGGTTGGCATGTGCTAGATTTTGGTACTACAACAATATTCCATTCAATGTTGCTTCTAGTCCTTATTGGAAAGAGTTGGTCACTACATTGACTGTGGCAGGTAAGGGGTTCAAGGCCCCAAGTCATTATGAGTTGAGTGGGCCTTTATTGCAGAATGAGATCCAAAACACACACAAACTAGTGGAGGAACAGAGAAGAAATTGGGAAAAGAATGGCTGCACCATTATATCTGATGGGTGGACGGATGGCAGAAATAGGACACTCATCAACTTTCTAGTGGCTTCAGGGGGACAATTGGTATTTCTAAAATCAGTTGATGCCTCCAATGAAACAAAAAATGCAGAGACCTTGTGCAACATGTTGGATGAGGTGGTGATGGAAGTGGGAGTTCAAAATGTAATTCAAATTGTGACCGACAATGCAGCTGCATATGTGGCAGCCGGTAAACTTCTAATGGCGAGGCATCCTACATTATCTTGGAGCCCTTGTGCTGCCCACTGTCTTGACTTGCTCCTTGAGGACATAGGGAAAATAAGTTGGGTGAAGAATGTGGTTGAAGATGGAAGGAATATCACAAAGTACATCTACAATCCCACATGGGTCCTAAGTCTCATGAGAGAGCACACTGATGGTAAGGATCTCGTGCGATCAGGAGTCACACGCTTTGCCACCAATTTCCTCACCTTGCAGAGCATTTTAGCTACATTTCCCAACCTCAAGAGCATGTTTGTGAGTGAAAAATGGCTTGAGAGTCCTTATTCCAAGAAGCCTGAAGCAGATAAGGTCAAGAAGACAATTTTTGATGATAGATTTGCCAAACAAATGGAGGAGATCATCAAAGTAAGTTTTCAAACATTTATTGCTGATTTATTTTATTCTTTCTACTATTATAGCTTGCTGATTTTGTTAATGTTTTTTATATTTTAGGTGTCAGAACTGTTGGTTAGAGTTCTATGATTGGTGGATGGGGATAAAAGCCCCATGGGGTATCTATATGAGGCCATGGATAAGGCCAAAGAGGCAAATCAACATTTATATGGGTCAAACAAGACCAAATATGAACCCATATGGCGCATAATAGATCGGAGGTGGAACCGACAACTCCACCAACATATTCATGCTGCTGCCTACTTTTTGAACCCCAAGTTTTATTTCTCTCCTACTTTCAGAGCAGATACAGAGGTTAGAGTTGGCCTCAATACATGTATTGAAAGATTGGTTAGTAGTGATGACCTTCGAGATCTCATACTTGATGAGATACAGAGCTATAAGAGGGCCGAAGGGCCATTGTTTTCTTCCAAGGATTGCATTCGTAGGAGAGACACTCTACAGCCAGGTAACAAATTTATGTGTTTCAGTTTAATATTATTTTACTATTTATGACATTATGTTAATGATTAAGTTTATTAAATCCTTACTAAGTTATAATGGTTATCATTGCAGATTTGTGGTGGGAAGATTATGGTGCCACAACGCCTAATCTTCAAAAGGTTGCCATTCGTATTTTATCTCAGCCTTGTAGTGCATCTGGTTGTGAGCGCAACTGGAGTGTCTTTGAGGCCATTCATACAAAGAAGCGCAATCGGTTGACTCAAAAGCGCTTGAATGACCTTGTCTACGTGCGCTACAACCTTCGGTTGCATGAGAAGAAGGTACAAGGGTTGAGTTCACATGAAGCACTTGACCTTGATGACATTGATCCATACTCAGATTGGGTTGCTGAGCCTGATGAGGTCAATGTGGAACCATGGATAAGTGATGATGAGTTCGCTGAGATGGAGAGGGAGGCAGATGCAGCTGAATGGGAAGCAGAGGTGGCAGCCTATGAGGAGGAAGAAGGCGAGCTTGGTCAGCCAATAGAGGTTGTTTCTTCACACACACAATTTGATCCTATCCCTATGGATGAGGCACCTATTGAGGCTTCTATTGAGGACATTGCACCTATACCATCTACTTCAATACCACCCACACAGCAGCAACAAAAACTTTTGAGTTTTAGTCGTAGAAGAAATTTAGGATAGATAATTTTTATTGATACTGAAACTTGAAGTTGATATGTATTGAGAAGTCGAACTTGTTTTTTGGTCTATGATACATTGATGATTGATATGTATTAAACTCTAATTTTGATTTATATATGATAAAATTAGTAATATGTTCTAAAAATTCAGTTTATATGTGTGGTTTTTAAGAATATTTTAAAAATTGTGTATTTTCAAATGTTCGATAAATTTGCCGAGTTTTTGCCGAGTCCCGAGTTTTTAAAAATTTTGGGTCTGCCGAGTTATTGCCGAGTCCGAGTTTTTCAACTATGTTATAAAGTATTATATTGTCACTTTATAAAAAGATGTTTTGGCAGGAAAACCCTAAAAAGGTTTTATAAAAGGACTCAAGAGCTCATTCTCTCATTATGCTGGATTATTATTTTATTTGGGCTTAGGATTTTCAGGAGGAGCTCTTCGGAGTCGAAACCCTAGGTGGTATTCCTACAGGTATCTGGTTTCGGTGGTGAAAGATTTCAGCCTAGCTGGATTGAGGCGGATTCATGCAGGATTCGCATTTGGGCATCAAGGTCGACTAAAGGAATTTTGTGGATCTTCTTCGAAGACAAAATTCAGACTAACCAGGGTTTTAAGATTTCAGGGCATCTAGTTATTTTTTATTATTGTTGTAGAAGAAGGATCGAATATAGATTGATATATTATTTAATTTTGAGTCCTATCTACTAATTTTTATATTATGAAGCCATTGAATATTACTTGAAGAAATCGAGCAAGCTTCAATTAATATTAGAGTCCATACTCATGCTGCGGCGACTTTTCTCAGGTCGCTTGAGCAACTAAATGCGGACAAAACCAGGATAAAGACAAAAATACAAATTAGTTGGTGCCGTGTATTCTTGAGGATATGCGATTAAAAATCTATTCGTGTGCAAGCCATAAGGAATTGAGCAGAATTGGAGTCTCCAGCTGGGCCATCACACTCCTATAAACCTCCAACTATAGTCGATGCTGATATTCTAGGCACACCAAAGGAGAACTTGGGATCTCAGTTACAATGGTAATAACTTATTTACAACCATGGGACCTCAACTACTTAGTGATTAAGTATTTTAGAGAGGTCGTGAGCCTCAGCCAAGATAACACTGATTTAACCTAGTCGTGGAACTCCCCTCAACCATGGCATGAGATTCTATAGGCGAATATCGGCTCTTATGAGGGTCATCTGAGTATTGGGAAGCTAGACAGGTAAGTCTGCAATGTATCTTCCATAACAGCCAGTAACTAATATCACCTCCAGGCAAGGTGCATCTATAAACAGGTCTGGAAATTCATTTTCATACTCTTAAAACTGCTGATAACAGTCAGCCCATTGAAAAGTTGTAATTCTTCTTTGCTGCAACACAATTCGGGATATAAATATTCTTATATCTGCTCTATATAAGTGCATTGTAAACCTCTGAAATATATCTCTGTTCACCCATAGTTTGCTCAGTCAACATAAGGAGAATGTTATGTTGAGATAGAGTTTCAAAATTGTTTATTCATTCCATTTGATGTTATTCGTGTATGCTTTATGTTAAGCTTAATTTGATAAAATGGAACATCTAACAAATTGATGAATATTGCAAAAACTTCGTCCATCCGGGAAGGGTATTTTACACTGCCACTATCTGTTGTTGAAAAGTTTGCAACACCTGCTGTTGCTGTTGGGCAAAAGTATGCAAAAATTCCTCCCAAGGCTGATCATTCCTCCTTGGAGACTTCCTTCTCCCATTTCTTGTTGTGTAGCTTGCTGTCCTGTTCTTCTATGATGGTAAAACCGAAATGGTGATTGCATATAAACCCTCCAGGCTGGCAGGATCAAGGCTCTGATACCACTGAAATATCCCACATAGGATTTTTCCCTAAATTTTAATTTTTAAACTCATATTTCTGCCCTAATTTTCTGCATTTCAAATTTCTGCTCAAAGCCTAAATTCTGATATAAAATTTCTGATTGCAAACAAGTATGAACAGCAAACATATATATTCCCAAAATACTTCAAACAATAGGCTAAATACAACTTTCTTTCAATTGTGAATGTAACCAATAATGAGCAATAACAAAATGACCATCCACAAGCAAGAACTCCGATTTTTTAGTTTGTCCAATCTGCTGCTACAAAATAAGAACTAATGTCCGTGCAAATACACCACAAAATGGGCTCAAACATGCCCAAAAATATTTCAGAAGTCTGCTGCTACAAACTAATCCTAGTTACATGCCAAAATGTATGTAAAATGCTGCTCCACATGAACCCAAGCTATGCGAACTACTCCAGCTATGTCAATATGCAAAGATGAATGCAGAATATTGATGAAAATGCCTCCAAACACTACCAAATAGGTGTGCTGGCCTGCTGGTCTGTAGATGAAGGTTTGAACCCTCACAAAGCTCGCCAAAGTCCTCAAATATGCCAAAATTGCCCCTCCAAAGCAAGTTGCACCTCCTCTAATTTGGACACTCCACTCTAGGGTGAAATCCTAGACAAAATGACACCAAATCTGTCCTCCAGAAATCACCTAATCTGATCTGAAAACCTAAGCATGGATTCCATCACTAAATGCCACTAAAGCACAAGTAGACCTCCGTCATGAAGTCCTCCCAAGATGAGCTAGGTTTTCGTCCAACTCACCCACAATTCGCAAGGGTTTTCGTCCTAGGAATAGCTGCAATAAATTGCTGATCAAGACTGAAGAAAATATCCGTGATGATCAAATGCCTTCCAATGAACTTTCATTTATATCTTACTTCACCTTTTCCCCCCAACTTGGCCGACCCAATTTGGGTGCCCAATTCCACCTTTAAATTTGATTTTATTTCCCTTTTTAAATCTCCAAATGGGGGCGCACTTTTCCATGATTTAAAATATTTTTTTATTATTTTCTCCCTCCTTATATCTCCCAAAAGGGGTCGCCCAGCCTCAATAAAAAATTATAAAAACATTTCGGCTTCACATAAAATAATAATAAATTATGGGAATTAATTCCCAAGTCCACCAAGCCAAATAAAAATAATTGAGCCATAAAGAATTATGTTTTCTAATTATGCAAGGCTCAAACCACAAATTCGGGGACAATACAATTTAGCACAAATAGCTACACTTATGGCTTAGCATAGGAGGGGTAATAGCAATAATAACAATAATAACAATATTGGGGACAATGGCAATGAAAAAATGATGGAAATGAGGATGAATCAGTCAATAATATGTCTATAAATCAACGTACAATGACTAGGACAGCCAACTCTAAACCCCTAATGCCTAATTTTCCTCCAAGGAATAACCCTCAAATTAAAATGGAGCCTACACAACAAGAGTTGCAAGAGTCAATTTTACAAGATTGGAGAAATTCGAGACTTGAATTTCAAGCTGAAATGTCTTTCTGTGACTGCTTGGATCTTAGGTTGAAGCATAGACCTCATAGGGGCAGTAGACTTCATAATCAAGACTTGCAGATGAAGGTTGGTAAGTTATCAATCCCTTATTATGATGGATATGGGAAGACTATAGCTAGGGTCTAGGTGCAGAAGCTAGATACTTATTTTCAGCTCAACCCAAAGCCAGAGGATGAGGCTATTAAGTATGTTGATATACATTTAGATGGTAGTGCTCAAGAGTGGTGGCATCATGGAATGATCACCTTGGAACATGCTCAGATTGATTCATATGCATTCTGTCAATATCTATATGGAACTACACTTAAAACTATGAGGGTTTTCATCCTCAAAGTTCACAAACCCAGAGGATTTTTGTCCTTGGGAAGAGAAGAAAAATACACGTTTTTTCTTGAAAAATGTAATGACCCCTTTTGGGTCTACTTAGGATTTATCCTAGAACACAAATATACTTTATGAAATCAGAATACTAAATTGAAAAACATTAATTCAAACATAATAAGTCAAGGTAGCTTTTCTTACTAATCTATTGTAAATTACATGTAACAATGCATTCAATTTGTAATTTTTAAGCAAAATCAAATAGATAATAAAACACTCCAAGTTATCATCCTTTGATCATTGAAATCATAGGGGAGGCAAGAGAGGTCCACACACTAGGATGCCCTTAGAGCACTCCCTTCTCAGCCCAAGAGCGGCAAAACAACCCCCTTGGCCCTCAATGGCAGACCGCAATCATCCAATGAGGGTGGTCTACCTCAAAGGGACCCTAGTATCTGCTATCCTCCATGTGCTTCCAAATCTCCTCCCTAATGAGTCGATTGACAAAGAATGATAGTTTGGAAGTGGTTGACACATTCAAGTCATGCAATGCTAAAGTGTTAAATGTTATTCCTACTACTATCTATTTATAATAGACACTACAATTATCAGCAAGATTCCAAGTTCATATCTATGGACATCAGTACATACCAAACGTGCAGCCAAAAATAGTAACTTCCTTTGTAGAGTACGGGTTTATTTCCTTATTCGATGGGATATTGCAGCTGTTTCCACACAGCACCCAAATCTTCACAACATATATGCATTTCATCATCGCACAAGGTGTATTTATCTGCAAGAAATGTTGCGATCAAACTAGGTGACCATTCCCTCAAGGAAGAGACACGTCCATGTAAGATGAGGTAGCGATTCACAAGGCGCGGCTAGCAAATGCAAGATAAGACAATTCATTCGTTTATACTAGCATGCCGCTGTTAGAGAATGCTAAATGGTTCATTCAAATTAAATATGTTTCTAAAAAGAATTCGATTACATTAATATAAGTGTTAATTTTAATCAAAATATATTAAGAATAAATGGCAATATATATGAATAAATTTTAATAAATGTAAACAAGAATAATTAAAGGATGATAGACGCGTGTCAACAAGAATATAAATATATATATTTTATAAAAACGAAGTGAGCATCAATAACCTCTATACAACATGATTGCATGAAGAGGAAAAGAGGGTCATGACAAAAAATGGGATTGTTTCAAAAAGTATGTAGAAGCTTTTCAAAAACAATTCTCTTATTTATAACTTAATTTTTGATCAAATAAAATAATATTTATTTCTTTTTGACAAATACTCCTCAAAATTATAAAAATAAAATTATCATTTTTAATCAACTTTTTGCATCATGGGTCTAGCGTATTAAACTACTAAATATATTAATGGTCATCTTAGCTTTAGTTAGTCGTCAGTTAACTTAGTTAACGTTTAATAACTTCCATTTGCACTTTAGTTCGTTATACTTCTTTCTATTTTTTGTTTTAGTTTGCTTCAGTTTACGATTGTTTCTTTTTAGAAACATCGTCTTGTAAATTTCTTTATAAGGAGCTTTCATTTCCTTTTGTAATCAAGTAATTATGAATATCAATTATCTTTTCATGGTATCAAAGCTCAGGCTCAAACATGATTAGCTGTTTTTTTTTGTAATAAAAAATTTGAAGAAAATTTTTAAGAATTTTAGTGAGCAGAAATTTTTGAAAATCAAAGTTTATTTTTTAGTGAAGATTTTTTAGGAAGTTTTGAAAAAAAATCAAGGTTTTTTTTCATCTGGAAAAAATTCGTCGACCTTTTTGCAAAGAAATTTCGAGGCGGATTTTTTTCTCGTGATTTTTTCGTTCTAAAATTTGCGCCTGTTCGTGAGGTGTTTGTTTGGCATCGCGTGATTTTTGAAGCCTGAAATCGCAGACTTATAGAATCGCGTAATTTTCTCTATTTTTGTTCGCAGGTTCTATGATTTTCGAGTTTTCTGAGCTGTGACTGTTTGGAACTGTTCGCACGACGGCTTCTTTGGTGTCTACATGCATTTTTTAATGGTGTTTTCTTTTGAGTTCGATTTTCTTCTGTTCGCACTGCTTTTCTGAAGATTTTTCGTGTTTTTTTGGTGTTCATTTCTAGTATGCGACCTTCAATGACATCTCTGCACTTTGTGACAAATTTTTGAGGACTTTTCTGTGCGATTGTTAAATCGCAGCTCTTGCATTGTTGACGCAATTTTGTGCAAAATCACAAGTCTGCCTTGGACGTGTCTATTGTGCATTGGAGTTTCTAATTTCGACTAGGGTTTTGAAGACTGCCTTTCAACAATTCATGGGTTTTTGGTTCTTGTTTCTGACAAGATTTGTTTGAAGGTTTTTTCTTGTGCAAAGTCTGCCAAATTAAGGGTTCTATTTGGTGGGATTCCTGAAAATCGTGTTTTTGTGGCAGCCTAAAGGGTCATTTTTTGAACTAGTTTTTGACAAGTTTTTCTGGTTGACAAATAAAAATTCTGCAAAGAGTTTTTCGAAATTTTTCTTAAAAAAAATTGCTAAAAGAGTTTTTGAAAAAAATTTGCAAGTTTTCGAAGGTTTTTTCTACAAAAATCTTACTTTTTTAGAGTTTTCGAAGGTTTTTCTAAAAAATATTACAGTTTCTGAGCCTCTTTTAAGAGGATTTTTGAAAAATTGTGAGTTGTGCTAGCTAATTGTCCAAGGTTTGTGCCAGCTGCTCACAGTGTTACCTCAATTTTTGGAAAATGGGAGGGATGGTTGCTTTGTCCAACGTCAGGTTGGAAAGTACGCAAAGGTTCAATGGGAAAAATTATACTACCTAGAAGCAGA
Organism: Sequoia sempervirens; assembly: GCA_007258455.2. Classification (NCBI taxonomy): domain Eukaryota; kingdom Viridiplantae; phylum Streptophyta; class Pinopsida; order Cupressales; family Cupressaceae; genus Sequoia; species Sequoia sempervirens. The sequence continues at coordinate 6,966,032 of VDFB02000011.1, forward strand.
GGAAGCTCACAGTTTTCGAGTGTTTGTGTCTTGATTTGATTGTTCTGCAGGAAAGGATCTGTAATCGCAAGGTGGTTATGCTTCTCCAATTATCAGTCACAAATGATATGGTTCGAGAAGATTATGGGTAGACTTAGTTTTTGTTTGTACGATGACCATTAAGGGAGGAGGGTATTAAAATATAAAATGTAATATTAATGGTCATCTTAGCTTTAGTTAGTCGTCAGTTAACTTAGTTAACATTTAGTAACTTTCGTTTACACGTTAGTTTGTTTTAGCTTCTTTCTGTTTTTTGTTTTAGCTTCTTTCTGTTTTTTGTTTTAGTTTGCTTCAGTTTACGATTATTTCTTTTTAGAAACATCATCTTGTAAATTTCTTTATAAGGAGCTTTCATCTCCTTTTGTAATCAAGTAATTATGAATATCAATTATCTTTTCATAGCGACATTTAAAATAATTACTTAAAACACTTTTTAAATAATTAAACAAAAGTTGTCTTTTAATTTTTAATTTTCGACAACTTAAATATTTAATTATTCAATTAATTTTCCCTTTTTACCATCACAGTAGCCTATGGAAAAAATTATAAAAATTAGGCTAAGGGTTATTAGAAAACTTGTGCTTGGGAAGGGGACATGATATAGTGCCAATGAAATCATCAACCCCTAGTGTTTCATAATTATAAATGGATTGCAAATGGAGTCATATTGGAGGACATACAAGAAGTGGTATAATACCACCATTCTACCAATTACAACAACTTATTCTATCTATTGGAATAAAGAAACTACAAATATATGACAACTTCAACCTTACAATTAGTTGGTGGATGGTGTGAAGCATAGTTCAAAAAACTTCGGGTAAAAACTCAATACCCCTAAAATTTGACTCAAACTCAGGACTTGGTGAAATTTCTAAACTTCAAAAAACACAAAAATTTGTAAAATAATCTTTTAAAACATGCATAAAAGTGAATTCAAAAAACTAATATGTAGTTTTTCCTTCCTTTATAGATCACAAAATGAGTTCAATGCACATTATAGTGTCATATCATTATGAATTACAAATTTATATTCAATAATTTATAAATTTCTTCTGCAACAAAAGTTTCAAGTGGCTTTGTGGATGCCATCGAACTAGATGATAACAAACCCTATTGAGGAATGATACAATCCTCAAGCATATCACGATCATCCAATGAAGCCTCTATTGACACTTCAAAGAGTTACCTCTAAAGTGCAGTCAATAAATTCACTGAATCAGTCCATGATTTCTGGAATCAATAAGAAATCCCCTGAAAATGAACACAATCTACTCAAGGTGCTGATAGGTCAAAAGTACGAAGGAGAAAATGCCAAAAATGAGGGGGATTTTTGGGATTTTTCTACTGCTGACAATTGTAGGTGTTGTAAGCTAAGTTATTGACTCAAACTCATTGAGTTTGGCAAGTTTTCCTATGAGTCACCTGCCTGCAACTCACTAGTGAGTTTTTCGGCAAGTGGCTCAATGGCCTAGTTTTCCTATCAAGTTTTCAAGGACGTGATGACCTATAAACATAATCCTCCCAGAAATTGTTTGCAAAAGCAGGATCTCAATTGCATACTACTACTTTACAAAATCCATGTAGCTAGCAATCATTTTCCACATAAGCTTTCAGCATGTGCAAGTTGTAGGTGAGCAACTAAACAACCTGTTTTACCTAGTGAGTTTTCAAGAATGTGACAACCTATAAACACAATTCCTCCTAGAAATTACTAGCAAAAGCAAGATCTCAATTGGATATTATCACTTTAGGAAATTTATGTAGCTGGTAATCATTTTCCGCATATTCTTTCTCCATGTCTATGTATCATATGGTTTCTTTAAAAATGAGTGTAGATTGTTAGACAATCTACCAAAATAAAAATTATGTCTTCACTCCCAAAGCAGATAAGTTATCAATGAAACCAATAGAAATCTCTTCCCATTTGTAGCAAGGAATGTGTAAGGTTGTGATAAGTTTCAATACAGTACTAATCACTTTTTATTCATTGGCAAGTGTCTCATTCTACAACATAATTATTTATACCATTGCTGATTCCTTTCAAATAAAAATTGGCATGCATTGTAGTAGGTTTTAAAGGAAACAAACATTTCAAGAAGCTGGTGAGTCAAGATTCTCTATCAATATTTGCATCTTAAACTTTGACATTTGTGGCAAATAAATGCAAACCTTGAGCCATAATGTATCATTTTTCTAAAAAGGATTGATTGGATACTTATCTATATGATCAATAGTTTTATTAGAATCATCATCTCTTGATGGATTCTACTTCTTACATCCTCAATCCATTTCAAGACTACAGTTGAGATTGAACCTTAGCATGTTTTCTTCGTCCCCACAACATAGAGCATTTGCAGCAATATTAGATTTCTCCTTATTATGCAAAACTTTTTAAAATATTTTCTATCCACTTCTGCAATTCAGTGGCTAAGTTTTTATGCTGGAACCAATATCCATGTTTATAGTTCAATGGTGTGATGTCCCCATTTTATGACGTCCTCTTTCGATGGGGTTGATTCTGATACACTTACTATTTTTAGTAAGTGTTATTTTTAGCAGGGGGTCTGGTGATGTGCTCCTGTCCTCAGTGAGCCCTTTCGAGCTCCTCAGCTTCCCTCCGATTCGAGTTTCAAAGCACTCCTTACTATTTTTAGGACTTTCTAAAAATAGTAAGTCATTCAAGGTAGTTGGACCCAGTCAAGGTTGTTTCTCAGCAACATTTCTCTATGGAGGCATTAGTTTCTGTAACGACCTATCCCTTGCGTAAATTAAAAAAATTTCCAATTATACTCCAAACATATAAAGATAACAAGTAACAAAGGCAATACAATAAAAATTTTCCTTTCTTCATTGATATATCTATACAAGTTACAATATATTTCCACATGAATTCCATTTTCATTGCAAATATAAATCAGAGTACAAAAGTAATACAATTACATACATAGCTCGAGAGCTTTTGAACAAATAGTAGTAAGAAGGTCCAGGTTCCTTTCCTTTCAAATCTTGGTACATCGGCCATTTGTTGTGGAGGAGAAACATCACTCGGGCGCTTTCCTGCCAACCACGGACTTAAAATGTGGTCCCCCGCACATCCATTATTTAATAAATGGCCCTCCCTTCGTTGAAGAGATTGGCAAGGTATCCTTTAACGATTACCAACTAAGCATTGTGTTGTGTCCTACACAACTAGAACCTTGCTATTTCACAATCTCGAACTAGTACAAGGATCACAATGAACTGACAATGTAGTCTCAACTATCTCACACCTAAGTGGATGTCGTACATTTCACTACTTTGGCCAAAGTATTCTCATTCAATACTTCGAATGAAGATCATCTATCATAAACACTACTCAGGGCCGATTTAACTTAAGGCTATCTTACTCTATGCGTAGGCTATGTCCTTCAATGGGTATTCAGTCACCCCAGACTACCTACAACAAACTATCTACTTAGAAACGAAACAATCTACAAGTGTCTTGTAAAATAACTCCTAATCCGGAAATCTTTATCCTAGGAGTGCTTAGCTTGTATCACACCCCGATTGTATAGTTACTACTGCATAGGAAGTACATTGTAATGTTTGAATCTTTTTTATGAATAAAACAAATTGTTCTTGTGATCAATTGAATGTGTCCTAATGATTGTCCCATTTGTCTGATATTTCTATTGATATAATTCTTGAATGATTGTAGCATATAAGTTATGGAATAATGTTATTCTAACTTTCTACGATGTTTTATATATACTTCCTTGTTTTGAGCATATGACTCCCGTTGTCGTGTCATGATGTGCAGGAAACAGGTCCGTACCTCCAGGCAGAGGAGAGATATCATTCGGGGAGGAACTTGGTCGGGTAAACAGTAACGAGTACCAATTGGGCATACACACACATACTATAGACTAAGTAAGCTAAGACATTTGTTGAGTTAAGGGTAAGTCATCCATAGGCTTGTTTATTATCATTAGGAGTCGTATCTACTTCTGAATGTGTGAATAAGTGATGCTTGCCAGTATAATCATATGTGGAATAATGTTTCTGGTTAGAGGTGGGCATGTGTATATGTATATATACATATAAATACGGTATGTACAAGTGTCTATAAGTATATTCATGTCAATACAACGTATGAGAGCAGATAGATATGCCATACGTGTGCATTGATATAAATGTATTTATGAATACTTATACATAAAGGAGGTATACAAGTAAATATACATGTATACATACCCACAACCAACCTGTTATATATGTGAATATGAATAAATATTATGATGATATTACCTTGGAATCTACATATACACATATATACACATATACATGGGTACGTATAATGAAAGTATGCTGACTGGCTCGCAGTATACGTACGTGTAATTTAAAATGTATATGTATATACATGTATATATGTAAAGATAAATATATTTATATATTTAATATTATATTAAGTATGTATATAATATAGTCTTTACAAAATATAAATATGTATATGAGATTATTTAAATTATTAAATTTAAATAATTATACATAAATATATAATGTAAATTAAAACTATATTATATATATATATATTAATATAATAAAATAAATATATATAGATATATTTTATTAAATGGAATTGAAAATTAAATGAAGTTTAAAACAAACATTTTTATTTAATATTCATTAAGTGTTGAAGTGAAATCACGAATTTGAAACATGAGACGTTTCTCTCAAAAATGAATATTTCATTTAAAAGTCGAAATCAAATTATTGTGACTTCAAAATTTAATCGAATATTATTGTCACAATTTCGCCAAGATTCAAATATTTCTTTTTGGAACTATATCAAAATTATGAAGAGGAAAATAAAATACGTTGTTATGAGTTCATACCGTAAAAATGAAAATGGCGAATGAAATGGAAATGGCGCCTGTAGAATCGCGCGACCGGGACCAAGTTAACTGAATACGGCTGAGATAAGTTCAAGTGCAGCCAGAATAATGGGAAAGGTGGACGCCATCTGACCAAGGACTTAATCTTGCATTTAACTGTCACTTATCCTTACCTGTTGAATCGCGCCAATACCAGAAGGTGTTGTGATTTTATGAATTGGTCATGTGCAAAATAAACTTGCCTCATTGCTGTCAGCAAATGGAAGTCGAAATCTTCTCTATAAGGCGACACATTTCTCATTTGAACCATTCCAAATCCCGTGGCAGCTTAGACGCCTTGGAAAGAGGAATTGGTTAAATCTTGAAACACTATATAAAGCCTGCAAGGCTCATTCTTCAAAACACGAAATTAGAAGTTGAAAGTTTGTGTCTGTTCTCTTCAAGAAAGTTTGTTTCTATTCTCTTCAAGAAAGTTGGTTTTGCTGTGAAGTGTGCAATACTAGGCTGAGAGTGAGTTTCTCTTTGTTGTGAGTATATACTGTTCTGCTGTGAAGATTTTCATCAATTCTGGAAACCAATATTTACTTGGCAGAGTAGTCATTTCTGTCATTTTCCATCCCTTTGAGTAGCAAGTTGAGTTCATCTTCAGCTGGATATCCTTTGACTAGAAGTTGAAGGAGAAGCAATTTTCTACTAGAGCAACAACTATGGGAAGCTAATAACAGGCATGTTATTTCTTTTATGTTGCCCTGTTTTGCTACTTTGATAATCAGAAGTAATCTGTTATATGTCTCTGTTGATAATAGGTTAAGAGTGAAGATTGTTTTGATTGATATATTATGAATTGAAAATTTGTAGAATGATTCCAATTATAAATAGATAATTTGGGAAAGAGAAATACAAATACATGCTTTGTACTATTAGTTTTGCATTTAATAGTAGATGGATTTACTGATGCATTGAAGATTTAATGGCATTATTTGTATTGACTCCATATATGGAGTGTATGCTTGTGCATAGCTATTTAATACTAGGTATGGATTGAGGGCATTTAATAAGCTACAAATTACAACTAGTTATAAGTTAACTTAGTCAAGTTAATGAAGCTCCTAGGATGAGAGTATCCAGTATAAGGGAGATAGTTGTAGGTACTTGTTAAAATGATCTTCGTTCTAGTAGTTAGTTTGTTGTAGAAAGTCTAGGGTACGGACTACCCCGATAGACCAACCTACGCGTAGAGTAAGAAAGCCTCAAGTCAAGTTGACCCTGGCTAGTGCATGTGATAGATGACCTACGTTCTTGATTGAATGTAAACACTTTGGCCAAAGTAGTGTTAGGAACAACTTGCATTTAGTTGTGGTACTACACTGTCAATTCACCGTGGTCCCGAAATACATACTAGTTCAAGAGTTGCCGTATGCACAGAACCTAGATATGTAGGAACACAACACTATGCCCAGTTGGTAGTCGTTAAAGGATACCCCACAAATCTCTTCTTCAAAGGGAGGGTCGTTCATTGTAAAATGATCGTGCGGGGAACCGCATTACAAGTCCGTGATTGGCGGAAAAAACGCCCGAGTGATGTTTCTCCTCAACAATCGGCCAATGATCCAAGATTTGATAGGACGGACTCCTGGACCTTCTTACTGCTATTGGTGCCAAAATCCTTCGGGCTATGTATGTATTTCATTCTTCTTTACTTTGTAGTTTCTTTTGGAATGAAATAGTTAAAAGTTGCAAATTGATGTATCATGTTTATGTATTTAAAAGGAAAAATTTTATCATTGTGGCATTGTTCTTTCTTATTGTGGTTGAAATCTAAAGTTCTAAATTTGACGTACAAGTTCGGTCGTCACAACTTGTCTTAGTTAACCTAATAACTTAAGCCTTAAGACCATAGTCCAGCAACAGGTGCAAAGGCTTCACCAAAATCAATACCTTCTTGTTGAGCATAGCCTTTGCAGACAAATCTTGCTTTGTTGCGAATAACATTACCATTTTCATCAACCTTGTTTCTGTAAATCCATTTGCCTCCAATGACATTCTTGTCATCTGGTCTTGGGACTAACTCCCAAGTCTGATTTTTCTCAATTTGATCAATTTCTTCCTGCATAGCATCAAGCCAACATGAGTCTGTGAGAGCTTCATTAAAATTTTTAGGCTCAAACTGAGTAACTAGACAGAAAGCTATTTGTGCCTTTTCATCAGATTCTGCAGCCTTTCTTCTAGTTTGAACTCATGCATTTTTATCCCCAATAATCTGATCTTTGGGGTGATATATAGCTAGAGTTTTCGAAGGAGCTTTTGATGCAACCTTTTCAGGACTTTCTTTTTCACTTTTGGGGCTTGTTGATTCAGCAACAAACTTTGTTGTTTCAGCTCCTTCTGAAATTATTTCAAATTCAAGTTCTTCTTCCTCATTATCTTGCAAAGATTCAGCAATCAAATGTGGTCTTTCATCAAATTTTACATTAACAACTTCAACAATCTTATTAAGCCTTTTGTTAAGGCATTTATAAGCTTTGATGTGAGTTGAGTATCCCAAAAAGATACCCTCATCACTCTTTGATTGAAAGCTCCCAAGGTTATCATCATCTTTCTTGATAAAACACTTACTTCCAAAAATTTTAAAGTATTTGACAGAGGCAGTTTTTCCATACCAAAGTTCATAAGCGGTGTGTTTAGATTTCACCCTAAGCTGCACTCTATTCAATATGTATACAGCTGTATGAACAGCTTCTTTTCAATACATATCAGACAACTTAGATTCATCTAGCATGGTTATAGCCATAGTTGGAAAACTCGCCCCAAGGGAAAACTCGCCAAGGGAAAAATTGGAGAGTTTTTAAAAACTCGGCAAAAACTCGGAAAAAACTCGGCAAAAAACTCGGGAAATGAAAAAATTGCTTAAATTTCATTAAAAACACATTTTTTTTGCAAAATTCAAAGACAAGATGAATCCAATGAATCCATAAATGAGTAAAAAAGTGTTTTCTATTAATTTTGATTGACTTTAATGTAAATTGATTACAAAATCGCATTCTCATGCGGAATCCCGATGGCTAAAAGCCTGAAAGTTTGATACATCAATACATGAAAATAGTAAAAGTAAAACTAGAACTATAAGCAAATACTAAGTAACTAAACAACAACTAAATACAACATGCTAGCAGCTAGGCTTTCCTCTTCCCTAGTCTAGCAGCAGCTAGGGAAGAAGGGGTGGGTCCCCGTCCTCTAGTCCTGCCGCGTGTGCGTGGGCGTGGAAGTGGTGGCAGTGGCTGCAATGCTACTGCTGCTGGCTCTGACTGAATTTCAAGATCATCCATATGCTCAACCTCAGGAATGTCCTCCAACCCTACATCTCCGACTCCTGATGCACCCACATCCTCCATTGCCTGTCTCTCGAAGTCAAGGATCTCATCCGCGCTAAACAATGGAGGCTGCTCCTCTCGCCCTGTCCAATCACTATAAGGATCTATCTCATCTAAGTCAATAGGATCCAATGATTTTTCTTCAACTCTCTTTATGCGCAACCGAAGGTTGTATTGCACAAAGACAAGGTCATTGAGGCGCTTTTGTGTTAACTTGTTCCTCTTCTTCGTGTGAATGGACTCGAACAAGCTCCAATTGCGCTCACAATTGGATGCACTACAAGGCTGACATAGAATGCGGAGGGCAATTTTTTGTAGATTTGGGGTTTTTCCACCCCAATTTTTCCACCAAACATCTGCAAAAAAAGAAAAGAAAATTGAAGAGTTAGAAAACAAAGTCAAAGACTCAAAAGTCAAAAGTCAAAACACATTTTATCAAATTCTAAGATGCATGTGAAATAAACTTAAAATTTAAAGACTCCAAATTTTATACCTGGTGCTATAGTGGTTCTTCCTCTAACAGCCAACTCCGAAGAAAAGAGATTACTAGTTGCCTCCCTGTACATATCCATCTCCTTGACAATGAGGTCTCTCACTGCAACATCGGGTTCCATCCTCTGAATGCATGTTGTAAGCCCCTCCATAACCTCTCCATTAGCATCGGAGAAGTTCTCTGAAAAGAGATAAGAAGGGTTGAGGAAGTACCCTGCTGCATGGATGGGTTGGTGGAGTTGATTGTTCCACCTCCTATCAACAATCTCCCATATGGGATCAAATTTGAGGCTGTCCCCCATGTAATAACTTTTGATGGCCTCCTTGGCCCTATCCATGGCCTCATAAATGTATCCCATTGGGTTTTCATCCCCATCTACCAAGCGGAGGACTCTAACCAAGGACTCCAACACCTAGATTAAAAATACAAAAAGATAAAAGTTAGAAATTTACATTGAAAGGCTTAAAGTTAAATTAAAATATATATATTTATATTCAACTTGAGATTAAAATTAAAATCAAAGTTTTGAAGTTACCTTCACGATCTCTGTAGCTTTTTGTGCAAACAAGGGGTCGAAGACTATTGCAGAAATTCTATCTCCTTCGGCCTTCTTTGAATATGAAGAGTCATTCCATGCTTGACTCACGAACATTTGTCTTAGAGAGCCCAAAGAATCCAAAATGTTTTGCAACGTTAGGAAAATTGTTGCAAACCTTGTGGCACCCGATCTCACCAACTCCTTCCCTTGCGTATGCTCTCTCATCAAACTAAGAACCCAAGGGTGATTGTAGATATATTTTGTGATGCTTCTTGCATCATCTACAATCGGTGCCACCCAAACAAGTTTGCCTATGTCCTCCAAAAGAAGGTCAAGGCAATGAGCCGCACAAGGTGACCAAAAGAGTGATGGATGTCTACTCTCAAGCATCCTTCCAGTTGCCACATACGCTGCTGCATTATCTATGATGACTTGCACCACATTAGCAATCCCCACCTCCATCACAACTTCTTCCAACAACGTACACAATGTATCTGCAGTTTTTATCTTGTTGGAAGCATCCACCGACTTCCAAAACACAACTTCACCTTTGGAAGCAACCAAAAAATTAAGGATGGTGCGGTTTCTCCCATCCGTCCACCCATCAGAAAGAATTGAGCAGCCAAATTTTTTCCATTTATTTTTTTGCTCTTCCACCACATGCATTGCCCTTTCGGTTGCATTTGTGAGCAACCTACAAGTACAAAGTAAAATAATTAAATAAGTACAAAATTGTAAGTTATAAACAAAAAATAGCTTGAATTCAACATAAATAATAAATTAATTTAAATTTTAAATGAAAGAACATAAAATTTAAGTTGATTTGTCACTTACTTCCCACTCAAATCTTTGCGAGAAGGTGGCTTGAAGCCTTTTCCCGCAACTGTCAATGAAGTGACCATATTGTGCCAATAGGGACTACTCACTACATTGAATGGTATGTTATTGAAATACCAAAAATCAGCACATGCCATGCTAGCATGTTCATGCACCTCCTTGTTCCACCCTGTAGCCTCCAATGATACCTGTGCTCCTGGTGTGTTTCTTGGCACAAAAAACTCTGTGGGTTGCGTGAAGATGAAGGTGGTGGTGGCATTGGCACTCTAGTCGAACTAGAGGACAAGGGGGGCCTAGAGGATGGTGTGGCTGTGGCTGTGGTGGTTGTGCCATGAGTGCGAATCCGTGGACCACGAAGAGAGCCCACAATGCCAACAATATCTAGCTCTGCATCCTCATCTGACTCTATCTCCATGTGCTCGGCCTCGTGCTCCTGAGTCCCATGGGCATGCGCATGTCCACTGGCTATGGCTGCTGCTATGGCTTTTTTAGCCCTCTCCTTTTGCATTTTTTTTCCTCAGCAAGTGAAAGTAGGGCAAGCATCTCTCTTCTAATCTCTTCTTTGGGCTTCTCACAAACCTTGGCATCATGCTGAGGAATGCCTGCTAGATGGTATTTGAGGCGATTTATGCCTCCATGATATGTTTTTTTGCATTCACTACAAACAACTGTTCCAGGCACTGGCCCTCTGACACCATATTTCCATGTAGGGTCTCTAGCCCCTGCAGGACGAGTGCCTGGAACCCATGATGATGCTGTGTGAGGGGTGGAAGTTGATGGGGTGGGGGCAGAACCTGATGCTGAGCCTGAACCAGAGCCAGAAGCCATTATAGTGTGTAATGTGTATTCACTGATCAATGATCAATCTACACATTCAAAAAATAAGCACAACATATTAGTTTTTTAATATAAAAAAAATTTAAAAACAACCTAAAATCATTAAAACTTAAAAAATCTAGAGCTAAATTTCATTTAAATTGATACAAATGTGCTTAAATGAATTATCAATTAACATTATTAACTAATCTTATCATTCTACACAAAAAATGAACCTAGGTCTGAAAATTTCAAAAAATAGTGAAAAAAATGAAAAAAATCAGCAAAAATCAACAAAAGATTGTGATGAATTTTGTTTTTTGGATTCTAAATGCAAAAAAATTGTTTCTTTGTACTCTATCATGTCTTTTTTTCAATTTGGAATGAGTATTTTGCAAGAACAATGAAAGAAAATGATTAATCAAAAACAAAAAACAAAAACAAAAACCCTACCTTTGAATCGAATTTCTCTTCAAAATCCACACAAAATGGCGTTTGAATCCGCTCTCTTCGATGGAAAATCGTTGGAAATGATATCTCCTTGCTTGGGGGGGTTTTTCAGCTCCTCACACAAAGTATCAATTGATTTTGAAATGAAATGAAGAACATAAAAGA
>VDFB02000011.1:6977717-7033629 GCA_007258455.2 Sequoia sempervirens
GATGTAATTTATATTATTAAAGTTAATCCAGTTTTAACTTTAATAATATTATTATGGATGACTTTATAAAATGGTGTTATAGGGGGTTAAAAGGTGTTATGAGACGTTTGCATAAAGTATTATTATTTTAATGATTTGACCCCTCAACTTTATGAGATGAAATATTTAAATGACCATAAAAACGCAAATATAATTTGAAGGCATTAAATGGCCAAGTGGGATGTGGATTTTTGGAGAAGTATAAAAGGCATACTTAATGCTTTTTCATTCATTCTCGTTTGCACAAATTTTGAGAAGAGCTGAAGCAAGGGTTTGCTAGTTGTAAAAGCCATAGCTTTTTGAGGACGAAATCCCTCAGGAGAAACAACACGTTGCAAGAGTGAAAGATATCTCAAGCCTACTTGCAGACAATTCAATTTCAGGGATTGTGCTTGTGCTTCAATCAATTTGCAGGAAGTCTTCATTATTTAGAGTTTTAAGGATCTATCAAAATATTGCAAGTATATTGATAATTATTTCAGAACAAAGAGAACTACATGAGAATTAGAAGATTTCACAGGATTGAAACTCCCATATGATATTTTCCAGGCAAGGTTTTGAAGAATTAATTGCTGCATATATCTGGGCATCAAAATCAGGGTTTGATGATCTTATCAGCTGGTGAATTGATTGATAGTAGTCTTTTATCTAAGGGTTGCATTGGAGTAGTACATTGTTGATCACTCCTATGAGCTGGGCGATTATATGAATGACCTTATATCTGATCCACGCATGGGTTCTGAAATACATTATTTTTGAGTGTATTGCCAATTTCAGAGGTGGTGTGAGGGTTCAAATGGCTATTGTTGCACATACCTTTCCTAGTGTGGCTAGCTGGTAGTTGTTGAAGGGACATGAGGCACTAGTTCTAAGTCGTGAGCATATATCAAACCTGTTGTGCACATTCTGGGTTGCATGGAAGCTAAACAAGGACGTTAAACTGTTGTTGTGGGAGTCTTGAATAGAATTGGGCAAGATTGCAGATCTGGGTGTGATCTTTGGTGCAACTGGTAGCTTCAATTAGTTGTCATTTTCCATTCTCTAAAGTGTCTTGCTACTGAGCGCTTCCTCATTCTTGGATGGGGCAACGTTTTGGAGCAACCTCTTTATTTCGGTACTTACTTCTGATTAATACCTCTACTATGTATACAAATCTCTAAGTTGTATCTGTTGTTATAATGTTACTGTTCAGAAATACAACTTCTAGGGTTTTGTATTGGGTCTGAAGTGTATTGAAAGAGTTACATCCTATGTAAATGTAGTGAATGAGCCTTATATAGAAACATGTCATGTTGATGAGATAAATGTATTGAATCTATTATGGTGTTTGCCATTTCATTGCCATTGGAGAGTTTCAATCCAATTAATATGTTATCTATTTGAAAAAATTACCAACATGTCAAATTGCAATAGTTGTTTAGATTTATCGAGCTAAATCGCAGAGTCCAAACTCCATTAGGGGTGGGACATTTCAGCCAAGGAGTCTAAGTGTGATTTTGGCATGACTAAATTACTTTACCTTGGCCATATTAATCAACTCTAAGGATGTTAGAGTAAACCCAGATAAAATCAAAGCAATCATGGATTCATCACCACCTACGAATCTATCACAGCTCAAAGGATTATTTGGGTTATGTGGTTTTTACAAGAGGTTTGCAAAGGGATTTTCATAGGTGGCAGCTCCCCTCATAGATTTAACTAAAAGGGGACTTTTGTTTGGTCGAATGCAGCTCAACACTGTTTTGATCAGTCCAAACAGATTGTGCCTCCATGGTAGCCTCAAGTTAGCTATCCCCATAATTTAGTTTCCTTTGAGTTGAGTGATGCATCTAGATGAGATGCAGTAAATGTTAATGTAACGAAGTTACTGCTACTGTCTTTTAGAGCAATGTAAACTGAGGGTGCCAGTAGTTATTCATATATGACAGTGAGTGACATGCTACAATGCAATGCAGCGTCGTCGTTCAGGCCCCATCTGAAGGTGGAGGAAGATCTACGACAAAATAGTGAATTTACAACAACTTCAATTGCTTCCTGAAAGCAAAGCATCAGAATGACAGCACAAGGCAAGTGAGCAGGGCGCCAGCGACTCGGGATACTGAGTATACAGTACAAAAGAAGTAACATTGTCATGATGCATTGTCCAAGAGACCTCGAGGTGCTCTAAGAAGAGTATTTGAGCTGATTGGAGAGCTGACACAACAAAATATGCTGAGAACTTAGGGTTTATAGTGGTCTTTTGGATGGACCACACAGGATGACAAGTACAAGGTAACTAATGAGTTGATCTGTTATAAGGATATGATTTTCTTAGTACCTAATTCAAGACTCAAAACAAAAATTTTGAGAACTTTCCATGATGCACCTATGGCTAGTCACCTAGGGTTTTTCAAAACACATAGGCAGATCCAAGAAAGGTTTACTTGGAAAGGGCTAAAAAATGAGGTCCTTAAGTATATCAGAGACTGTCCCACATGCAAATAGAACAAACACGAGCATACCTATCCAACTAGGTTGTTGTAACCCTTGCCCATTCCCAATCAAAAACGGGAATGTATATGGATTTTATCATTGGGTTACCAAAGGTTCAAGGTAGAGATTGTGTTTATGTTGTTTTTGATAGATTGAAAAAATTCGCTCATTTCTTTGTCATTTCAACAACATATATAGCAGCACAGGTAGCTGATTTATTTTTGTAATGTCCCCATCTCAATGATCACTCCAAGTGGACTTATTAGCCTATTTAGTTCTTGTAGGCTATATAGTCGGGTAAAGGGAATTGGTTTATTTAATTATTTAATGTTGTATGGCAGGAAAAAGTACATTTATAAGGTAATGTTAAATAATTAATTGAAAGGTTCTATAAAGTGACTTCGTGGAAATATTTAAAAAGGAAACTTTATAAAGTCACTTTATTTTATTTTATGAGCAAGAAAACTGCAACTCATATATAAAATGGAAATTGAGCTCATTTGCATTATGCTTGCTTATTTTCTCTAATTGATACTTTGAGGAGCTTTGAGGAGTCCTTGGCTTTGGGGATGGAAACCCTAGGGCAACTAGTTTCAGTGGTGAGATGATTCCACCCTAGCTGGTTTGGTTGGAGGGATCATACAAGTCTTTCATAGTGAGCGATATTGGCAGATTTGTGTCTCCTGCGGAGACAAATTTGTGGGTTAACGATAATAAATTTGCATTTGAAAATGGTGTTACATTCAGATAGGTCGATTGCAAGAGTGAACATAATGTTGGTCGACTAACATTGTTTCATCCATAGTGTTGGCAGATATATCTACCTGCATATCTCAGACTAGGCGTTGGATTTCAAAGGGTTTATTTGTGGAACATATTCCTATCGCCTAGTATTCAATTCTAAGGAAGGCACACCCATATTACATTGAACCCTGAACATTTTCTAAGGGTCGTGGAGTCTATGAAGAGGTGTGATTTTGCCTATAGCTCAGACGCCATGATGTGTTGCTATTAATGAAGAGCACAAAGATATACTGAGAGGGGGGGGTGAATCAGTATATCAACAAACTTTTACCTTTTCAACTCTATCAACTTCAAACTCTAACACAAATCAACTATGC
This sequence comes from Sequoia sempervirens, assembly GCA_007258455.2. NCBI lineage: Eukaryota > Viridiplantae > Streptophyta > Pinopsida > Cupressales > Cupressaceae > Sequoia > Sequoia sempervirens. The sequence goes on from VDFB02000011.1 coordinate 6,981,350, forward strand.
AAGAATATCACAATATGAACAAGTTGACACCCAGATTTTGAAGATGAATCCTTTTTGATGGTGATAGGGGAAACCACGGTGGTAGAATAATGCTTTATGAATTATGAGAAGCTTACAATGAATATAGGCAACTAAACTCCACTTGAATCACTGAATATGCAAGCATGTTCAACTTACAAAGAGCACCTAACTTATTAATCTCAAAGCAGCACCACCACATGAGCATCAACCCCTGACTTAAGATTTGAGAGGGCCCAACCCACAGTGATAACGAACTCTACTGCTGCCACCAACTTCAGCAAAGATTATACCTGGAATGACAAGAAGTCACCAATCTTCAAATTGCTGCTTCCTCAAATGTATTTTGACAAATCTGCTCACAGAAAATCTTCTCTCACAAATCTGGGATAGTTTTGTCTTCACTACTGATACATTATAAACAAAATCTGCTTTTATTCCACTCCAGTCTGCTTTACAAAATCTGCATATATTCTTCACAAGAATCTGCACATATTCTTCACAAAAAAAAATCCGCTATAGATATATCTACTTAAGTATGCTTTATTACAGATTCACTTTAATCCACTTCACAATTCTTCTTAAGTATGCTTTATTACAGATCTGCCATAATTCTTCTAATAAATCTGACTTTTAACTTTTCACACGTGCTGAATGTATGTTTCAGAATAAGTCTGAAATATACTTCATTAAACTCTGCCCTTCATTGTATTTTTGAATATATATCCTTTAATTCTTACTCCAACACTCTCCAATCACAGATGATACATTCTTTTCTTCCAATATCTTGAGTTCATATGATATCACTTTTATTCCACTCACAACAACTACTACAACCAATTGTAACTCAAGAATAAAACATTTACTTCACTCACAATACTCAGCACTTTTCTTCTTCTTCAGATAATATACATTTTACACACACTTTCACATACAAATCTGTATCTTACTTTTCTTCATACAAATCTGCATAAGATAAGCTTCTTAAAGCTTCATGTATTCCTCCTATGATGAATGATTTCTTCTTTTATTTCACACAATACTCACAGCTACAAAATACAACCTTGATTCTTACTTCATATATGTATATTGAACAAACATAGTGACTTTTGGCTGAAGCGACATGTCATTTTGAATCTGCTCTTTCAAGACAGATTGTGCCCTTTTGTATCTGCCTTTTTGTTTTTAGTAACACATCATAACAAATTGTATTTTATAATCGAATTTCCTTTCACAAATCTGAAGTGTGTCTCTTCACTTCATTGTATTAGACTTAATTATTTTCTTCAGATTCTAAAAACCCGTTCTTCTTTTGTAGATAAACGTCTTTTAGAAAGGAACGCCACTTATGAAGCCACGTCTTTTTGACATATGAAAGGACATCTTTTAATAAATCGCCTTTGTTTTACTTAAATATTTGTCTTGATAAGATCGCACCTCTTCCTCAACCAAGAATAAGACAAAATAGCACCTTTTTGATGACTTGTAAATAAGACAAATTTTGTCTTGTATAGAGGATTCGCACCACTTTAATTGGAGTCATTAAACTATTAAATAGGACGATTAATATATGATTTCCTTCATTGAATTAATCACAGCCTTTAATATTGTTGGCGTAAAATCTAACACCTCTGGAGTGCAGGTTTGTACGGACAGCTATGTACACTACGCAATGAGTGCTCTTCAAATTAGGAGGGGAAGCTCCCTCATTGTGCTGGAATGCATGGAAAAGAAAAGTGATCTAAGTCCTATCTTTTTGTTCTCAGCTGGAAGAGGCACAAGGTTAAGAAAACCAAGAACGTTGCAGCTAAGGATTTTCTGGTTTCGCAGATCATTAACTACAACTAAGCTAATTACTTTAAATCTATCCAGTTTCCTCAAGAAAACAGAGCATGAGGAAATGGAGCAGGGTTTGACTATCGGATGATAAACGAGTTTAGATTCTCTACTTGAAGGCAAGGTGGCGCATCTATCATCTCAATCTAAACAAGCTTATTGGGCACAAACAGATTTAAGAATTTACCATGACAATCTTATGAAACCCTATGTGGCATAACACTCGATCAAAATAGTAAAGACTTCACAAACAGCTTTATCAACACAATCTCACGAAACCCTATGTGGCATAACGAATGATAAAAGATTCACAAAAAACGTAGAAAGAATTCACCATTACAATTGCATGAAACCCTATGTGGCATAACAATTAATCTAGAATAGCCAAGACACATGAACAAATACCAAAAGAGCAATATTGAGGGCAAGGTAGGCCAAGCATATATTTCTCTCAAGCAAAAGTTAATTACAAATGAGCAAAAGCTCTTATTTATATACATCAAGGTGTGGGGAACCCTAAAATCACCTTGTGTTAACTACAGTCTCGCAAATGCATGCAAGATTAATTATTAAACCCTAATGAAGTAAACTATACAGTTAACTGGAAAGCTACCATCAGTTAACCGGTACAAATAACCTAAAATGGACCATGTGCAAGCATGCACGCCCTTATTTAAAGCAAAGTTAACTGGACACTACCCTCAGTTAACTGGAAACCCTAACCCTAACTCCTGTGATGATAATTCAAGGATCTAGATAATATGTGTTAAGTCGCTATAAACTTCAAGACCGAAGTCGAGTTAACTGCTGCTCATGACTCAACCCTCGAAATTAACTGCAGGTTCCAACTGGCAGATCACTCCATGTCATCTCGGTCTAACACTTCGACCAAGAACTCATCGATCTCTCTGTCATCTGGCACTTTGATGCTGTTCAAAGCAATAATAATCTTCCTCTTCAATTCCTTGTCGCCTTCTTTGACTGCGTGTATGCATTCTCTGACATCTTCAGCCGCCTTCTTGAAACTAGCTGAAATTATTGAAATGTGATCTAAAATCTCCATCAAGATATCACGAACAAGCTTCTGAAACTCAGTTTGTACAACCTCGAGATCAGCGTAGGTACCATCTTCACGAAGACAATGGCATGGGATTTGAGTGACTTTGGCGGCTTCGTAAATGGAGTAATCTCTGTTCCTTTTGCAGCCTAATGCCTCTGATGCTTTTCTTGATTCTTCTCAACGAAAAAGTGTTACATGATGAAACCAAAAAGCTTGACCACAAACACTTTGGCTGCGAGAAATACACAAGAATGCAGAATTCCAACGGTGTCCAACCTGCGTCTATGCTTGTCAAATTGTTTGAATCAATCCTCGGATGCACTTGATTTTCATTGTCAGCTGCTCTGATGAAAACATAAATTAAAACCGATTTGGTCTTGAATTCAGTCTAGTTGAACCGCCTTCTGAAAAACTTACCCGTTGACTGTGAACACGGCTATGTTCTGACAACTTTCTGAAGAGGCTAACAATGGCTCCTGGTGAGGCTAAAAATACCCTGTCGAAGGATAATTTTCACCAAAAATTTTGAGACATGGGTTTTGTCTAGAAAAGGATTCTAAGACAATCCACAACGTCAGAATTGCAAAAACACGTCGTTTAGCTTGACATGCAAAGATTCTTCAGTCGAGAATTGCAGGGGTTTTAGAGTTTCTCGGGGCAATTTTTCTTGAGAAAATCTGGGACATGGGTTTTGTGCACAACGGAATTCTGAACAAACCCAGATGATGAGATTTTCAAAAAGATGTGATTTTGGCCCACATGCAAAGAAATTATCGGAAAAAAGCACAGAGCTTCAGAATGAAGGCTACGGGGCAATTTTCTCGAAAAAATCTAAGACGTGGGTTTTGCTGCAAATGCTGAAGTATGCGAACCCAGATGATCAAACTCTAAAAATACGCTAAATTTCTTTGACATGCGAAGAAAGTACCTAAGATGAGAAATAGAAGAAATAAGACAGAAGATAGAAATTTTTATTTGCTCTGCTTCTGAAAAATCTGTCAACTTCTTCTCTGGAACTCGATGAAACCTGCATGCAAAGAGAAAATAAAGTCTAGAATTGCCTTCCTCTGAACAATCTGAACTCGTTGCTTCGAAGAACGCTGAATTCGGACACCTGTAGCACCTTTAGCTTGCTGGTCGCTCAAGAAGAATATGAACTTCAGAGCAAAAGATGATGAAATAATGGACGCCATGGCTGAAATATATAGATTTTCATCTTTGAAAATTCGCACTAAGCAAGGAATGCTTGAAAAGTGCGCTTGGCTTCTAATTGGACCTCATTCCAGTTAACCGAAACTCAAATATGCTAATTAAAGCGCCATGCATTAGGGTTTCCCTTTCAAGACTTCAGTTCATATGACTTTGACTTCAGTTAGCAATCTATATTAAATTCGCCATCTTGAAACTTGCTTTAGATTCACAAACTTGAACTTGAGGCGACCCTTTTGATAACTAAAGTTAGCAATCTTGATTGAGATGAGAAATTCGCCATTTTCATGCAATAAACAATCTAAAAATAGCAACCCTTTTCAATCTTCAGTTGACCTTCAAGAAGTGCGCCAACTTCACACTTATGTTTCAATTTAATTCTAAAAATAACAACCCTTTTGGAACTAAAGTTATCACTCTTTGAAAAATGCGTAGCTTCACAAAATATGCTTCATCAATAAAATTCTAAATATGGCGACCCTTTTGATAACTGAAGTTAACAACTTCATGCGCCATACTTCACTAATTTATGCTTCATCATTCATGCCGTCCCTTCTAGAACTTCAGTTAACATTCAATGAAGCACCAACTTCACACAATTGCAACCAAATTCGCCATGCATGTGAACTCCAGTTGACATTCAATGATAATCTTTAGTTAACTCAACATGCAAGATAGTTAACTGAACATGCAAACTAGTTAACTCGACATGCGAACTGAAAGATCACTCCACATGCCAATATATGAACTGAAGATGACAACCCAGAAAACGTTTAGTCTAACTGCAGTCAGAACTCCAGTTAAGGCGTCCATTCAACTCACTTTCAAAAATTCAACTTTGAACTTTTAAGATCTAATTCCGTACGAAATTCCCCATGAAAATTTAAGCTAAAACCTCGGGCCGACCTTCTTCATCCCTTCCACACCGTTGGATCGGATTCTCCGATTACGCCGACAGTGCACATAAAAGCCTAATAAAAATCGACACAAAGTGATATCTTTGAGACTACCGACCATAAAACTGACATCTGAAGGCTCAAAAATCCAAGCGCTTTTCCTCAGACTTAGTCAAATTTTGACTTCTGCATTTCGTACAAAGGGAAAAATAATTCCTTCATAACTTCTCAAGCGCAGCCAATTCTCGTGATTGATCTCGTTCACCTAGAACACTATTCTCCTCGCGACAACAAAGGCACATTTCTCCAGAAAACATCATCTGAGGGGTGAAAAACCAGGGTGCCTTTTTGAGAAACTACTCTTTTCATTCCAGACTTAGCCATTTCTCGAACTGCTGTGAATATCACAAAACTCCGACCGCAAGTCGCCGAAATAACCTTCCGAATCGACGGAGACAGGCAACGGAAAGCTGAGCGTAACACGGACACATTGAATATTTGAAATCATTAAAAAGAAAGCATTAAAGGCTTGAAAAGCTCAGGCGCCTTTCTCAAAATGTGCTCTTTTGCTTTTTCTTTGATATTTTGACTAAGATTTGACCCCGTGTTTGACCTCTGGTTCAGGTACTTCAACAACTCAGATTCACCCACTGACAGATGCGCCGCTAAGCTTCTTGAACAAACGCAGAGAACATCGTGGGTGGCATTTAATAAAAACCTTCACTTGGCACCTCAAAAAGATGTGGGCTCTCAAAAGCTGCGCTTTTTACCAGTGTTAGCCAATTCTCGTTTTCCTCTTGTTTTGCGCTGTATCCTCCGTAACTCGAGCAAAACAGGTCCATTTGACAAACTTGATAGCTCATCGCGAAGCTGACGTGATGCCGGACAAATGTCTGCTGGAAGTGACAAACCCTAAAAACAAGATCTGAGCCCCTAAAAGATAGGGCGCCCATTTGAAAATGTGCTCCCTTCTCCAGAGATAGAAAATTTTGGTGATTCCCGTTCAGATTTTCACTTTTCTTAAATTCCTTCAGCAGCAGACTAACATGACACTGATACTAAATCCATATTTAAAAACCCCAAAAACAACGTTCTGTCATCACTTTAACAAGATTAAGACTCAATTAAGCAAAATGCCTTTAGTGAAGCAAAAATTTTGGTTTTGGGTACAACAAATATGTTACCTTTTCTTTTTTGTCTTTTCCTTGTTTGTCTTATATGCCTCTTTTGTCTTATATGCCGCACTCGGAGATTTAATCGCTGCTTCATATTCTCTTATAGAATGATTGTTGTCACTAAAAACTTTATCACTGTCCCTTGAGAAATAAATCTGATTTAGTTTGACTTAATCAAATTTCATGGTTTTTGTTTTGCTTTTTAATATTTCTGCACCATGTTTAATTATTAAACCTGTTCTATTACTTTGGAGATTAGATGTATCTTCAATCTGAACATTAATAAATCTGAATGTTCTGAACATTAATAAATCTGAATGTATTCTGAACCAGCAAAACTTGAACTTTATGATGAAGCCAATCTGATCTGACTATCGATGATCTGAATGTGTTCAGAACCAGCAACTTTGAACTTTATGGTGATCTGTTTAAGTCTTTACATAATGAAAATTATGATGCTCTAATATGATTCATATGTTCCAACAGTGATTTTACCTTCACATCAATGACGACATTTGTCTTCATATTTGACATGAATGACAACATCTCCAACAATTTCTTTGTCATTGATGGCAACCTATCTTTTGTCATTTCTTCTAACTCTCCCCATTCTACTTCTCTCCCCCTTTGACATCAATGGCAAAGGGACTTCCATCAATCTTTCCTTTTCTATTCCATGGAGCTACAGGATACTGTGTATAGCTCCCCCTAAATGTATACTCTCATCTACTCATACTCATCTTTCTCTAACTTCTTCATTCCTTGACTTCTAAAACATTTGACATCAATACAATTTCCAAAAATGGAAGCCAATTCATCATCTTCACTAGATTTACAATCCATAAGTAGATTTTTTTCTCTTCAAAAATTGAGGTACTTCTCTTTTTAGTTATCTTCTCCATGGGTTAAAAGATAGTGCTAACTTAGCTCCCCCTAAAAACATGCTTGTATTCAAAATAGTGTATGACATGTGTCTTGCATGATCATAGATTTTTCCTCATTATCTCCTTGCTTTTGTTTTCTTCTCCATACCTTTGTAAGCTTTCTCTCCTTTTCAATGGTGTTCTTCTTTATATCTTGTCTAGGTGGTTCCATGAAGCCATATCTACAAAAGTGTGCTATGTTTCCAAAGTTGTTACACTTGAAACACATATTGTCATGACCAAATGAGTTATAATTTCTCCTAGTGAAGCTTGAAGCATTTCTTGCATGAAATTTTCAATTCATTGCTTTGTGGCCAAAATAATTGCATGAAAAGTAATATCCATTGAAAGAGTAAAACTGTCTAGAGTTGAAATTTCTTCCATTTTCCTTGAAACTTGTGACATTCTCATAAACCTTTGTACATTTCTTCTTTGTCTTCTCTAATTCAATTTTCAACATGGCAACTTCTTGTACCAACTTGTGGCAATCTCTCTCTTTTGCATGTAGCTTAATCTTTATCTCATTTTCAACTTCTTCAGCCTCTATAAGTTGAGTTCTCAAATCTTTCACTTACTTTTAATGATCTCTCCAGCGGACAATCCTTTGCGACGAGGACCTTTGATTTATTTATGATAATGTTCTTTGCTTTATCACATATTTGATCGGGCTTTATTCAATTTTACCTTCATCATTGCTTTGCCAATACTTTGTTCTGGCTGTTTAAACTTTGTTTTTCTGATGTTCATTTTCACCTTCACTTGAGTTACTATCATTGTAAGGACATTTAGAAGCATAATGTCCAACTTCTTCACAATTGAAACATTTAAAAGGATATTTCCCTTTGTACTTTCCTCTTCCTTTCTTAAGCTTCCTCATGAAATAGGCCTCTGCTTCATCATCACTTGACTTCTCATTTGATGTATCAAGTTTGGTTTTTTCTTTCTTGGATGCTTTGAAGGAAATCTCATTTTGTGGTGTCCTCCCCTCGATCCTCATTTCATAAGCAGCAAGAATCCCATGTAGTTCATCTTTTGTTAGCTGGTCTAAGTTTGTCAATTCTTCCAATGCTGCAACCTTGGCTTCAAACTTAGTGGATAGAGATCTTAGAATCGTATCAACAATAAAGGCATCATCAATATCTTCACTAACTCCTCTCATAACGTTCACCATCTCATCAACGCGAAGAAAGTATGATGCTATGTCTTCATCATCATTCATTTTAAGAGTTTCCAACTTCCTACGATGAGTTTGCAGCTTTGCCTTCTTTACTTTGGCATCTCCTTCATAGATGTTTTGAAGCTTGACCCATATCTCTTTTGCTGATTTGCAACGCATGACTTTTGTAAATTCAAAATCCGTTAGGCTGCAAAGAAGAGCATGCTTATCTTTTGCATTGTTTTCACTTCTCTTTTTCCCGGCTTGATCCGTTGGAGGGGTTGTTGGAGGTGTATACCCATCAACATGAGATTGCCACACATCAAACCCAAGCGCATTCAAATATGCTTCCATCTTGATACGCCAAAAAGCATAATTAGTCCCATCAAAGATGGGTGCTTTGACTGTATTGTTATGATTTGCCATATGTGCTCTTAAGGATCTCCTTCAAGCGGTTAGGCTTTCAAGAAGGAACCGGCTCTAATACCAATTGAAGAGCACAAAGATATACTGAGAGGGGGGAGGGGGGATGAATCAGTATATCAACAAACTTTTACCTTCTCAACTCTATCAACTTCAAACTCTAACACAAATCAACTATGCAAAAATATCACAATATGAACAAGTTGACACCAAAATTTTACGTGGAAATCCTTACGGGATAAAACCACGGTACAAATAATGTACTTTATGAATTATATACGTTTTACAATGAATGTAGGCACCAACCTACTTGAATCATCAAATATGTAGTTTAGTAGGCACCAACCTACAAAGAGCACCAACCCTTAATCCTGTTTTAGTAGGCACCAACCTACAAGGAGCATCAACCCCTAATTCAGATTTAGTAGGCACCAACCTACAAGGAGCACCAACCCCTACTTGCCAAGCACCAACTTAGCAAAGATTATAATTTGAATGATAATGTTCCACCTTTAATTGTTGCTTCCTCAACAGATGATGGACAAATCTGCTCAAACAATCTTCTTACAAATCTGATGTATATGTTTTGTCTTCAATACTTATTATTATAAACAAAATCTGCTTTTATTCCACTTCAGTCTGCTTTACAAAATCTGCATATATTCTTCACAAGAATCTGCACATATTCTTCACAAAAAAAAAAATCTGCTATAGATATATTCAATTCACTTTTATCCACTTCACAATTCTACTTAAGTATGCTTTATTACAGATCTGCCATAATTCTTCTCATAAATCTGCCTTTTAACTTTTCACACGTGCTGAATGTATGTTTCAGAATAAGTCTGAAATATACTTCATTAAACTCTGCCCTTCATTGTATTTTTGAATATATATCCTTTAATTCTTACTCCGACACTCTCCAATCACAGATGATACATTCTTTTCTTCCAATATCTTGAGTTCATATGATATCACTTTTATTCCACTCACAACAACTACTACAACCAATTGTAACTCAAGAATAAAACATTTATTTCACTCACAATACTCAGCACTTTTCTTCTTCTTCAGATAATATACATTTTACACACTTTCACATACAAATCTATATCTTACTTTTCTTCATACAAATCTGCATAAGATAAGCTTCTTAAAGCTTCATGTATTCCTCCTATGATGAATGATTTCTTCTTTTATTTCACACAATACTCACAGCTACAAAATACAACCTTGATTCTTACTTCATATATGTATATTGAACAAACATAGTGACTTTTGGCTGAAGCAACATGTCATTTTGAATCTGCTCTTTCAAGACAGATTGCGCCCTTTTGTATCTGCCTTTTTGTTTTTAGTAACACATTATAACAAATCGTATTTTATAATCGAATTTCCTTTCACAAATCTGAAGTGTGTCTCTTCACTTCATTGTATTAGACTTAATTATTTTCTTTAGATTCTAAAAACCCGTTCTTCTTTTGTAGATAAACGTCTTTTAGAAAGGAACGCCACTTATGAAGCCACGTCTTTTTGACATATGAAAGGACATCTTTTAATAAATCACCTTTGTTTTAGTTAAATATTTGTCTTGATAAGATCGCACCTCTTCCTCAACCAAGAATAAGACAAAATAGCACATTTTTGATGACTTGTAAATAAGACAAATTTTGTCTTATATAGAGTATTCGCACCACTTTAATTGGAGTCATTAAACTATTAAATAGGACGATTAATATATGATTTCCTTCATTGAATTAATCGCAGTGTTTAATATGTTACTTATTTTTTTGTCTTTTTCTAGTTTGTCTTATATGCCTCTTTTGTCTTATGTGCTGCACTTGGAGATTTAATCGCTGCTTCATATTCTCTTAGAATGATTGCTGTCACTAAAAACTTTATCATTGTCCCTTGAGAAATAAATCTGATTTAGTTTGACTTAATCAAATTTCATGGTTTTTGTTTTGCTTTTTAATATTTCTACACCATGTTTAATTATTAAACCTGTTCTATTACTTTGGAGATTAGACGTATCTTCAATCTGAACATTAATAAATCTGAATTTTCTTAACATTAATAAATCTGAATGTATTCTGAACCAGCAACCTTGAACTTTATGATGAAGCCAATCTGATCTAACTATCGATGATCTGAATGTGTTCAGAACCAGCAACTTTGAACTTTATGGTGATCTGTTTAAGTCTTGCATTCTGAAACCTGTGTGATCTATTTAGGTCTTTACATAATGAAACTTGTGATGCTCTAATCTGATTCATATGTTCCAACAGTGATTTTACCTTGACATCAATGATGACATTTGTCTTCATATTTGACATCAATGACAACATCTCCAACAATTAAACATTGCTGTGAGGGGTTGTTTGGGATTGTTGGGTGCATAGATGATGAGTGGCATGATTTTCTGAAGGTCTTTGTCTGTTATCAACAGTCGCCCTCCATTTGCCTTGGTCGTAGCTTTACCAAAAAGCCGTGGCAGTTCATGAAGTGGTCGGCATAGTATTAAGGTTGCAGCAGGAGCTTTCTAGGAGGTAGCTATGGCTAATGAAATTCTATATTGAGTATTATAAGTGCAAGTAAAGTGTATTGGAAGTGGCGACCTATGCATTCTTCTAGGTCAAAATTAAATAGGAATGTATACTGAATATTTCTATTATTAAATCAGGTTGAAATAAAATGTTGTTGAACTGAAACATTATTGTGAGTGTTATTATGGGCCATTTGGATGTATTGAATGAATACACATAAACCAAAATAGTGCAGTGCATGGAGTTGTATTTTGTTACATTTAATGTATGCCAGTTGCAAACCATATAACATTTGTGATAGCATAGTTCAATCAGCACACTATTTGTTTGACAAAATGTTCACATATGTCAAACAGTAAAAATTGTTTAAAAGTATCATGCAAAAATCAGTGGGGAGTTTACAGTGGTATCAGAGCTAGAATTCTTACCAGCCTATGAATTTTGGATACACAGTTTGGTTTCAAAAATTTCAAGGCAGTATTGGGTTTCTTTCAATTGCATGATCATTTATGAATTTGGAGGATGGGGAATATATAACCTACAAGAGTAGAAGGAAGAGAGCAGCTGATAACCTATTTGATTCAAAATCAAAAGAAGAGGAAAACATGGGTGACAAGCGTGAACTACCAAAGGGCAGCACTATGCAGATATTGAATGACCTTGCAAGGGGTCAACAACAGTTAGTTCAACTCCTTACTCAGTTTATGACAAATCAAAACAATGCTAGTAATAATGGTACATAAGAGACTAATGGTCATAACGGTGATAATGACAACAATGGGAATAATGGTGAAGGGAGCAACACTCACATTCCTGCACAGAGTCACACTAGGGCAGCTAGTAGAGTGACTCATAGACCACTTTTACCTCAATTCTTGGGAGGGCAGCGGGCAAATTAACAGCAAGGACAAGGTGAAGAGTTCACTGATTACTTGAGAGAGTATCAAGCTCTCGGTGATGAGTTTCATGCAGCTATGCCTTTATAGGATTTTTGCACCATTCAAAATAGGAATAGACCAAGAGATCACAATAGAGGCCCTCAGAATCAGATCTCCAACAAAAGGTTGGAAAGTTGTCCATTCCTTCTTTCGGTAGCTCTAACAAATGCACTATTAGAGCTTGGATTCAGAAGTTGGATACATATTTCCAACTCAACCCCATGTTGGAAACATAAGTGATCAAATATGCTACCTTGCATTTCGATGGAGAGGCCCATGAGTGGTGGTACCATGGGCTGGTCACATTGGGGCATGTCAGCATTACTTCATACTTGGACTTCACATAGAAGTCAACTAACAGATTTGACAAAAAATATCCAGAGTTACATTTCAGGGAGTTGACACAGCTTAAGCAGGTTGGGACAGTGGATGGCTACATTTCAGAGTTTCAAAGGCTCTCGATCATGTTGAAGGATGTGTCAGAGCATAGGTTTGATCATTCTTTTTATTGAGGGATTAACCGAGCCATTGCGTGGTTCGATTAAGGCCTTCAAACCAAAGTCATTATAGGATGCTATCATTAGGGCACATGACATGGAGAACTCTATCCCAAAGAGTAAATTCCCATCAAAGCCTTTCATTCCTCAGAAAAACAAAGACAAGAAACCCTTCCAGAAGGAGTGGGCCCAAGAAAGACAAGTTGGATGTGAGGCTCGAAGAGAGTTGAGGAGGAAGAAGCTTTGTTTCAGTTGTAAGGAGCCATGGGAGCCTAGACATAGATGCATGGGTAAGGGTAAGGTACATTATATTGAGGCACTTTTTGATAGTGATGGTGAAGAGGAAGCAGAACAAATTCAGAGCAGCGAACATAGTAGTTCAGATGATGAGGAGATAAAGAGTGGAGTTATTGCCATTTTATCAGGTACTCCTAGATTTAATTCTTTCAAAGTTAGGGGAGTATTAAAGGGATAGCGAGTCACGGTTCTAATTGATAGTGGGGCAACCCACAATTTCATAGACTCAACATTGGTGACTAAGAGAGGTATTCTTGCAGAGAACTTTGAGGGATTTAATGTGGTGGTACCAATTGGGTTCAGTATGACATGCACACAAAAGGTTTTTGGCAGGAAAACAGTGTTCTTTAACACTAAATTTGAATTTAATATATACAAATAATACTGAAGTATAATATAATAAATATTTTTAAAATAATAAATAATGTGAACTTTTGGGCCAACCATTTGGGGCAGTTGGTATATTTAATATTATCAATTGTTTTGGGCACATGTTTGGCAAACCTGCTGGAGATGAAAACCTCTGGGGATTCACTTCAAGGTGGGACGACACTCTCACCTTGCAGCTGTGTGTTTTTTCTCTAATATTCAACCAATCAGTTCCCTAATTACATGCTCATGCGATTTCAAGTTTGGGCGACATAACATTGGATAGCAGCATAGAAGAGGGGGAGAATGATTGGTGGCAGAGCCTCTGGCTCACGCCACCCCGAAGGTCATCAACGCTTCATCACAATAGCTACTAAGGAGGCGACTAGGAATCCAAGGGAGACATTGTTGGTAAGACGCCAATTTAATTGTTACAATGCCTCAATCTCGAGTTTGAGTTCACGAACCACATCAATGATTTCAACACTAGTAGCGAGCAAGACTTCAAGGAATCCACGCGAGAGATTGGAAGGAAGGGCGCCACTGTAAGGGCACCATCAATTAGCCCATCGCTCATATCGAACCAATCTGTGTGACCCATCCCTCAATTTCGGATCACCCGCAATTTGCATTTGGATCACAATTATTTGCACTAGTCCCTACATTCGCTATTATCGCCAAGTTGTTATCTCCATACCGAGCAAGTTTGCAAATTGTTATAACTATTAAAGGATTGGAATTGTTTCAGATTTGCTAAACTGATTGTATTCGTGAGTCATCTCCCTGTTGTGAATGGTTATAACGGTCGCACCATTCTAGGTGAACTCTACTACTTAATCACTATGATTCTTAGATATATATGTTCAGAAGTGCTACTCCATTTGATGTTATCAATCCCTGTTGTTGTAAATCGAATATGTGACTGGCATTTGTTTTCAGATTTGACTGTGTGTTTCCTATATCAGCGTTTGTGGTTGTTGTGTGAGATTAGTGTTTGGCATCTTTCAATGGTATCAGAGCTTGACATCCTGCCAGCCTGTGTACCCTTTCATGAGCAACAGGAATCTGAGGTATCATCTTAGGGAAAAGAACAAGGCTACCATGGGTGACAAGGAAGACGAAGGTCAACAGTTTGTCAAGGAATCCAAAGAATTCCAAACTAACATGAGGGAAACTATGGTAGAAATGGTCCAACTATTGAGTTGATTAAACCAGCAATTGAGTGCTGGTAGGACTATGCCAAATGGAGTTGAGGGAAGCAGCTCAGGTGTGGTGAAACTTGCAGCCTCTACAAAAAAATTCAGAGCCAAACTCCTGGAAAAAGGAGCAGAAAACGAAACAGAAGCGCCACCTGATCAAGAAGATGAAATTGCCAGACTTCATAACAAATATCATGCTTTGAGTGTGCCATACGCAAAGATTTAACTTCCAAAGAGTTTCATGACATGCAGACAACGAGTCGGCATAGGAGACGGTATGAAGATAGGAAAGATATCCAACATCATTTGGGAAAGATCACCATTCCAGTTTTTGATGGATCAGGGAGCTCTTCAGCAAGGGCTTGGTTGCAGAAATCGGATATATATTTCTCTATGAATCCAATGTATGAAGAGGAAGCCATCAAATTTTCCACCTTGCATCTTGAGGGATTGACCCACGAATGGTGGTATCATGGTATGGTAACACAAGGACATGACTCCATCACAACTTTGGAAGATTTCAACTAGAGATTGATAGAGAGATTTGATAGGAAAGATCCAGAGATTCATTTCTGCGAATTGGCACAGCTAAGGCAAGAGAGCAAAGTGGAAAATTATGTTGAGTTTGAGAGACTTCCAGTGATGGTCCCTGATGTAACAAAAAGAAGACTCATAGTCCTCTTTATTGAAGGCCTATCCGAACCACTCAAGGGATCGCTGAGGGAATTTGATCTCACAAAAAGATGCTATTAGGAGAGCCTTGAACTTAGACGCTCAGTGGCCAAGGACAAATCATACACCAAAAAGGAACCTCCTTTTGTTCCCAAGAGGTTTCCTCTAAAGGACATGCCTCCACCTAGGGTAGCACCACCCAAGCCCAACCAATGGGACACATCTAAGAATGAGCTTTGAAGGAGAAAGTTGTGTTTTACATGTAGAGAGCCATGGCAGCCAGGTCACCGTTGTTTGAGGAAGGGCCACATACACTACATTGAGGTGGTTTTAGATGAAGATTTAGAGAATGAGGTAGCTGATCGGGAGATAACTGTGACCGAAGATGAGCACAAAACTCAAGAGAATGGGCATCCAGGAGGCACACTTGCAACACTGTGAAGAGCACCAAGATATCATTTGTTTCAAGTTAGAGGATTTTTGCAAGGGCAGCGAGTGACAGTTTTGATTGACAGTGGAGCTACCCACAATTTTATTGATGCGAGGTTGGTAGCTAAGATGGGATTGAAGCCTGAGATTTTGAAGGGTTTAATGTCACAATGGTTGATGGATACACTCTACCTTGTAATAGGAGGATTCAGTAGTTGGATTTGACTCTTGGCAACCATAAGATAAGGGATCATTTCTATGTGATTGGCATAGGTGACATAGAGGTGGTCCTAGGAGTGAAATGGTTGCATTCACTCGAAGAGTACATGCAGAATTATTAAACTATGGAACTGAAGTTCAAATCTAATGGGAAGGAGATAGTCCTTTGTGGCCTTTCTAATGGAGGTCCAATGGTGGTGTCAGCCAAGCGTATGCAGAGGGCTTTGCATAGAGATCAAGTTGTTTGGGCAGCTGAATGCTTGATTATGGATACAGGGCCTTCCAAGGAAGGGAAATCTTTTCATGTAGACATTCAGCCCGTCCTGGATAATCATAGTAAGGTTTTTGATGATAGTCCTCATGGTTTACCTCCGAAGAGGGGTTTCCAACATGTGATTGAGCTTCAAGAGGGGGCAAAGCCAGTCATCACTACCCCCTACTATCATCCACAGGCATCTAAGTAAGAGATTGAGAAGACAATTAAGAAGCTACTAGACATGGGGCATATACGTCCAAGTTTCGGACCCTTTGCATCATCAATGGTTTTGGTCAAAAAGACAATCAATAACCGCTATCCAATTCCCAAGATCGACGAATTGATAGATGAGCTCCATGGCACAGTATACTTCTCCAAAATTGATCTATGTTCGAGGTATCATCAGATAAGGATGAGAGAGGAAGATGTGCACAAGACGGTTTTCAAGTGCCATTACGAACATTACAAGTTTTTAGCCATGCCTTTCGGATTAACCAATGCCCCTGCCACTTTCCAATCATGAATCAAGTATTCATTGTGCAATTGAGGAAATTCGTGTTGGTTTTCTTTGATGATATCTTGATCTACAGTAAGACATGGGAAAATCATTTGAAGCATATAGATGAGGTACTTGGCATTCTTGAGCAACATTCATTCTACGCCAAAGTATCAAAATGTGTGTTTGCTTTGACTGAAATTTTGTATTTGGGGCATAAGATTAGTGCTCAAGGGGTTAGTGGTAATGAAAAGAAGATCAAGGAAATCTAGGATTGGCCTAGGCCAAGAACTTTGTCACAATTGAGAGGATTTGTGGGCTTAAGTAGCTACTATAGGAGATTTGTGAAAGGGTTTTCACAACTTGCAACTGCATTGACCAATTTGACAAAGAAGGGAGCATTCTCTTGGAGCCCTGCACCACAGCAAGTTTTTGATAAGCTTAAGGAGGTAATGAGTTCATGTCCTGTTTTGGCTATTCCTAATTTCTCACTCCCTTTTGTACTTGAGTGTGATGTTGGAGAGGGTATTGGAGTGGTTTTGATGCAAAATAGACATCCTATAGCATATGATAGTAGGAAGCTCAAAGATTCAAAGAGGGGATTCTCTATTTATGACAAGGAGATGCCAGCTATCATGCATGCACTTGCCAAATTCAGACAATACTTAGTGTGTGGGAAGTTTGTGGTCAAAAAAATTCATAACAGCCTCAAATTCTTCCTCAATCAATGTGACTTGAATAATAGGCAGCAAAAATGGGTAAGCAAACTTCAAGCCTATGGTTTTGATATTGAGAATGTGAAGGGAAAAAACAATGTGGTGGCTGATGCACTCTCTAGGAAGCCTTATTTCTGTTCTATTTTTGATATATTTGTTGATTGGAAGGTTGCCATAATAGCTGAATATGCCAAAGATTCCTTTGCTCTGACACTTTAGATGGGAAGTTGTGATGATAGATACAACGTGGTTGAAGACCTCATACTTTACAAAAGACGTACCTTGTACCCAAAATCTAAGGTATAGGAGAGGATTATGAGAGCTTGTCATGACACACCTCTTGCTGGTCATCGGGCTTCTACAACACATACAAGCAAGTAAGCAAGCGTTTTTCATAGAAAGGACTAAAGAATGATGTGTTGCAGCATGTTAGGGAGTGTTTGGTGTAACAACAAAACAAAACAAAGCATCGTATTTCTAGCTGGCTTGTTGCAGCCCTTACCCATCCCAAAACAAAAATGGGAAAGCACCTCCATGGATTTCATTACTGGGCTACCTAAGGTTCAAGGTAAAGACTGTATTTATGTGGTGTAATGTAATGTCCCCTTTTCCTAGGTCAGTATCTTTTGCAGTGGTTAGTCCCCGTAGGCTAACATGGTGTGTAGGGGACCCCTTTGAGGGTAATCTGAGGCTCTTCAGCAGGCCTTTTGATGTTCATTTCGGTATTCTTCAACTCAGTGGCTCAGTGTATTTGGGTGTGCCTTCTGGAGGTTGTTCTGGACGTTTTCTCCCACACTTACTATTTATAGTAAGTCGCTTGGGCATATTGCTCATACTTATTATTTTTAGTAAGTCACTTGGTCATATTGCTCATACTTACTATTTATAGTAAGTCATATATAGATCAGCTATCATCACGTCTATATTTGGAAAATGTGAATGGATCACTTCCACGAGTTGGTGTTGGAAAAGGTTAATTATATTATTAAAGTTAATTTAACTTTAATAATATCATTTATTAATGAAAACTTTATATTATGGTGTTATAAGGAGTTAAGGGGTGATATTTGGCATTTAATAAAGTATTATATTTTAATATTACTTTATGAAATATCATTTTAAAAAGCTAATGTACTAAATGCCAACAAAAGAAAATATCAAAAGCTAGTTGGAATTTGGGAAAGTATACAAAGCAAAAGTGATTGCTTTTTCATTATTCATTATTATTATTCTTGTTTTGGACAAATTTGGGAGAAGAGCTTCAGCAAGGGTTTACTGGTTGAAAGCCATAGCTTTTTGAGGACGAAAACCCTTAGAGAGGGCAGTGTTTGCAAGTGTGAAAGCTCACCCAAGAGCACTTGATTGGATAATCTTATCCAGAGGTTATATTTGAGCTTCAACGATTTACAGGAAAGAATCTAGTTTTCAGGGTTTGAAGTTTTATTCAGAAATCTGAAAATATATTGATTGTACTTCTAGAACAATTATTCTTTTGGGAGTTTGAATGATTCTATCTGTTGGTCAAAATAATATTGTGGTATCTATTTTGTTGGTGAATGTGGAGAGCTCCTTTGGTTTTTGGCATAGGGTTTGAAGAGGTCCTTATTGCTGTTGGGACATGAGGCTGATGTTCATCATTTTTTATCACTATTTTCCAACGCAGGTCTTTGCAGGCTTAATACCCTCATTTCTGCTAGGTGTGTGAGCTTGTGCCAGGCATGATTTCCAGGAGGTTAACTTGTTGCTGCAGTCACAGTCCTCCTCTCTCTGCAGACATAGACTTCTATTACCAGCCATAACTATTGCCAAGTGCTACCATTCCCTAGGAACCCACTAAAAAATGGTATTTAATAATATGTTTGAAATTTGAATTTCTAAGTAAGAATATTGCTACTGTTGTCATTACTCAAAAAATTAAATATTGAGAGTCCATATCTCATTTGCTTGTATTTAAATGAACTCCTAGATTCAAGAAATGCAATTGCCAGTTGTTATCTATTTGTTGAGTGATTTTATGTGATTTTGCAAGCCTTGTAATCTCTGAAAACACTCAGTTCAGTTTGCATGCTATGTGTTTGACAAAATGTCCCATATGTCAAACTAAATTAATCGAGCCAAATTGCAAGTCAAATCTCAGATTGGAGTGGGACATTATAGTGGTATCAGAGCACAACATTTCATGCTAGCCTAAGGGGTTATCAAAAAAGGAATTTTCAGATTGCTTGTTGAGTTCCGACACTCATTAATTAGTTTCAATTATTAGAAGCAAGAGTAAAAGATGCCTACAGTTGATAAGTCTATATGTGAGTTGATGCAAGAATTGTTTAATTTGATGAAGGACCCAAACATTAAAAGGGGGTATCTAAAGATAGTTACAAAACCCAAACATATGGAACCATGTGTGAAAGAAGATGAGCGAAAGACTCCACATCAAAGAACTCAGGTGGATCTTGAAACTGCAATATATGTAGAAACTGGCACAAAGGAAGAGTTAGAAAAGAAGATGCTAGAACCAAAAACAAATAATGATGAAGCTGAAATTTCAAAAGCAATTGTAGAGGAAGAGTACTTGAGTCCTCTTAAAGAAGATAACATAGAGCCTCCTTGTGAAGGAAAGTTAGATCATGGGGATTATTGGCCTAAACGAAATGTTGAAAGTAACTTTCAAGTTTTTGATAATCCATTCTTAGAGATGAAAGCAAAAATATCTTATGGTAACCCACTTTATGAGGTAGAGTTACAAGATGATCTTGTTGAGAGACATGTGCATGAGTAAGGGGCCTCATTTGAAATTAATGAGGGTTTTGAGCACCCTGATATTTTTGAATCAGCAACTGTTGATGACTTTTTTGATCATTTTGAAGATGTTTGTTGTACCCCAAAATTAAAATTTTTGCTACCTTAGGCATTTTGAAGAAATGAGTAAAAGTTTGTCAAATTTGTCAAAAAAGGTCAAAATTGGGTGTGCATGTCTTGCATGAGGTCAAAAACTCAAAATTTTCAAAATCTGACGATCGGGTCTGCTCAAAGCAACCAAATCTACAAAACCCAGATCTCGGTTTTTTGGCCCTATTTTTTAGGAAAATTGCTATTTTTAGAAATTTTCTAAAAATGGAAACTTTTTTTGGGTTTTTCTAGGTTTCTTTTGAAACGGATGCTAGCAAAATTTTCTAAAAATAGAAATTCAGGCTGTTAGGGATCAAACTGATTTTGATTGGCTCAAAATACTTCCTCATCAGGCTGGTGCAGTCAGAATCACAAAACAATCAGTTTTTCCCTAGTGGGTCTATTCTGTTTTTTTTTGTAATTTCAGAAAGTATTTTAGGAACTCTGAAGCCATTAATGGAGACCAGCCTGCTGCCAGGATTCAAATGTAAACATTCAAACGTTGGACGTGCACGCAGAATGAAGAACGAAGGAAGAAGTTGCAAAGGTTGAAATTTTGGCTAACTCTGTCAGTCGTGGGCGCCCCAAAGGGAGATAGGCGCCCAACTTTTCAGGGCATCAGATGGTGGAATCAAGGTTCATGCTCCTAGGCAATGTTGTTCAGATTCTTCCCAGCTCCGCAATGAGTCCAGCAGCGCAATCATCAGATCAACCAGTCATCTAAAATTCGAGATCAAACAAGGAGGTCTCAACTAAAAGATAGAATGCAAACCACAAAAATATCAGAAAATATTCATAGTCTGGGAACTTTGGCGCCCTAGCTGCCCAGGGGCGCCTAGCCTTTTGAGAGGTCAAACTCAGCAATTAGGATTTGCAAATGTGCTCAATCTCTTCAGGATCCTGTCAGCTTCGCAATGAATATCTTCGTCAGATCATCAAACTTGTCAATCACCGGCAAATCCAAATCGAACAAGTGATGTAACATGAAGGTTCAAGTTTGAAGATTGAAAATTTAGCAAAAATGGCTAAGTCTAGAGGAAATGGGCGCCCCAAAAGCAAATAGGCGCCCTAGATTTTGAAGGCTTAAATGAGTGAATTTGTAGATGAAGCCTCCAGTCTGACTTACTCAGAGTTGATCAAGCTTTCCAACGCAATCATCAGTGTGATGTCCCCTCGCTAGACAGTTCTCGGGAACAGTGTGTTAGCCCTTTATCGGACCTTTGTGGGCTAGCCAGTTTGGATAGAGGGTCAGTGATGCATTCTGGAGAGTTTGATTGTTCTTGTTTTCAGTGGACAGTGATTGGATCACAGCGAGCGTTGGCATTTCAGGAGTTCACAGCTTCTGACGGCACGGGATTATTCAGAGTTTTGAGCAAGTTATGAATTATTAAGTGATTAAGTTAATTATTTAACTTAAATACCTTTTATTAAAGTCACATTGACTTTAATAATATTTTATATCACTTAAAAATGTTCAAAAAGGGATTTTAATATTTTAATGTCTTAAAATATTAAAAAGTGCGCTCAAAGAATTAAGTCTTAAACTATGGAGAAGACTTAATTAAAAATTAAAAAGATTTAAATGATGCAAAAGGCCGTACCTTTTTGAAATGCGTGCCAATTAGGTATAAAGCATCCCATGGCAATTGAAACTCATATCTTTTGACTATTTCTCTTTGCCTTGAGCATTTTGCCTGTGCATTCTCCTGTGATCAGGGTTTGAACACACTACCATTGAAGAACGTTACCTCTTCAGTGTGAGCACTCTTGAGATTGTGGAATATCAGTCGAATCAGTGCATGTTGAGAGCTTCAGCCAGAGGTTCTACAGATCCTACAGAGTTTATTTATTTTGAGATTGTTATTTGCTTACAATAATTGAGGGTTTCTACTGGTGGCGCATCATTCCACAGCTACAGAGACTTCTATCAGAGATTCTACTTCTTCCTTTCTTGGCCGTACAGCCTTCATTGGGAATTGTGCCTTGAAAAAGGCGTGTGAAGAAATAAATTGAAACGCCTTCCTTTTGTGTGGGTTTTGGCTTCTATCATTGGCGCCTAGTTATTTCAGAGCATTGTGACCAGTTTCTGAGCAGGAGAAACCACTTCTGGAGTCTTGGCGTGCCTTCATGCTTGATTTCATCATTTCCAGCTGTAGATCTGGCAATTTCTTTATTTAAAATAACTGGAGATTTTCGGGTATGTTTGTTATGCATGATCTTATTGTTTCAGTATAATTAGCACTACTGCATTTCCATTTTGTGAGTTTTTGCTTTAAATTTCAAATTACAAGCAAAAATATGCTGCACCCCTTCTCTTCTGTCTATTAAGAATTCTCTAAAAAACTAAGAAAACATCTAAAGACTTAAGAAATTAAGGGTTTTGAGCTGAGAGCCAGCAGGGCTCATCACAGTGGTATCAGAGCTCACATCCTGCCAGCTTGTGGGGTTTGAGAAATTTATGAAGTCAAATAAAGAGGGTTTTGGCAAGTTCTATTCCAGAGGAGGCCCTAGAAATCAGAGAGGCGACCAAAATCCTTTTCCACCATTTCCGTTTGCAGATCAGGAGGAGGAATTAGATTGGGACAATATGGCGAACAGGGCTGGAGAAAGTTCTCACAGGAATACTTGGGAGGATGAGGACAGAGAAGCCAAAGACGTGCTTAGAGGTATGGTTGCAGGGCAAGAACAGGTGGCGACTATTCTTCAACAACTCAGCACGAATGTTCAAAATTTGTCAATGAACAGGGCTCATAGTTTGGATCCAGATCGAGATGGCAGTATCCACAGAGAGCCTCATAGAGTCATAGCTCCAGCACGTACCTATGAGAGAGCTACATGTCCTACGTTCACCAGAGATGATGCTGAGGAAGTGGACGAAGTTGAACAGGGTGGAGAGATTAATTTTGCAGATAACATTATGGCTATGCATGATGAGTGGGATAATTTGCCACCGAGGGTTAAGGAGCACCTTAACTTCGACAGATTCATGAGCCAGAAGAGAGAACACACCAGGAGCAGGAATGACAGGTGGCCTAGACACAATCAGAGTGATCTCAGACAGGCTACCAACAAACTAACCTTAGTTCACTACGATGGCAGTGGTAGAGTTACAGCACGTGCCTGGGTTAGTAAACTTGATACATTCTTGACACTACGCCCCATGCCAGAGGAGGATGCCATTCGTTTTGCAGCCCTTCACCTTGATGGCGTGGCACATGACTGGTGGATTCATGGTATGACTACTCTTCATCATGACAGGATTACCTCGTACCAGGAGTTTACTGATAGACTGGTAGAGAGATTTGACAGAAGGGATCCTGAGCTTTTCTTCAGAGATTTAGCACAGCTGAAACAGTTAGGTAGCTTGGAATCGTACATTGGTGAATTCCAAAGACTATCTGTGATGGTGACAGGGATCTCGGAGAGAAGGCTGGTCATATTGTTCATTGAAGGTCTTTTCGAGCCCATGAAAGGTTGGATAAAAGCATTTGATCCACCTACCTTACAGGAGGCAATGAGGAAAGCTCGCAGCATGGAGCTATCTACACCTCGTAAGCCTTTTAGCTCGAAGCCTACCACCTCATACACGGAAAATAAATCAGATCCAAAGAAGGCTGATAATGCAGATCAGAAAAAGAAATTTGCAGCCCCTTTAGATCGAGAAACCATGAATGATTTACGAAGGAGAAAACTCTGTTTTTACTGCAAAGGTCCGTATGATTTTAATCATGATTGTCCCCTCAAACCAAAAGGGCAAAACAAGCACATGGAGTGGTTTTATGAGGAAGAACCGTTGACTGATTTTTCTGATCAGCAAGCCCCAATTTATGATACAGATGGAGAAGAGTCAGAAAATGAAGCAGAAATTGTAGCGGAAACAGAACTTAAGGAGGCTCATATGTCCAGCATGCAGAAAGAGGGTTCTTTCAGACTCCGTGGGATCCTAGCTGGTCAAAGGGTCATATCTCTCCTTGATACAGGTGCAACCCATAACTTCATCGATTCACGGTTAGTGGAGAAACGGGGTATTCAAACTCAGCAGTTTGAAGGCATACGTGTGAGGGTTGCAGATGGAAACACTCTCGATTGTGAGAGGATGATACCTGACTTGCCTTTGAAACTTAACAATTTTGAGTTCAAGGCAGATTTTTATGTTGTAAACATGGGTGGAACGGATGTAGTTCTTGGCATGAAGTGGCTTCATGCAATAGGAGAGTTCACGCTTAATTTGCGTGACATGGAGATGAAATTCACCATTGATGGCAAAAATCATATTCTTAAAGCCATTAGGGACAGCAACCTTAGGGAGATTTCACTTCGGAGAATGGAATGTTTGATTCGTAATGATATGGTAGAGTGGGCTGCTGAGTGCAAGCTAATGCCTTCACAGTTGGATCAGCAAGCTTCTTCATACCATCCAGATGTTCAGGAACTTCGAATCAAACATGCGAAGGTGTTCAGTGCTATTCCAGCAGGTAGACCTCCTGATAGAGGTATTGAGCATATTATAGAGCTGGATGAGGGCACGAAACCGATTATGATTACTCCTTACCGGCACCCCAAGCGTCTGAAAGATGAGATTGAAAAAACTATTCAGGAGCTTTTAGCTATGGGGCACATCAGGCCGAGTAAGTCACCCTTTGCTTCATCAGTTGTTTTGGTGAAGAAAAAGGATGGTACACTTAGGATGTGTATTGATTACAGAATGCTCAACAAGAAAACCATAAAGAACAGGTATCCTATTCCTCGGATAGATGAGTTGATAGACGAGCTTCATGGAGCTTGCTACTTCTCAAAGATTGATTTGAGAACAGGTTACCACCAGATCAGAGTCCGAGAGGAGGACATAGAGAAAACTGCGTTCAGATGTCACTGTGGACACTTTGATTTCTTGGTTATGCCATTCGGTTTAACCAATGCTCCAGCCACGTTTCAGTCTACAATGAACAGGGTTTTCCATCCTCATTTGAGGAAATTTGTATTGGTGTTCTTCGACGACATCCTGGTTTATAGCAAATCATGGGAGGAACACATGGTTCACTTGGATGAGGTACTGAGTATACTTGACAGGGAGTCCTTGTATGCCAAGGAGTCCAAGTGTGCTTTAGGCATGGCAGAGCTTTTATATCTGGGACACATCATCAGCGGTGCAGGAGTTAGCATGGATCCAGAGAAGGTTCGAGCCATCATTGATTGGCCTACACCTGAGACTTTGACACAGCTCAGGGGTTTTGTAGGATTGTGTGCCTTCTATCGTCGGTTTGTTAGTGGGTTCTCGCGGCATGCTGCGCCACTAACTGATTTGACTAAGAAGGGTGCTTTTGTGTGGACACCACTAGCGCAGGCGTGCTTTGAGAAGTTCAAACTTCTCATGACTACGTGTCCAGTCTTGGCTCTACCTGACTTCACTAGACCCTTTGAGTTACATTGCGATGCCAGTGGTGAGGGTATTGGTGCGGTTATTATGCAGGATCGACACCCGATAGCTTTCGAGAGCAGGAAGCTAAGAGGTCCTGAACGGAGCTTCAGTATCTATGATAAGGAAATGTTGGCCATTATGCATGCCATGGCCAAATTCAGGCAGTATTTGATTGGTAGTAAATTCACTGTGAAAACCGATCATAATAGTTTGAAGCATTTCCTTGGGCAGCGAGATCTTAATGAGAGACAACAAAAATGGGTCAGCAAGCTTCAGTCTTACGATTTTGACATCTCCTATGTCAAGGGCACTCAGAATGTGGTTGCTGATGCTTTATCTCGCCGTCCTCACTTGAGTTCTATTACACTGGTTTCAGAGGACTGGAGACATCTGATAGTAGCAGAGTATGCTAAGGACCCATGGGCCTCTAGCATAGTAGATGGATCAGTGTTGGATGACAGGTATTCACTTGTAGATGACCTTATCATCTACAAAGGGAGGATTTTATTGGTCCCAGGTTCTGAGATGAGGGACAGGGTTTTGAGGTCATTACATGATTCACCCATGGCAGGACATCCCGGGTACTATAAGACCTATAGGCAGGTACGGGAGAGATTCTCTTGGAAGGGTCTCAAGTCCTATGTTCTCCAGTATGTCAGGGAATGTCTTGTTTGTCAGCAGAACAAGCAAGAGCACACATACCCTGCAGGTCTTCTACAGCCGCTTCCTATTCCTGAGAGGAAGTGGGATTGTTTATCCATGGATTTCATCACGGGCTTGCCAAAAGCTCAAGGGAAGGACAGTATTTTCGTGGTGGTAGATCGATTGACGAAATATGCACACTTTTTCGCAATCACTACTACACACACGGCTACTCAGATTGCTGATTTGTTCTTCCGAGAGGTATTCAGGCTGCACGGTTTACCTCGCAGTATAGTTAGCGACAGGGACAGCAGATTTATGAGTAACTTCTGGCAGGAGTTATTCAAGCTTTGTGGGACAGAGCTCACCCCTAGTACCAGCTACCACCCCCAGACAGATGGGCAGACAGAGATCGTCAACAAATGGGTGGAAGGGTACTTGCGTAACTATAGTTCAGGGCAGCAGAAGGCATGGGTGAGGTGGTTATACTTATGTGAGTACTGTTACAACACCACCCATCACATGAGCATCCAGATGACACCATATCGAGCGTTATATGGATATGACGCTCCGAGCTTTCTTGACTTATTGCTGAGTGACAGTAGAGTTCCCAGTGCTGGTGATTTATTACAGGAGAACCAGGATATTATGAGAGCACTTAGGGAAAATATACAGAAAGCCCAAAATCAGCAAAAGCAATATGCTGATCAGAAACGAGTTGAGCGGTCTTTCGAGATCGACGATTTGGTGTACCTGATGCTTCAGCCTTATAGGCAGTCTACCCTTCGCAAGAAGGGCTCCGAGAAACTTAAGCCGCGATACTATGGGCCTTTCAGAGTTGTCAGACGTGTGGGTCAAGTGGCTTATGAGCTGGATCTTCCGGTGGACAGTAGGGTTCACAACGTGTTCCATGTGTCGCGCCTCAAAAAGGCGTTGGGACAACACGTAATTCCTTCTATTGATTTGCCACCCCTGGATGATGAGGGGAAATTAGTTTTGATACCTGAGGCCATTCTGGACTCCAGAGAGCGTCATCTTCGGAGGCGGGTCATCAGAGAATACTTGGTTAAGTGGAGGGATCTACCGGCAGAGGATGCGACGTGGGAGAGTGACAGTGTTCTTCAGCATCCGGCTTTGAGTTTGCTTGTGGACAAGCAAATTCGGGGAGGGCGGACTGTGATGTCCCCTCGCTAGACAGTTCTCGGGAACAGTGTGTTAGCCCTTTATCGGACCCTTGTGGGCTAGCCAGTTTGGATAGAGGGTCAGTGATGCATTCTGGAGAGTTTGATTGTTCTTGTTTTCAGTGGACAGTGATTGGATCACAGCGAGCGTTGGCATTCCAGGAGTTCACAGCTTCTGACGGCACGGGATTATTCAGAGTTTTGAGCAAGTTATGAATTATTAAGTGATTAAGTTAATTATTTAACTTAAATGCCTTTTATTAAAGTCACATTGACTTTAATAATATTTTATATCACTTAAAAATGTTCAAAAAGGGATTTTAATATTTTAATGTCTTAAAATATTAAAAAGTGCGCTCAAAGAATTAAGTCTTAAACTATGGAGAAGACTTAATTAAAAATTAAAAAGATTTAAATGATGCAAAAGGCCGTACCTTCTTGAAATGCGTGCCAATTAGGTATAAAGCATCCCCTGGCAATTGAAACTCATATCTTTTGACTATTTCTCTTTGCCTTGAGCATTTTGCCTGTGCATTCTCCTGTGATCAGGGTTTGAACACACTGCCATTGAAGAACGTTACCTCTTCAGTGTGAGCACTCTTGAGATTGTGGAATATCAGTCGAATCAGTGCATGTTGAGAGCTTCAGCCAGAGGTTCTACAGATTCTACAGAGTTTATTTATTTTGAGATTGTTATTTGCTTACAATAATTGAGGGTTTCTACTGGTGGCGCATCATTCCACAGCTACAGAGACTTCTATCAGAGATTCTACTTCTTCCTTTCTTGGCCGTACAGCCTTCATTGGGAATTGTGCCTTGAAAAAGGCGTGTGAAGAAATAAATTGAAACGCCTTCCTTTTGTGTGGGTTTTGGCTTCTATCATTGGCGCCTAGTTATTTCAGAGCATTGTGACCAGTTTCTGAGCAGGAGAAACCACTTCTGGAGTCTTGGCGTGCCTTCATGCTTGATTTCATCATTTCCAGCTGTAGATCTGGCAATTTCTTTATTTAAAATAACTGGAGTTTTTCGGGTATGTCTGTTATGCATGATCTTATTGTTCCAGTATAATTAGCACTACTGCATTTCCATTTTGTGAGTTTTTGCTTTAAATTTCAAATTACAAGCAAAAATATGCTGCGCCCCTTCTCTTCTGTCTATTAAGAATTCTCTAAAAAACTAAGAAAACATCTAAAGACTTAAGAAATTAAGGGTTTCGAGCTGAGAGCCAGCAGGGCTCATCACAATCAGCACGTCAATCAGAGTTGGTAGTCATCAGATGTCGAAGGTAAAACAGAGTGAAAAACATGAGCAAAATCACAAAAGTCAAAAGCAAAGGCTAAAAACTCAAAAAATATTCTAACTTTGGTGAAGTTGGGTGCCCCAGCTAGCCAAGGGCGCCCAAGCTTTTGAGCCCTCAGTTTCAACTTTTAGGAGACATCACTCCCAACAGACCCCCTTCAGAATCTTCTTAGCTATCCAATGAATCTGACAATCAGCCTATTGGATCAATCTAACTCCCGGAATCACGAATTCATCAAAAGATAAAAGGGAAATGAAGAGAACTTGAAGAATGGAGAATTGGCTAACACTGAAAAAGTTGGGCACCCCAGAAGGAGATGGGCGCCCATGATTTTGAGGGTCTAAATGAAGTTTCTAGCCAGAGTTGCCTCCAGAACAATCTTGTCAGATTCGATCAAGCTTCGCGACGAATCATTCAGCTCAACCATCGGATCAATATGGAAGCCGGAAATCGAAGATCAAACAGGGTTCAAAATCATGACAAGGTTGAAAACTCAGAAAAATGACTTAAGTCTGGAGAAGATAGGTGCCTCCAGCCAAGAAGGGCGCCCAAGAAGCCATGCCTTAGACAATTTTTCAAAATTTCAAAATTTCATGGAAAATAAAAACGTCCAAATTCAATGAACAAACTCAGATTGGGGTTTGAGGAGTGAAAGCAAAAAAAGAAAGCAGATTTTCTCATCCTCAAACTTATTTAAGGAGTCCTCTTTCATTTTTCATATTTTCTTGCAGATGGCGCCCAAGTTGGAGAGGGTCAGCAAATGGAAGTTTTTCTTTTCAGGATTCAAGAACCATAGCTTGCTGATTTTTTTCAAAGTTCTTCACAAATTTTCAGACCAGCAACAAAGGAGCTTGTTTTTTCATGCTTTTTTTCATCTAGAACATCAATTTTTGAAGGAGGTCAAGATTTTCAATTTTTAGCGATTTGGGTCATCTCAGGTCATGATTCTGAACAATTTTTGAAGAAATTTTTCAAGTTGCAGCAACCGCTTTTTTCATGCATATCAGAAAAATCATCAAAATTTTCAAGATTTGATCATCTATGTCCTAAAACATACTTTTGAACAAAAACCAGATGCCAGTTTTTTTGTAAAAAATTTCAGATTCTAGGGTTTGCTGCTTTTTCAATCAGCCTTCAGTATTTTCAACATCTGATCAACTGGGTTCATCTCAAATATCCTTATGAACAAAACCCAAGTGCCAGCATTTTTCAAGAAAATCTAAAGAAATTAGGGTTTGCTCCTTTTTCAGTATACACTCAAAATTTTCAAAAGCCGGCGATCTAAGTCTTCTTGTAACGAAATTCTAAACAAAACCCATATCTCAAAAAAAATTTGAAAAATTCGTCCATTTGAAGAAGAAAAACTAGCAAGCTAAATTTAGAAAGTTGTGCAAAACTTGTTTGAACATAGGCAAGTTTACAGTCATTCTTCAAGGTTTTCAATATGGAGTACACTCCCCTCGAGTACAAGACCAAATCAGCTCTCTATCACGACTTCATCAAAACAGCTAAGACTGACTTGCACCACATCAAGCTAGAGTTCAATTTGCAACCATTGGAAAATGCAGGCAACATTGCAGTCAGGAACCTTGGTCACTCCGGACTACTTGCAACAACATCCATTCCTGTTTTAGTGCAGAGTGAGGAATTTGTAATTGCTTACATCAAGCATTACAATCCGGCAACTCGGGAGATTCAGTCGGTAGATGGTAGAGTGATGTGCAACCTAAAACCAAATATGATTGAAAGATGCTTCTCAATACCACCTTGGCCTGAAAGTGTAACTATCTCCAAAGAAGAATGTGAAAAAGTATGGGACATGCATAAGAAGAAATACAGCAAGAAGGTTGCACAGAAGTGGATGAAAGAAAAACATCAAACTTTGCCAATTTCCATGATGTCAGCAAGGTTTGAGAAAGCGGCCAATGAGGTTGAAGATTTTCTGAGATCGATTGCAAATGGTGAAGAAATCCTAAAAAGCAAAACTTTGCTATTGATAGTATCGATGCACCTAACAGAGACACAGTTTCCAGCTTTTTGGCATATGTGATCGAGATTTAAAGCAGCCTTCATCTAGAAGCTTTCTTTCCACTTTCTTTCTATTCTCATCCCAATTCTTATCTACTCTTTGGAGAAGAGAAAGAAGATAAAATGTAATGTTGGCATTTCCTATTTTCCTGCTTTCTTAGGTGGTTAGATGCTATCTTCTTTTAGTTTTAGAAATAAAGTGCTAGCATGTTGGCAAGTCTTGTTGTAAAAGAAAGGAGATTTTAGGGTTCCCTACTCCTCTGCTTGTGTATAAATAAGGGCAGCCTTGCACATTTTTCTTTAATGGTTATTGTGATAGCAAATTGCGAGCCTGTAATGCAGCAAGTTATTATTCAGTGTCAGTTCACTTTGTGTAAGAGCAAGTTTGCAAGCCTCTTTAGCTGCAAGTTCTTGTTCAGTGCATGTGTCTTGTGTCAATGTATTTTGGTTTGATGGCTAAACTATAATCCTATTTTGCTACAATCCTGCTGTCCCAGAAGTGTAATCTTTTGTGCCTGAATTTTGAGAAAATAAAGTCTTGTGCCTGCTTTGCTGCCCTAATATAAAGTCTCAAATTTCCGTTTATTGTGTTATGCTTATATGATCTCCATTTCAGCTTGCATTGAAAGTAAGTAGATGTATGTTGGAAGAAGAGTTTATCTAAGTATTTTGTCAAAAAATCCTTCCTTGTCCATTTATAATTCTCTTGCTCTATGTTTACTTGAGAAATTAGAAACGTCATTACAGAAAATCTCAACTGCGGTGCTAGAGTTTATAACCTTGTGCTCTTAGCTGAACAAAAAGATAGGAAAATTATTTTTAGTTTACTTTCTTTTTAACAACATCAGCAAAGAGGTAGCTTCCCCTCCTAATTTGAAGAGTAGGTTACTGCACATACCTGTCTGTTTCTAATTCGCATTCCACAGGTGTGAATTAAAACGCCAACAATGTTAATTCAGTCTACGAGCGGAGATTTTCAATTCATGAAACATGCAGCTCTGATTTATAGGAAAGTTATGTTGGAGAGTATTCCTGGCTGGGTACCCATGCTTGGGATCCTCAGCATGGATTGACGGAGCTCATCGGGATTGGTAGGAATGATACTAGGAGGGGTAAGGATCAAGATTTTAAGCAAAGATTGGAGAAATGAACGAATGGATACTCTTGGGAGTATTCCTTGGCAAGGAGTGGGTAGGATTTTTAGTCGTAAGCTTGCTATTTGGTTGTAGGTCAGCCACCACACATTTTGGTTTGCTCTCATTCAACAAAGTTGGCACATTATTCCATGCCAAGGAAGTAAAGGATTTCAGTTGGAAATTGCTTGGAAGTGTTTCCCAACCACTTTCAAGTTAATCTTGCACAAGACACTACTTATCTCACATGTGTATACGTGGGAATCCTTTGTCTATTGTTGTTACTCCTTATACTTATCTCACATGTGTATACATGGGAATCCTTTGTCTGTTGTTACTCCTTATGTATAGCACTCAAATCATATTGTACTTTGTTGATTCCAGTTTTGAATGGTAGTGATTATTTGCTCCTTCAAACCTTCCAAACACTGAGAGTTCATCTTATGAAGGTTTGTGATGTAAACTTTGATAGATTACTCACGGTGTTAGTATGGGACAATGAACTTCCCGCATGTTGGGTTTCATCATTCAGAGTCTCCTGAGGTTGGAACGGAAAGAATTTTCAGAGATCTACAAGATTGTATCGGCACAGCTCAAAGGAGGCATGTTACATTCCTATGGTGCTATGATGATGAGTTTGTGGGACTATTGCAAAGGATTGTTCTCCTTTTAGCAAGAAGATTGGAGGAAATCGCATTTGTAGTTACAGCTCTGCATGACACCATGAGGAGAGATGTTGAGGATTATGGTTTTGGGTCGAGCAGACTTTCCTTCCTGCTGCCGAGGATAGTGTTAGGCAGTGGGATAGCCGATGTGGATTTCTCTGAGACGTTTTTGCAGGAGATACTTCATGGTATAGATTTCAACATGCACACGGATGATTTGATGACATACAGATGTGGGTTGGATCAAATATTATATAGTCCACTCTGGTATGGCGTGCCTACACCTTCAGAAGATGAAACAAAAACTTGCGAGTCTCCTACTCTGTTTCCTCTAGATGGTTGCAAGTCTCTTCATTCACTATGGGTGTGTTGATGTGGTGTGTTGGGATCTAGGTGGTGACAAGATTGGCATGTCAGTTCCATTGGATCCCGATGAGTTGCTTCACTACTCTTGGCATAGTGAAGGATATATCAGAGTAGTGCAGTGGAAGTCAACGGGTGTTGAGTATGGTAGACTCCCAGTTGGGATGAGGGATCCAGGATTCACTATGCTAGGGAAAATGTTTCTTTTTCAGAGAGTGACCTACAGAGCTGCCAAGTTTAGCTCTTATCATTATCTAGTGGATGCAGTGGGGTTTTGGTAGAGCATTCTACAGACTGATTTGGGATCCCAACATTCAAATAATAGGCCAAGGTATTCTGGTGAGGATTGTTTGGGGACAAGCCATCTTGGGAAGGGCGGACTATAATGTCCCCTTTTCCTAGGTCAATATCTTTTGCACTAGTTAGTCTAGCATCGGGTCTCCATAGGCTAACATGGTGTGTAGGGGACCCCTTTGAGAGTAATTTGAGGCTCTTCAACAGGCCTTGTAATGTTCATTTCAGTACTCTTCAACTCAGTGTCCCAGTTTATTTGTGGTGTGCTTTCTGAAGGCCATTCAAGACGCTTTTACCCACTTACTATTTTTAGTAAGTCACTTGGTCATATTGCTTATACTTACTATTTATAGTAAGTCATATCTAGATCAGCTGTCATCACGCCTATATTTGGAAAATGTGAATGGATCACTTCCGCGAGTTGGTGTTGGTATTATTCGGGGAGTTAATGGTTAATTATATTATTAAAGTTAATATAACTTTAATAATATCATTTATTAATGATAACTTTACATTATGATGTTATAAGGAGTTAAGGGGTGATATTTGGCATTTAATAAACTATTATATTTTAATATTACTTTATGAAATATCATTTTAAAAAGCTAATGTATTAAATGCCAACAAAAAAAAATATCAAAAGTTAGTTGGAATTTGGGAAAGTATAAAAAGCAAAAGTGATTGCTTTTTCATTATTCATTATTATTATTCTTGTTTTGGACAAATTTGGGAGAAGAGCTTCAGCAAGGATTTGCTGGTTGAAAACCATAGCTTTTTTAGGACAAAAACCCTCAGAAAGAATAGTGTTTGCAAGTGTGGAAGATCACCCAAGAGCACTTGATTGGATGATCTCATCCAGAGGTTATATTTGAGCTTCAACGATTTATAGGAAAGAATCCAGTTTTCAGTGTTTGAAGGTTTATTCAAAAATCTGAAAATATATTGATTGTACTTCCAGAATGATTATTATTTTGGGAGTTTGAATGATTCTATCTATTGATCGAATAATATTGTGGTATCTATTTTGCTAGTGAATGTGGAGAGCTCCTTTGGTTTTTGGCGTAGGGTTTGTTGGCATTTCACTTTGCACCTCTGGAATGCAGATTAGAAACGGACAGCTATGCATAGTTAGACTGCTCTTCAAATTAGGAGGGGAAGCTCCCTCTTCGCTGACTATGCTTAAAAAGAAATACTAAACTACTGCCAATCTTTTTATTCTCAGCTAAGAGCACAAGGTTATAAAACTCTTTGTGTCGTAGCTGAGGTTTTCTCTTTTCTAGAGCTTCAACTACAACTAGGCCTACTCTAAAGACACTTCTGATAGCTCAAGTAAATTCAAACCCTGAAAATCAGAGTAAACAAGGAATGATTTGATTTAACACAAAAGCTTAAACTCACTTCCAGAACACACCCGAACACTCATTGTACTTATTAGATGTAAGCTAAAATAAAGATTACGAAAGCAAAACATAAGACAAAGTACTAAAATGGATTGAGACAGTAGATCAGAGAAAAATAGGCATGAGATTTCCTTCCTCAATTTTATAACAGCAAATACACTTCTAGGACAGCAGATTGTAGCAAAGATAGGCTTACAATATGCAATCAAACTAGATTACATAGATAAAAGGTTAACAGACACTGAATAACAAAGTTGCAAGCAAAGTAGGCTCAGCAATTTGTTATTACAACGACGGATAAAAAGAAATGGGCAAGGCTGCCCTTATTTATACACAAATGAGGAGTAGGGAACCCTAAAATCTCCTTGTTTTTAACAACTAGACTTGCCAACATGCAAGCTTTACTTCTTAAGACTCAACAAAAGATAACTAACAATTAACAACTAGTCTACAATCAGTTCACTGAAAAAGTTCCAACTATGCATTGATATTTCCAAAGAATAGATATGCATGAATGAGAACAGCAAGTTAAACTCGAAAAAGGCATCGAGCTAACTGCTGCTTTTAGTTCTATCCTTGGAAAACATTGCATGTTCTAACTGGTGACTCACTCATTGATAATCTTGGTGGCTCTGCAACTGGAGTGATGACATTTTGTAAATATATCCTCTTGCTTTTATCCTATTTTCCTCTGCGGCTTTATGCTTTCGACACTTTTCTTGATTTTTCAATGGAAGAGTATTGTATGATGAAAACCGTGAAGTTTGACTATGAACATGCCCATGGTCACGCTCAAACAACCTGCTAAAAATAGCTTGTTGATTATAAAAATAGCAGGTCTCCTAAAAAATATCTAAGGTCTGGGTTTTGTAAACAATCATGTTCTAAAGAGACCCAGATTGTCAGATTTTCAAAAAGTTGATTTTTTCCCAAGCATGCAAGATCTCCTAAAAAATAGGGCCGAAAAAGCAAATTAAAAATTTCCCAATCTTCTAGAGGAGCAAAATGCAGAGGGACCCAACTCAATGAAAATTGAAAAAGATGACCACCTGTTTCTAAAATGTGATGCCCTAGAAAATCAAACCATGAAAAAACGTGCCTTTGTGCTTCCTAATCTCGAATCCACGAAGAACACTGAAAAAGCACTTCGTTTGAGCCTCCAAATCTGGATTTCTATCTTTCTTCCTCTAAAAGCTAACCTGCAAATTATGAAGAATGCATGCCAAAAGCCTCTTGAATAGAGTTTGAAGACAAAAAAGCACTTTGCATGCAAAATCCTAAAATTTTGGAGTCTATCTATGAAGATAGAAACTTTGCATGCAAAAATCGACTTCGTTTGCATGTGCCATGGTGAATTCCTATTTTGTAGCTACAAAAAGCACATGCAAAAACATACGCATCCGATGACATCATCAAACACGTAAAACCTCAAAAGTGTTAGCCATTTTTCGCCATTTTTCAACTTTTGCTACAACTGTTGTCAACGATGGAGGCTGAAGTAGAAATATGCACGTTGAATTCGAAAAAATTCTAAGTATTCCAAGTTTAGACGCCCTCCTTGAAAAGGGGCACCCAGCATGCTGGGACTTGGAAATTTTTTGATATTTTCAAATTTTCAATTGTTTTGCATCTGACAAAGCCTGCCCCTGATTTTGATGATCTAACAAAATAGCATTATCAACTAATAAACCTTGTTTGACCATGGCAATGTCATGTTTGACCATTGCTGAAGTGATCCCCAACTTCATACTAGCATTTGACGTCATCTGATCGTGATTGCAAACCCTCGAAGCTATTGTCGGAGATTGAAGTGGAAGAAGGCATGTCGGAAATAGAAAAATTTCTAAGGCATGAAACCTTGGGCACCCTTCTTGGCCAAGGGTGCCCAAGCATCTCAACCTTAGCCAATTTTTTGTGATTTTCAAATTTTAACTTTCTCCCTTTCGCATGAAGCCAATGACCCCTGTTTGATCGTCAATTCTGGCCAGCCGGTGAATGATAGAGTCTGAAATTCAATCAATCTAGCAAGCCTAATCATATCTAAGATGAATTGTACCCTCTGCCAACCTATGTTACTGCATCTGACTGATTTTCCGAGAGCCCCGAGCTGACAAAGAAGTTTGAATGTTTTTTGAAAAGCATGAAAATATTCTAAGTGTTGAGAAGTTGGGCGCCCTCCTTGAAAAGGGGTGCCTGGGTTCTCCAGAGTTAGCCAAATTTCTGAGATTTTCAATTTTTCTTTGACTTTCTTCGTTTCTTGCAAACTGCTTCTGTTCAATATGTGTTATCCGCTATTTGACTGATCCTCGGCACTGAATGATGTTGATGTTTATAGCGGCGGGAGATAATTTTCTCTCAAATTTAAAATAATAAATGATTACCAAGGCAGGTCGACCTTGTTACAAATGATATTTTATATTTTTTTTATTTTCTCAAAGAGGCCAACCTAGATGAAAAGTCGCCTAGTTTTGTATATATACAAGGTGGTGATCATTCATTCAAACATCAATTCATTCTCATTTTCATTTGCATTTCTCAAGGAGTCCGCACTTAGCAGCAGATCGCCATCTTTAGCAGCAGATCAGATTTCAAGGATAATTATATTCAGCTTGTATCAAGAAGAGACTTATCTATTTATTGTATCAAATTCGCCCTTGAGAGGGGTCTGATTTGTAAGCAGATTTCTGCTCTTATTCTTTCTATATATAAGAGATATATTTTGTTGGGTTTTTTTTCCCTCGAGAAGGAGGGTTTTCCCAGGGTAATTTGCTGTGTTCTTTGTTCAGTGTGTTGTATTTCTGCTTATTTACATTTCTGGTCTAAAACTAACATGGTATTAGAGAGGGTTTAAGCAAGATTAGATCAGATTTGTTTAAGCAACCAAGTCATCTCCTTATCTAGGGCAGTCTATCTAAGTATCAAAGATGGTGAACGGAGTCAAGGTCGAAGAATGGTGCATCAAATTTCACCTATTGGAAATTCAGAGTTCTTATTGCCTTAGAAGAAAATGATCTTCTAGATTTCATGGAAATGATGTTCCCAAGCCATCCGATGATGCTAAAAAAATTCAATGGAGGAAGAATGGCACGAAGGCTAGGAAGATCTTGATAGACTCCGTGAAGGATCATCTAGTGCCAATTATCTCCAAGATGAAGACAGCCAAAGATATGTTTGAGGTTCTACAAGGATTGTATGAGATCAATAATACCAGTAGAGCCCTTGCCTTGAGACAACAGCTCCATCATAGAAAAATGGCTAAAGGAGATTCAATCATCTCCTTCTTCATGAAGATTGTTGAGTTGAGAGATCAGCTATGCGGCATTGGAGATATAGTTGAAGATAGAGACCTGGTTATGTTGGCACTAAATGGTCTTCCTCAATCTTGGGAGCCCTTTATCCAAAGCATTAGTGGGAGATCTAAGTTGCCCAAGTTTGATCGTCTTCGAGCTAATTGCATTCAAGAGGAATCCAGATTGACAGCAAGAGGAAATGGGCGAAGCTCTCATAATGAAGAAAATCGTGTCCTTGCTGCTCAAGCTTCCAAAAGGAAAGGAAGAGAAGGGAGAAAAGGCAATTTCAAGAGGAATAGAGACAAAAAATCAGATTTTATTCTAGAACCAAAGAAGAAGGATCTCTCTCGCATTCAATGTTTTAGGTGTGACAAGTATGGTCACTATGCTCGAGATTGCATATCAAAACCAAAGTAACATGCTTCTACTACAGATGTTGATGATGTGTCACCTCAAAAGGAATCTAGAGACGACTCAGGGGGGATTTCTATTCATCTCCGCTCTTTCAAGCAATGTTCCAACTAACAATGACACTTGGTTGATTGATAGTGGTGCTTCACTCCACATTAAAGGGTATCGAGAGCATCTTTTGTAAGAGACCTGTCCGTCTCTAACCTCTAAAACCTGATGCTGAGTGACTAGGGTTTGTAATTTTTAAGTATTTCCTCAATGATTACCAAGCAAGAAATATGCATGCAAGAAATCAACAATTTTCTGAAGCATAACATCCAAAGATATACAACTAAAAACATAGATGAATGCTGGAAATTAAAGCTTTATTGATATTGCATTATTTCTAAAAGCTTTATAAAGAAAGATACCCGGAAACAATCTTCTGAACTTGAAAAGATGATGAAACCCTTATTCTGAATCTCCCCTGTAAATCCGCTGAAGCACAAAGTTGACTCCCGAATGAAGCCAATCCACGGCCAACCCTTCGGAAGATCTTTCACAACCTCAGTTATGCCAATCAATGAGAGTTTTCGTTCTCACTAATCAAAACTTCTGAAAACCCTAGGTTTCCATCCTCAAGAGCCAAGCTCTCCAAAAGCACTAAATCCAATATGTAAAATGATCCAAATCATGCCCTCATTTACTTTTCAATGGCATATATATATTTCTCCAATTTGGTTGATCCCTTCTAGAAGTCTCCTTTTAATCATTTAAAATGATATTCAATATTTTCCTTTCACTTTAATAAATGCTTTAATAAATGGGCACTCATTAAATAATAATATTTAATGTACTTTAAGTGACCTTTTCAGGGTCATGGCCCCATTGGACATAAAGTGAATTTAAAACTTTATAATTGCACCTTATAATTAATTAGTAATAAAGTAATAACTTTATTAATAATTAAATAACATAACTCCACAAATAATCATTATTTCTCAATTATGTTTGAACCTGGGAGTTAACCATTGTATCCACTGTGCATCCAACTACCTTACTAAAAATAGTAAGGGTCCCTCTCTAACATCTGTTGACTTACTATAAATAGTAAGTCCCTCAAACTGAACAAGAGACCTCTGAATATCAATGCCTTGGAACATAAAAAGGATCTGGAGAGATGAACACTGACAACTGCCACCTAAAGAGCTCCACAACTCCCAAACTGAACCCTCTAACCATCTGCATTAGCCTACGAGGGTCAATTGATAGGCTAATCCTCCAAATATTGATGCTCGCGAAAATGGGGACATTACATCTTTCGAACTTGATAGAAAGAGAAACCAACTTCCAAGTGATAATAGGAGATGATGCTTGTTATTCCGTAAAAGGAGTTGGGACAACCTCTCTTCATCTAGATTCTGACATCCCTCTTCAGTTGAGTGATGTTTTGTTTGTACCAGGAATCAAAAGAAATCTTGTCTCCATTTCAGCATTGGAGGACAAAGGGTACCAGGTAGCTTTTTCTGAAGGGAAAGTTCTTGTTTGGCCTAAGAACTCTAGTATCAAATCAGCTCGTGTGATTGGTGTTTGTCAAGAGAGCCTATACAGACTTTCTATTCGTCTAGTTCAAGCATTATTGCACAACTCTATCAGTTCGAGTGAGCTATGGCATAGGAGACTTGCTCACTTACACTTCAGAGCTCTTCCATCCATGGAGAAGGTGGTTACCAGGGTACCAAAGCTCAGTCTGGAGCATGATGGCATTTGCAGAGGATGTGCACTTGGTAAGAACATCAAGAGTCCCTTTCATAGTAGTGACAGTAGATCAAAGGGAATTTTAGATCTTGTTCATTCTGATTTATGTGGACCAATGTCTGTGGCATTTTTGAGTGGATTTTGGTATTATGTGATTTTCATTGATGATTTTTCTCGAAAGACTTGGATTTACTTCTTGAAATCTAAGGAGTGTGAAGAAGTACTAGATAGATTCAAAGAATTCAAGGCTCAAGTTGAAAACATGTTCGGGAAAAGGATTAAAGTTCTGAGATCAGACAATGGAAGAGAATACACTTCTGGAGGTTTCCGTAATTTCTACATTGAGGCAGGGATCAAGAGGGAGTTTTGTGTTCCGTACAACCCTCAGCAAAATGGAGTTGCCGAAAGAAAGAACAGATCCATAGTTGAGGCAGCCAAGGCTATGATTCATGATCAAGATTTACAGACTTTCCTTCGAGCAGAAGCTTCCAGAACCGCCGTGTATGTTCAAAACCGAAGCCCTCATCGAATATTGGGAAACTTGACTCCTGAAGAGGCCTTCACAGGTGTGAAACCTGAGGTTAGTCATTTAAGAATTTTTGGTTGACCTATTTATATTCATGTGCCTAAAGATAAAAGATCAAAGCTAGAACCTTCAGGCAAGAAAGGAATATTCGTGGGATACAGTGAGTCTTCAAAGGCCTACGAAGTCTACATTCCCAGACAGAAATAGATTGAGATCAGCAGGAATGTCTCTTTCGAAGAGGAAGTAACCTTCAAAAGATTCAAAGGGTCTTACATGGAGATAGACAGTGAAGAGCAGGAGACTCCTCAGGATATGGACATATCTCCCGATCATACTCCTGTGATTCAAAGGGAGTTCAATGAACCAGCCGAGACTATTGATCCAGTTGATCCCATAGAACCAACTGATGGGCCGAGAGACATTGTTGTAGGTCGGAAGAGACCTCTATGGGCTCGACAAACTATGCAAGAGGCATAAAAGTATGCAGCTCCTCGAGGCACCTTTGGGGAAAGCAAGAGACCGCAGAAGTTTCCAAGTTATGTGGCATTGGTGAGTCACATCATTGATTCTAAGCCTTCCAGTTTTAAAGAAGCATCCAACCAATAGGTATGGAGAGATGCAATGAAAGAAGAATATCAGTCTATCATCAAGAATGATGTATGGGATGTTGTTTCGAGACCTGAAGGGAAATCAGTTGTGTCTTCCAAGTGGCTCTACAAAATCAAGCATGCAGTTGATGGTAGCATTGAGAAGCACAAGGCGAGATTTGTGGCAAGAGGATTCTCTCAGAAGGAGGGAATAGATTATGAGGAGACATTTACTCCTGATGCTCGTTACACTTCTATCAAGACAATTATTGCTATTGCATCCGCTAAAGGCTGGAAGTTACATCAAATGGACGTAAAGACTGCATTTCTTAATGGTGTGATTGAAGAAGTGTACATTGAGCATCCAGATGGTTTTGCGATTCATGGGAAGGAGTCTCATGTATGCAGATTGAAGAAGGCATTGTACGGCCTTAAGCAAGCACCTCGTGCATGGTATGAAATGATTGATCGATATTTGATGAGCTTGGGATTCTCCAAGAATGATGCAGATTCCAATCTTTACTTCAAGGAAGTTGATGGTGAGGCTTTGATATTGGTTCTTTATGTTGATGATTTATTTCTCACGAGAGCAAAGTATCTCATTGTCAAATGCAAGAAAGAGTTAGTCTCCGAGTTTGAGATGAAGGATCTTGGTCTTATGCATTACTTCTTGGGACTGGAAGTGTGGCAAAGACCTAATGAAATTATTTTAAGTCAAGGGAAATACACTATAGAGTATAGACATCTTGAAGAGATTTGGGATGATGGATTGCAAGTCTATGTCTACACCTATGGAGACAAATTTGAAGAAGTTGAGTGACTCAGCAGTTGGTTCAGATTTGGTAGATCCCACCATGTATAGACAATTGATTGGATCATTGATGTATTTAGTCAATACTAGACTAGACATTTGTTATGGAGTGAGTGCTCTCAGCCAACTCATGTGTGAGCCAAGACAAATACATCTAGTTGCAGCAAAGCATATCTTGAGATACTTGTGTGGCATCGTGGGATATGGCTTGAGATATACTTCCTGTGAATATCTAAAGTTACAAGGCTATTCTGATTCCGATTGGGCCGGGAGTGTAACTGATAGGAAGAGCACCTCTGGATGTTGCTTCAGTTTGAGGTCTGCCATGATTTCTTGGTGTAGCAGGAAGCAGACTTTTGTGGCACTTAGCACT
Organism: Sequoia sempervirens; assembly: GCA_007258455.2. Classification (NCBI taxonomy): domain Eukaryota; kingdom Viridiplantae; phylum Streptophyta; class Pinopsida; order Cupressales; family Cupressaceae; genus Sequoia; species Sequoia sempervirens. Next base: position 7,023,726 of record VDFB02000011.1, read on the forward strand.
ATAGAGGTTGAATATATTGCAGCATGTGAAGTAGCTCGAGAAGCCGTGTGGCTTCGAAACCTCCTTGCAGGATTGTTTAGGCAATCATTGGAGCCGACTGTGATTCATTGTGAATTTCAAAGTTGTGTGAAGCTCTCAGTAAATCCAGTGTTTCATGATAGAACAAAGCATGTGGAGATCAAGTATCATTACATCAGAGATATCATGTTGAGGAAAGCAATTCAACTCAAGTACATTTGCACTGATGATCAGACAGTTGATATTCTCACCAAGCCTCTTTCTAGACTGAAGTTTGCACATTTCCGAGACAAGCTTAGAGTAGTGGAGAATGTCGCCCTGGCCGAGAGGGAGACTCAACATCAGTGAGCCTTGCTATAATGCATATTTCTCTGAGACGGAGAAATATGAGGTGAAATCCCTCGTACATCTCTGAGACAGAGATGTGGTTCTTTCCACACATGGGAGTAGCCATGGTGGACGTCATGTTGAGAGACTCCATGACGACATCACGTTGAGAGACTCCGTGATGAACCCTTTGTACTTATGTTTTTCAACACATAGGAGTAGCCATGGTGAACGTCATGTTGAGAGACTCCATGACGACATCACATTGAGAGACTCCGTGATGGACACTTATACGCATGTTTCTTTCCACACATGGGAGTAGCCATGGTGGATGTCATGTTGAGAGACTCCATGACAACATCACATTGAGAGACTCCGTGATGAACTCTCGTACATCTCCGAGACTGAGATGTGGATTTCCACAATTGGGTTTAGCCATTGTGGATGTCATGTTGAGAGACTCCATGACAAGGATTACTGGAAAAATACCTTGTAATGTCCCCATTTTAGCTCTATGCTCTTCATTTGGATTTAGCCTATTTTCCGAAATCCGTAGGCTAAGCTATAACGGAAAATTAGGGTTTCCTCTTTCAGATACTGCTTAGTTGGCGTTCAGAGGTTGTTGTGTAGTCTTGCTATTTATAGCAGTTTGCTATTTTTAGCAAGTCTATCTTTTGCAATATCTGTTTAGCAGCAGTTCTTTCCCTTGCAGTTCGGTTGTTCAGTTTGGCTTTCTGATGGTTTTGAAGCAAACTTACTATTTTTGGCATTGGCTATTTTTAGTAAGTCTATTTTTGACAGTGACATCATTTGCATTTAGCTCAAGTCATCTTGCTATCCTTCAGTTTTAGTTTGGCTTTGGTTATCTCAATGGACTAAGTTTATACTTAGTCAATTTTATGTTACTCAATTGTACCCCACGCCTAGGAGTGATAACTTTATGTTGTTTTTAAAGAGGGGACATTATGGGGTCAATTGTGCATTTAATGATTTATTAAATGCTTTATTGTTCTAATATGGAAATAGACACCTAAAAGGGAAGCTGAATAATGTTTTATTATTTCAAAAAGTAGATGCTTAAAGGTGGCGTCCCTCTTGGAAGTTGAAGTGATTCAACTTCTTGGAATTTGAAGTGATTCAGTTGCCAATTGAAGCTTATATATTGAGGCTTTGAGAAGAGTTCTTTATCTTTGGAAATATTGTAAAGTTATGCTGCTAGTTTGAAATCCAGAATCCGGCTAAGGGAAAGCTTAGCAATTTGTCTCCATTCTTCGGGCCTAAAACTATGGTTCCCTAGATGGTGGATTGAGAGTGTGCTTCATTCAGAAGTGCACATCGAGCTTCATTGTTGGAGAATTTGAAGTATTTTTCAGTTTTTGAGTTTGCTAGTTCATTCATGGCTAAAGGTGATTTTCATTAACAGCTCTTTGTACGATTTTAATATGCTTCTGGGTATTGAAGATATGGATTCCTATCACATGGGCGCCCCTTCCCATAGAAGATCAGAATTTATTTCAAAGTATTTATTTTTATTCTTGCAAAATCGCCCTTGCTAAGGGTCGTACCATGTTGGGAGCATTGGGAATTGTGCAAGTAAATTAATGGTTTCTTTTTGAAGTTGTTTCATCATCATGACATGGGCGCCTATCCTCCAGAGGTTCATTGCAATTGATTTCACTCAATTTGGAGGTAAATTGATAAAGTTATGTGCATTTCATTGATTCACAGGTTGCTGGTTTACAGTTTCAGTTTGCTGGTTTTTTTATATCAGACTTCAAAAGAATCAGATTTATGCTTCATTTTCAGTGTTTTGAGAGCTTTGTAATTTGAGAGAATCATTCTTCACATATTGGCATTGTTCTATCATTGTAATACTAGTAAATTGCAGAGTATCTTGATTGTAAGGTTGTGCATTAGTAGTACTAATCCAACCAATTTGTTATTGCTGCATTTACTTGTAATTTCTAAGCAAACATTAATTACCCCTGAATGGTTTACCGCTAGTGTGGAGAATAAACTTGTAACTCTCATTGTACCCACTAAAAAGTGGAGAATCCCCACTCTTAAGTGGATGCCCGTTGCAGCAGATGAATTAGTTGAATTGTTTGTAGTATTCCCCCCATTGTTTAAGTGGTTGAGTGGAAATCTTTATGGCTGGTTCACCGCCTAAGTTCTTTCAGTTTTGTAATACTTACTCCGCCATATGTTAGCACCTCGCCTTCAAAGGGATCTTGTGTGCACATTCTTGGCATTGAGTTTATTTTGTACTTCCAGTTGTAATCATCCTACAATTATTGAATTATTAGATCCTAGGGATCCTCTGACCATATGCGCGCCCCTCTTCCTTAAGTGGTTTTAGGGTGCATTCTTGGTTAGAGTTCTTTTCCGCATCGTTTTGGTTTGGAGCTAACCTTAACAGGTACATGTGCATTGTAATTGATATTGAAAATCAAGAGAAAAAATTAAGGGGCATATTTCATACCTCCCTAGCTAAGAGGGAGTGTTGATGTTTATAGCGGCGGGAGATAATTTTCTCTCAAATTTAAAATAATAAATGATTACCAAGGCAGGTCGGCCTTGTTACAAATGATATTTTATATTTTTTTTATTTTCTCAAAGAGGCCGACCTAGATGAAAAGTCGCCTAGTTTTGTATATATACAAGGTGGTGATCATTCATTCAAACATCAATTCATTCTCATTTTCATTCACATTTCTCAAGGAGGAGTTCGCACTTAGCAGCAGATCGCCATCTTTAGCAGCAGATCAGATTTCAAGGATAATTATATTCAACTTGTATCAAGAAGAGATTTATCTATTTATTGTATCAAATTCGCCCTTGAGAAGGGTCTGATTTGTAAGCAAATTTATGCTCTTATTCTTTCTATATATAAGAGATATATTTTGTTGGGTTTTTTTTCTCCTCAAGGAGGGTTTTCCTAGGGTAATTTGTTGTGTTCTTTGTTCAATGTGTTGTATTTTTGCTTATTTACATTTCTAGTCTAAAACTAACAAATGATGGATTCATTGAAAAGCTTGAACATATCTAAGATGATCTCCAACTTTTCCCAACACTAAAAACTGCATTTGACTGGATCTGAATTGGACTGACGAGTCAAATTGCACGTTTTCCGAAAAACGACAAAAATAAACTATTGGGCACCCTTCTTGGATAAGGGCGCCCAAGCATGCTATAGTTAGAATTATTTTCAAAATTTTCATCTTGCTCTTCGTTTTCATTCACCACCTTGCCTTAGCCAACTACATTCACCATTTTGCGTGCATCATAAAACGGAGACTAAAAAATATTCTAAGGCATTGACTGCTAGGCGCCTGGACTGGACAGGGGCGCCTAGCATCTCCAGTGTTAGAAAAAATTTCACAATTCTCAAGATTTTCAATTTTTCCCTTCTTCATTCTTCATTTTGCATGCATGTTCGTCGTTTGTCGTGTCTACGCAACACTTGAGACTTTGAATCTGGCACCTGGCAGCTAACCATCCTCCATTGATGACTTTGGAGTCGTGTTTTGCCTTCTGAAAAAGTAGAATAGACCCACCGGAGAAATACTGACCTTTTGACGATCCTGACCGGACCGGCTTGATCAGGAAGTATTTTCAACCAATCATCAATTAGGACCCTCCAATCAAAAATTATATTTTTAGAAATTTTCTAAAAATAGAAATTTCCATTTTTAGAAACTTTTGCCAGCATCCATTTGACAAAAAACCAAAAAAAACCCTAAATCAAGTCTATTTTTAGAAATTTCTAAAAATAGAAAAATTCTATTTTTAGATATTTTGACTTTTGACGAAATTTTTTATAAGACTTTGACCATTCTTTACAAAATGCCTTAATGAAGCAAAAATTTTAATTTTGGGCCCAACAGGGTTTGAAGAGGTTCTTATTGTTGTTGAGACTTGAGGCTGTTGTTCATCATTTTTTATCACGATTTTCCAATGCAGGTCTTTGCAAGCTTAATACCCTACTTTCTACTAGGTGTGTGAGTATGTGCCAAACGTGATTTCCAGGAGGTTAACTTGCTACTACAGTCAATCCTCCTATCTATGCAAACAAAGACTTCTATTGTCAACCGTGACTGTTGCCAAGCACTACCATTACCTGGGAACCCACTAAAAATGGTATTTAATAATATGTTTGAAATCTAAATTTCTAAGTAAGAATATTGTTGTTGTTATCATTGCTCAAAAAATTAAATATTGAGAGTCTATATCTCATTTCCTGTATTTAAATGAGCTCCTAGATTCAAGAAATGCAATTGCCAGTTGTTATCTATTTGTTGAGTGATTTTATTTGATTTTGTAAACCTCATAATCTCTAAAAAACACTCAGTTCAATTCGCATGCTACATGTTTGACACTATTTCCCATATGTCAAACTAAATTAATCAAGCCAAATCGCAAGTCAAATCTCAGATTGGAGAGGGACATTATATGGTTGATAGGCTTGCAAAATATGCTCATTTCCATGCCATTCCTTCAAAGAATAAGGCTCCTCAAGTTGCTGATTTGTTTTTTAGGGAGGTATTTAGACTTCATGGGCTGCCCAAGAACATTGTGAGTGACAAGGAGAGCAGATTTATCAGCTTGTTTTGGCAAGAATCTTTTGTTCAACTCACATGGAATTGACTCCAAGCACTAGCTACCATCCACAAATGGATGGACAAACGGAAATTGTGAATAAATGGATTGACGGCTACCTAAGGAACTATATTATAGGGCAGCAAACAATTTGGATTAAGTGGTTACATTTGGGGGAGCTTTGCTACAACACCACACATCACATGTCTACAGGTATGTCACCCTTCAAATCTTTTTATGGTTATGTGTAATATCCCCAAATAGGATACTAAAAAGAAACAATAATTTTCTGCAAACTAGGGCACAAATCTAATAACAAAAACTTTTACAAACTAGGGCATAAATCGATAATTTATTTGCATTAAAGTAGTTTCCAACAAACTTAGAATTTCTGATCAAATTTCAAAATATTACAATTCTCAGAAAACTAACAATTCAGACCCTTATAACTGCCGAGAAATTTTCAGAATTAAATATCAGACATTTCAAATGAAATAAGTGTGCAGATTTCATAACAAAATACTCCAGATTTAGGTCAGAATATTTTCTAACCCTAGCCAACCCTCCAAAAGTGATGTTGGGCTCCCAAAATGACCAGCAATAAGTCTGAAATTGATGCTCTAGCAGTTGTCTATAGAAAACTCGGGAATGACTGATTTGCAGTGGTGAATGTTCCCAAATTTGAGTAACCAGCACTGATATTTTCCTCAATTTTGGCCTCCAAATCTAATAAATTCTTGTAGCCCAAATAAATAATGTGCTAGGGTTTTACAAACCGAAGTTATTCCACCGAAACACACTCTTTTGACTAGGGAGAGCCTGTATGTCTCACCGAAATCTAGGATACTTAAGGGTTTCAATCCTCAAGCCAAGTTGCAGCAGCAATAAGCAGAAAACTTCATCACATAATGCCTCAAAATGAGCCTTTAGGGTGTTATATAACATCTCTTAACAATATGATTTAATCTTCACCCTCCATCTTAACCTTTTTAATCCAAAGTAAAACCCTAAAATGTGTTCTTATCAGCTCCTAGAAGTTGGATGCCCCCCTTAGGCAATTTATCATATGTTTTAAAGATGTCACTTAAGTACATAAAAAGGGGCCAATTTAAGTCCCATGGCTAGGCATCACTTTAAGTTGCCTAAAAAGACATGCCCAACATAAAATGACTTAAGTTCCCTTAAAATAACTTAAGTTCACTTAAGTTGCATCAAAAGACATGCACTCAACTTCAAATTAGAATTTAGAACAAGCCAAGGACTTCATTTCTTACCCAATGATGCTCTGCGTCCTCTTTCTCTTGGGTAAACCAAGGAAAGGACAGCCAATCTGCTGCTAATCATCTCGATTTGAGTTGGGGACATTACATTATGATGCTACTTCATTGATGGACTTGATCCTTACCAGTGTTCCACGGCAATGTGTCCTCCCCAAAAAAATCCGCATTTCCTAGATGGGGACTTCTCAGAGACTTGGGGACTTGGGGGGAACGTCCCCCCAGCAGCCCACCACCAGCGCCACCATCCCACTACCAATGTCACTATCTCCAAGACACCACTAGGACTTTGAGGATGTTGGGGTGTCCTCAAGACGTCTAGGGGACTCCTAGTTGTCTCCAAGATGTATAATTCTTATACTTATACATCCTTTTATAACTATTTTTTCAAGTACTATATGTATTTCAACACCTTGCCGCCTTCATTACCACCGTCCCCCTGCCGCCCCCAAACTTAGACCCCCCGTCCCCACGTCCCTATAACGGGTCCCCTGTTGTCCCCCCGTCCCCGTCCCCGAAATCATGTGGAACACTGATCCTTACCGATAGTCGCATCCCTGGAGCAATGGATGTAGTACAACAAAGTATGGATATCTTGAATGCTCTCAAGGAGAATTTACAACATGCCCAAAAGCAGCAAAAGATGTATGCAAATCGACATAGAATAGAGAGAGGCTTTGAGGTTGGCTATATGGTTTACTTGAGGTTGCAGCCCTATAGGCAGTCTACCCTCAAGGGGAATGGTACAGAAAAGTTGAAACCAAGGTTTTATGGACCCTATCGGATAGTAAGGAAGATTGGGGAGGTTGCATATGAACTAGAGTTGCCCAAGGACAGCAGAATTCACAACATTTTTCATATGTCATGCCTCAAAAGGGCGATTGGATAGTAGGTCACACCTTTAATGGAGCTTCCCCCTCTTGATGATGAAGGAAAATTGATACTTGAACCCGAAACAATCCTGGATGTGAGAGAGAAAAGGTTGAGGAACAAGGTGATCCTGGAATACTTGGTGAAGTGGAAGAATCTACCTATCAAAGATGCAATGTGGGAAGGTGTGGAGATCTTTGAGCATGCAAATTTGCTTGAGGACAAGCAACATTTGGGAGGGGAGGACTGTCATGTCTCCAACCCAACCTAGGCCCTAATCTCATTTTTGGTGGGAAAATAGTGTTCATTAACACTAAATCTGAATTTAATATATATAAATAATACCAAATAATCTAATAATAAATATTTTTATAATAATAATTAATGTGAACTTTTGGGCCAACCATTTGGGGCGGCTCGTATATTATCAATTGTTAGCATTATGTTTCTTATCACAATTGGAACACATGCTTGGCGAACTTGCTAGAGACGAAAACCTCCAGGGATTCACTTCAAGGTGGGACGACACCCTCACCTTGCAATTGTGTATTCTTTCTTTGATATTCAGCCAATCGGTTCCCTAATTACATGCTCATGCGATTTCAGGTTTGGGTGACAAAACACTGGACAGCAGCATAAAAGATGGGGAGAACGATTGGTGGCAAAGTCTCTGGCTCGTGCCACCCCAAAGGCCATCAGCCCTTCATCACAATAGCTACTAAGGAGGCAACCAAGAATCCAAGGAGACGCCATTGCTAAGATGCCGGTTTAATTGCTACAACTCAAGCTCGAGTTTGGGTGCATGATACGCATCAGCAATCTTAGCACCACTAGCGAGCAGGACTTCAAGGAATCCATGGGAGAGCTTGGAAGGAAGGGCGCCACTGTAAGGGCACCATCAATCAGCCCACCACTCATGTCGAACCAATCTGTGTGACCCGTCCCTCATATTCAAATCACCTGCAATTTGGATTTGGATCGCGATTATTTGCACCAGTCCCTACATCCGCTATTAACGTACATCTACTATTATCATAGAGTTGTTATCTCCATACCGGGCAAGTTTGCAAATTATTATAACTGTTAAAAGATTGGAATTGTTTTAGAATTGTTGAACTGATTGTATTTGTGAGTCATCTCCCTACTGTGAATGGTTATAACAGTCGCGCCATTTTGGGTGAACTCTACTACTTAATCATTGTGATTCTTAGATATACATGTTCAAAAGTGTTATTCCATTTGATGTTTCCAGTCCCTGCTGTTGTAAATCAAATCTATGATTGGCATTTATTTTCAGATCTAAGTGTGTGTGTGTCTCCCATATCAACATTTGCAGTTGTTGTGTGAGATTAGTGTTTGGTATCTTTTAGGAGAATTGTAATGTACCCATTTTTACACCATGTTGTTCTGAAAGCGTTGCCTAGTTTCTAGGGTTTTTTGTAAGTTTCCAGGAGAGTTGGGAGAACTCCAAAGTTCTTGGAGGACGCAGTTTCAGAGTTACAAGATTTTTTTGTTGGCAATGAGCTTTGTGGGCAATACTAATTTCAATGGCACTCTCTTAAATGTTTTCTGACTTTTGGGGTGTTCCCCAAACTTCTTGGAGAGCAAGTCTATTTATAGTAAGTCACCAAATTGGCTTCTATTATTCACCTACTACCTCAGTATCATATTAGCACGATCAAATTTGGATTCTGAATTATTTCGAGATTTTCTACAACTTGGGGTGAAAGATTTAAATTATTCACTTAAGTTATAATGTTTTATCATTATTTTTGCTAGCTTAAGTGTAATATCTTTTTGAAAAGGTATTTTAATTCCGCATTTGGATGCCTATGAAAAATAAGGTCTTGCACATGAAAAAGATTTTCTTTTATTTTAAAAGGGAATTTGATGGAAAAGATGATTAAATGTTTGCATATAATGAATTATTTAATTTAAAGCAAAAGTGTTTTTTCGTAAAAAAATACAGCGAAAAAGAAGAAAATGTTTTTTTGGGAAAAAAGCAAAAAGTTACCTTTTGAAAAAGCAACTTGGTCTCTTTTGAAAAAGCAATGAAAAAGTAAAGATTTTTTCCGAAAATGCAACAAAATAAGCTATAAAAGGAGGTGTTGGGGGCTCATTTGGATATGCTGAAGAATGATAATCTTATGTTGCCGAAATGGCTTTGGTTCTCTTCAATCCTTGAGGATGAAATCCCTCATAGATTTCTAGTTTCGGGATTGCAAGATATTCCCTAGCTAGACAGTGGTGTGATTCTAGCCAGAAATCACCATTGGAGTTGATTTGAAGTTTCAATTTGGGTTTTCCAGTATGGACTATTTTGATGTATTTTAGCATTACATTTTGATTTGATTCCTTTTCAAATTGCAGGAGTGTTGAATGTGAAGTTTGGAGTGTTTTATAGGGGGTCGCAGCATTGTTGCTACCTACTGCAACTGTAGTTTTAGTCCTACAGATGTCTAATATACCTCTCCAAAATAGTAATACACTCTTTTCATGATTTTTGGTGTGAGTTAGCACTGTTGTTTGGCTGTTAAGGTAGTTGGTGATCATTTTGGCACGTTGGAGGTAGTTGGGTGAAGTTTCCTGAGTCATCTACCTCACTGTCCAAACTGTTGCAGCGAAGTTTCAGACTTATATTAGACTTCCATTTGCCATATTCTGAGGTATATTTGCTATTACAATGTTGGGTGGTTAGTTTCTTGTGTTGGGGATTCATTTGGGGTGTTTTAATCAGCTTCATATCACATTAATATTTGTAATAGTAGATATGTATTTGATTTGGAATGAATTGTAAGAGCTAACATTATAAC